>OZ038488.1:126478363-126795863 GCA_964036315.1 Acanthosepion esculentum
CCAAATTCTGATGTGATGTCTGTAAACAAAAGAAAAAACTAATAAACTTACTAAGTGGCTAAACGAATTGTATAATTATTAGTAGTACTTCAAGTTCAACTGAAAATCCTGTGTTTCGATTTTCAAAGCAACGCTTTCCTCTTGTTACATATAAAGCGATAAAAGGACTTCCTTGTTAATCTTAAAATCATCAAGACCCCCTAATATATATGAACACTGGTTTTTAACAATTTCAACTGTTTCTTTTTTGTTTCTCTTTTCTTTTTACAATTTAAGAAGGGTGAGAAAAGTATACTCATGCAGATATCATTTTACAAAAAAAAGGCTTTCAGATACAGATTCGTAAAATATAATCTATTCTTTAAAAATTCTAGCATTGAATTGGTAAAACATCTATTATTGCTTTTAATTAAACTTTTGATTACTATCGGATGAATAGAATTCTGATTCGTTAAATTCGTGTAGATGTTATTTTTCAACTCTATCATTCACATCTGCTACGCCGTCGTTTTCATAAGACCAGCTGTCATCAAAATTTACACTTGCCTTAATTAAAATTTGACGTCAAACAGAATTGCCGCTCTAAATGAAGTCATATTATGCAAGAGTTCAAAAGGGACGAAAATGAGTTGGTAATTCCTAGAAATTCGTTAAAAGAACTTACAGAAATAATACTGAACACGTATGCCGACTTCACATTTTCTGAATTGATCACCACCCAGCTATGAATAACAGAACCATTTCGCCGTACCTTAACTTGATCAAAATTCACTGTTTTTACAGATCGTTCGAGATAAGGAGAAAAACATCATAGGCTCGTTTTTCGACGCGGGAAGCGACTTTTAAGGGATGAAGTTCTCTTTCAAGTAGTTTAAATATTACATAATTTGAATATATTAAATAATATTTGAAGATCTGATCTTTGGGACAGTGCAAAATATACAATGAAGATCTAACTCACTACTCAGTTCCAGATCGGCAACACCAATTTTTTAACCAGTACCTCAATGTAAGGTACTCTTATTAAATGTTTTGCTAGTACACTGAAGTTAGTTTTTTTTTTTTTGATTTAACTTTGTCAGGGCAAGATTCGTGTAATGAGATACCAGTCGAAGAAAAAACTTAGCAAGTTTGACGGACGAGTTTACTAAGCATCAGTTTACAATAATTGCCCGGTTCCTTTTGTTTTATAATCAATAATTGTCATGGTACTTTCACCGTACAAAGAAAAATTTCAGCTGAGTACTACGCAAATAGATATTGGTATCCTATGAGCAAAGATGTTTATGGACACACTAAAAACAATATACATATCTGAGGCAGTGGCAAACAGACAAGAATCCAAAATTGCAGTTCTATTTTCACTTCCCTTTTCAAGAAAATGTCTGTCTTTACCAATGATGCAATGCATCAACTTTCCCGATGACATTCCTCCCATCATTTTCCAGTTTCTTTGCAAATCATTTTTCGTAAATAAATCATTAAATGAAAAGGTTATTTATTGTGTCCTTGTGAAAAGCCAACGACACCAAATGCTTGTGATTCTTTTATTTATATTCGAGAACATTATTTCATATTCTCTTCAACATTGCTCAGTAAAATCCACACACCGACCTATAGCTGTTTATATTTAGTTGAAACGAATAACAAATCCTAACAGCTCAATTATCAACATGGCTTTGAACTTTAGAATAAAAAAAATCACCTCGATACGAAAAAGTATCTTAACTTTACTTTATTTTTAAAAGATTCCAAATTTAAAAAGAAAAAAAGAACAATAATTCGGAATGTCTTCTCATGTTGTCCACTCGCGTCTGGTGAATTCATTTCTGTCGACGGCCGGAAAAGACAGCAGGCTAGCAACTAATTGGATTCAGTACAAAAAATTTTCAATTGACACGGGTATTTTTTAAAACATTTTGTAACTAAAACGCTTGTTAAAGACAAGCCTAAAAATATTAACGGCGATCTGCAATCTTTTTTTATCTATACGGAATAATGTCATAATTTGACAAATCAAAAAATCTAATTTGTCCACTTTATTTTTTTTTTTTTTTGTACGAAAATGTATTTTTGGTTCAAATAATTGGTATACTTTACATTTGATATTGGAATAGAATGAGTTTTCATTTTTTTTTATTCGAAGCAATAAAATAACAACGTTAACTTTTCTTTCATTTGTGGAATAAAAGCAACTTGAACAATTTGAAAAAAAATCTGTTTTATCCCACAAAGCCATAAATTCAAATATCTGTTTTTTTTTATACTTTCTTAATCTAAATATTTTAAGATATATAATGTATAAAATACATGCTATAAATAATATATTTAGATTACAAATCAACTTCAGGATAAGTACTTCCAGAATTGATCCGAATGAGATTGTTTCAACATTCGATTGCCGACTACCAGTAAATATTTCACATTATTTATATCAGGAATTTGCACGATTTTTTCCTCTACCTTTTTGTTTTGTTTTGTCACTCAATTAATGATCCTGACCGTCTCCTTTGTGTTCTAGATGAAGGATTTCAAGAACATGCAATTCAAACATAGAACAGAAATTTTTGTATCATTTTTTCCGGAAAAAGAAAAATTTTTCTGGAATAAAATCAAAATTTTGTTTAGATTGTTAATTTATTTGTTTTAAACGGAAGACTAGATCCGCAACTTTTCTAATGGGTTAGTGTTTGGATTTGACTAATTAAACAAGATGGACTGCTTAGTACCATCGGAAAATAGTTGCTTCCCATATACATATTATACATATCCACCCTCGTGTGTAACGCAGTTTTGTTTTGCATCATAAAATTTACACATGACTGAGTTTTCCATTTCTTAAATCAAGAATTTTTTTTTAATTTGATAGTTAAAATATCTTTTTCCTTAGTAAATGTTATTAAGCAAATCATATACACTTCAATAATTCAAATTTGATTAGAAAAAAATTGTCAAATTTTAAACAATCAATTTAGACAAAACAAAGCCTGAGTTAAAATTTTAGGTCGTATTAATAAGTCTTATTGAAATTATTGGAGTTATTTGATCTATTCTAAAAAAAAAAATTTTAAAACTGCTATCTGAAGTTATTAGACAAAACCAAATAATATTTTACTTCAATAAAAAGGTAATAAAATCATCAAAAATTGGTTAACACTTATAACAGAACAAATAACAAATACATACGATAAGTCTTTGAATCCTTTACATTTTAACAATAACAGCCAGTAATCTATTATCTATTGATTTTTATTAATATTTTACTTCAGCAGGTTCAATAGTTTTAATTGCTCCCCGTAGGTCTGCTTTGCTGTTATATTTTTGCTACATTCATATAACTTCATCTTCACAATTGACCATAGATTTTTTGATTAGATTCAGCTCAGGACTTGATGGTGGCCATTCCATTATTTTCTCTTCTGTAAATCTTTTATGTAATAGCACTGTTCAATTTAACTCCTTTATCCACTTTTAATAGTCCAATAACGGTTCAATCGACAATTCCAGCCCATATCATAGCACTACTACTTCCTTGTTGCATTCTTTTACCCACAAACACGCCCATCCATCAGGTCCATCAAAAGTCACTTGAGATTCGTTCGTGAAAATTACTTTAAATTGTCATGTATTTCTTGGCCCAATTTTGACGCTTTAAAATATTTACTTTAATGGCTAAAAGACTTTCTTACAGATCCCAATTCATCAAGTATTCTACACTTTTGTTCTTCTTGATCCCCTCAATCCCAGCCTTTTCAAAGATTTGAGCGCTGGTCAAAAGTGATTTCGCTATAACTCACTTTAGTTTACGTTCATCTCGAGGAAGCAAGTTCTTAAAGTCTTTTCCTTTGCTTTGAGTTCTCAATTTACTTATATTTTCAACAGCTCTATTTATCATTCGATGATCTCTGCAAAGCTCCTTTGATATCTCCAATATGGACATTCACTCACTCAATATCTTTGTTATTTTCTGTTTTTCAACAGTTATTAGATCCTTCCCTTTTCCCAGGTTTGAGCATATGTATTTATTACTTCACTTGAAACAAATGCAGCACAAGGCCAAATGGGAAGTGGGGAAAGGCTTGAGGGCACTTTCTGCCCTAGACCTAGCTAATCACATTCACGGCCCATTTATTCATTACAATTTGCTCATTCACCATAAGATATCCATCGCCATTCAATACTGCATATACCACAATACCACAAATTCACAGAGAATCTACCAAAAAAACATGGCATAAAAACTTCATTATGTTCAATTTCAAATGTCTCTTTTTTTCCATTTTATTTTTATTCTTATAAAAATATATAAATGTATGCTTATAAAATGAGAGGGGAGATGATGAACCCAGAAAACGAGACTAAAGTATAACAAAACGCTCAAACTAAACATAACAGATGATAAAAGGACCTAATCACCCCATAAAAATAATAAGAGTGGCCGCAGTATTCCGCCTTTAGACAGAATCAAGAAGCACACTCACTAACAAAGAGGGAAGGATAAGAAATAAAAAATAAAAGACGAAATGAAGAAAAAAAACAATGCTGACCCAGTCGGGATAAAAAAAGGAACAAAAATAAAGTGGGGGGATTGGGGATATCAACACGGATCATAATAAAAGAGAAAGCTGGGAACAGGCCAGGAATAACATTTACTCATATTAACTAGTTAAACAAAGAGTGACTAGCTTAACCAGGGAAGGGTTCACAGGAAACAGACCCGTTGCGTTAAAGGGGACTTAGAAAATAAAAGCCTTGCCTCATTCAAACGCAGCAAACACGCCACTTTTACACACCTTTCGCTGAAATCTGTCAGTAACAAAATCTTTCTATCAGGACGTGATATAACTTGAGCTGACGTCCAAATCACTATTTTTGCCACGGCTATCAACGTGAGAAACGGAGGCGACACATTATAGCACGCATATGCGAGATCGATGGACACAAGATGTTTGGGACCGGTTGCCTTTATACGGCCCTTACAGAGAGGGAATACAGCCAACCTGTAAATGATGAGCGGAAAGATGTACGCGGCGCACGCTTCAGCCTACCCTTCAAGGACAACCACCTCCGGAGCCATGTTTGGCCTGCTGCTTTGCCCTATGTCTGTAAGTCCGACCAATTCTTCTCCAGCTCAAGCCCGGGCCTGAACCATACTCCAAGAATGCAGATGGGTCCGTCTGACCATCTAAAAAATCGTGACATTTTTCCAGTTGCCTAACCGCAAACCGGAAAATGTTACGGTTAATCTTGGTCCCCGTGACCTTTTCGTACCGTTCAAGCACCTCGTGTACCACCTCAATGTCGCTGCAGCACGACACAATAATGGATATGTCATCGGTGTACGCGGAAACCCTGGCTCGAACCCCATCAGGGACAGCGTTTCCACGTATTACACGCCCTGTCCCTGACGAACCGACCGTTCGCGATACTTGCAGAAGTCGGGGTTGAATCTGATCTACTTGCAGAAGTTGAATCCGGCAGTTTGCACTACAGCAACCAAGTACTGATGTTCGGCCCTATCGAACGCCTTGGATTGATTTAAATTGACCATCGCGTCTTCTACGTATTCTACACCTTCCATGATCGTGCAGAACAGATGCAGATTGCTCTGAATTGTTCGTCCCTTCACAGTACAAGTCTGCTCGGGTCCCAACAGAATATCAGCAAATGACTGCAAACGCTCCATTAGGATTTTGCCCAAAATCTTTAACTCTGTGTTTAGGAGTGTTATGGGCCAATAGTCATCTAAATTCCGCCCACCATCCTTGCTCTTTCTCAACAATGAGATTACACTCCTGGTGATCCGGTCGGGGGATGTCGTTGTATAAGTGACTGTAACTAGGAAAAGCTTCAAAGACATCTCCGATGTCCCGAATTGTGGTGGAAGGTGAATTTTTGTAGTTGTACAGGGCATATGGTTAAAGAATATTCTGGCAAGAACCCGGCGTCATAAACTCAACAACGGACAGCCCAACAACGGACAGCCCAACGTCAAGCAGGAAAGAAGACCCTGACGTAGATAAGGCTCTGAGTCTTCCCTCTTCTCCCATCAAATTTACGCTATCTCCCTCCCCCATGCCAGCGCTCTTACCAGTCACCACACACCACTCAAGAAAAGAGTGTGGCTATCTGTCAGGTGGATAGAAAGGCCCTTGAAAGGGACCTGGCGTCACAGAGGAAAGCCCCCCCCCCCCCGGCAAGCCTTTGTTTAAATGCACCTCCGTACATGGTAAGTTGATGGAGGATTCTAGAAACTTCTTCAAGGCACTTGGTGCAACTACCCTAATCAGGAATATGTGGGGGTAACTTGAAAGTGTGGGACCACTTGGCTGATTCCCGGTACACATTCTCCAACATAAAAATGGCCGAACTAGGATCTCTGGAACTGAGAAAAATGTCACAAATGTGTGCGGGGAGGATCCTGGTCATTTTCCATCCTTTCCCTAAAACTAACTTACCCTACGGACGTTAGCGGGATTGTCTTGGAAGGACGAATTATGTCTGATACCGGTACAGGGAGCTTAGGACAATCCGTCCGGATCCTGATCCACGCAGATTTCTATCCAGTATGTGAATAAGGGAATAATATTTTTTAACATTTAAAAAAATGTCTATAAAGCTAACCAGTTTAAATGTGAATGGCATGAGAGACCGAGGTAGGCGGCCTGCCCTCTTCGTGATCTCATGTTCAGCGATCCAGGTGACACTTTGTTTGAGATGTTTATGCGCATGTCAGCATACGGAGACCAGCAGACCAGAAGTGTTTTCCCTCTGGTTAAACTTAGCCTGGGTGCGAAGGTGGACCTTGTTCATATCGATAGTTCTGGTGGTGGTGGCGGTTGATTGTAGCCGATATTGCCGTGAACAGTCGTTCGTTTCGGATCGTTACGGTTTATGCGCTTGTCTCCCTTTTTCCGTCGTTTGGAGCCGTTCCTGATTAATTCGTTGTGCTTAGTGGAACTGGAATGCTGTTCTGGACCCCAAATTAGACAGGGGTGGGGAGCTTGTGGAAGACAGGGGATCGTAACTTCGTCGATCTGATCGGCGAGTTTGGTCACGTCGATAAATACTGGGTCGATCAGCCAAAGAGATAGATGTGGATATGGGCGCGTAAGTGGCTGTCCACCCGGGTAGCCAGCAACCTGGATAAAATGTTAGTGAGAAGGGTCGATCTAGATCTGCTAGATTGTTCCACTGGGTAGGCTATTTGGACCATAGACTTGTATGATCCCGGATGGCGTTAGATGCTAGGCCTAGAATGGCAGGACACTAGAAGTTCAATTTGACTTTACTGGACAGGCGAGACGAACAGCTGACTAGATTAGTGCAGCGGGAACTAGTGGGGGCGTTTATTGGGAATAAGTAGTGATATCGTTAGGTCTTTCACCACCGAATATAGCCAATGACTTGCCCCAGATAAGGCTAAGGTGAAGGCTCTCAAGGATAGTGTGTTCTGTGTGGAGGCTGGAGATATTCACTAGAGATAGATACAGCTAAGCAGGCTCTGGAGCGGGTGTCTAGTGAATTTCGCAAGGAAGAGAACCGTCGAGTTTCCCATCGAAACTTTTGGGAGGTCGATACCCCGGAGAAGTGTACTCTGATGTTGACCAGAGTTGGAGAGCCGGTTTGATGAGTCGAAAGTGGAGTTGGAAGAGAATTTCCAAGCAAAGCATTCTGCTTTATCAGCAGTAGATGACAATACCTCCAATTGACTGAAGATAGGAGGGATAGAGGACTTATTCTTGTTTAATCTCGCCAGTAATCTCTTGAACCAAAAGTGTGATTAGATATATGGTGTCTCATTCTAACAGTGAATAGAGATTTTGCTTTGCTGAGGATACGCCGCTTACACACATTGCAAACAGATACAATGAGACATCTGTTATGATCCGAATTATAATTTTGGTATAGCCGGAAGAAATGATCTCAGCGGGGATATAGCGGCTAAACAGTCGGAAGTGAACCAGAAAGAAGACTGTGGTTTCGTTTTGTATTTCCGTTCTGGGACAAAAGTTTCAATAAAATCTAATTCCAAGGGCCGTCGCGAAGAATCCCAATCAGTGCATTGGTAACAAAAATACCCTGTTAATAAGGGATTCTTGCCTAATATCTGCATACAATACCGCGTAGCCAGAGTTTCCAAGAGGATCGAGTTGTAAAGTACGGCATGAATCCGGAGAGGAGCAAGGGACAGATCAAGTAAAGAAGCGTGCTCGTCAGAATTACTAGGGAAACAAGTCCGAAATCTACTATTTGTATGAGATGTGTTTAGCCCTTTAGTTCGTAATCTATGATAAATCGCGCGACAGCCTATGCGGATAAAGTTTCCTAGTTCCATTAATAAATTGTACTGTTTTCATTTCATCCTTTCTGGCAAGAGATGATTCATTCGTGACACCCAACTATTTTTAAAAAATGACTCCCGACAGGAAACGGACCTATATCCCCTTTTCCACTATTCCTATCAACCAAAGTGTTCCGATAACAATTTAACCATGTGAGACCATCTTGATAAAGTCAACTTCAACTTCCCTATGTAAGGAACGCGCGCATCTGTCGTTGGGACTTCTACGTATCTACATCTGCTAGCTTCTTTTTTATGCCCGAAAAGTAAATAACCGTAATTTTCTAATGGATATTTTATTATTTTTTATTATTCTAAATGTTCTTTTTAGTGACTACACGGGCTTGAGCTGCAATATTTGTTTGTTTGTTTTTTTATTTTGTTAAAATGGGAAAATTAATAATATCTTATCTAGATTACTACTAAAGAAAAATATACCTTCCGGCCAGTATCGAACCTGTAGTCATTTTCCACTTCTATCGCTCCTGGTGTACCGTTACCAATTTGGCTATATGAGGCTATCTTGATAAAGTAAAGTTTGATTTACCTATTTAAGGAAGGGACATCTGACGTTAGGAGTCCTACAAATTTATATCTACTAGCTTCATTTTCGTACCTACAACATAAACGTTCATTTTTTTTTCAGGTACTAAAATGTAGCTAGGAGATATGGATTCGTAGAACTCCCCAAGAGAGATGTTTCCATAAATAAGTAATTGAACTTTACTTTATCAAGATCAAATTGGTAACGGTAAGATTCAACGATAGAAGTGCCTAATCAAGATAATTTCACGTGGCCAAATTGCTAATGATACAATGAGGCTTTAAGAGAGAAAAGGGATACAGGTTCGATTCCTGTTGGAAGGCACAATTTACTTTAGTAGGACTTTCATATCTTGGCCAGTTGACATTAATTTCACTGTTTAATATAGTATTGTATGGGATAGTAACTCAAACAGGTGTACTCACTAAAATTAACGTTTGTAGTTATGACAGATCGTTTGTTGTAAGAATCAGTGAAAAACCCTTTGAATTATTGGGCTAGAAATCATTTTGTGTCAGCCCCACAATGTCTTACCAGCTGAGCAATGGTGAAACGAAAAAGATCATTATTCAGGCCTTTAATAAGGGTACCAACATTCATTCTCTGACTTCCATCTGCAAAGTCCATTCAAGAACTATCAAGAGAACGGTGAATAAGTTTTTAAAAAAGGGAACAGTAGAGGGGAAAACTGAATCAGGAGGTCACAACAGCGAGAGGGATCAACATTTGAATTTAGAGCTATATATATTTTTATTGTTCAAATTATTGCCCAATAGTGTTATACAAACCTCAGAGAATTCCAGTAAGATATTAATTATTTCTACAATACAACGTTTCGAAGCTTAATTTAACAATTGGACAATCTTGCTGTTAAACCCGGTATATATATATATATATATATATATATATATATATATATATATATATATATATTGAACATTGTGTCTGCTTACTTTTGAAATAATCCTTTCATATTCAGTTTCTGATGGAAAGTACTTGGGAACGTACTTGCCTCATTTGATAGTAATACACGGAAAAATATTCGAGAATAAAAAAGGATTATGCTAAAAATAAGTAGATATAATGTTTGCAATTTATTTAATCAGACATGCCTAAAATAGAATCTGCTGCCAAGTATACAATATATATATATATATATATATATATATATATATATATATATATATATATATATATATAATTATATTAACAATTTATTTTCGTTTCATCCGTTAAAAGTATTAATTATAATATAAAGAAAGAATAAAATGATTAATAGCTTATAATTAACATTCCATTATTATTATTATTATTATTATTATTAATATCGTTGTTGTTGTCCGAGTTAGTCTGTGTAGTACGAGTTACCTCCAACTCTCAATCAGAGACATCAAGATGCAACACTTTTTGTGTCAGAAATTATTATTATTATTATTATCTTCTCTTCTTCTGCAATTTTTTTTCAACCGGAGATCATGTATTATGGCTGTTCTCCATCAAGTCCTACAACCTCAGTGAGGTATCACCTTTCGTAGAATATTTGCAGAGCCAAACAACGCAGCTTTGGGATATTAGCCTTTATTGTGATTCAGGGGCCATAGACCCCAACGCCACAATGATAACTGGAAAATAATGGCCTGAACGTCTCACATTCTGGTTATTTCAATCCCAAGATCAGTGTACTTTTATTAGTTTTCAATTTCTTTGATTTTGATATTATAGTCAGCAGGAACAACTACATCAATGAAGGTCCATTGTCTTTTCTTTTCTCTTTTTTTTTCTTTCTTTACAACGACAGTGATGTTTGGTTCATGGCCCCAACACTGAGATTTGTTTGGATCTTGAAATCCCATAAGATCAGGACGTGATCATTTTCGATCACCTTCTCTGGTTTTTGGCATGCACCCTACATTGACACCAATGCATCTGAGAGACCAATTTAAAATGACGCACGTGTGTAATTTTCCACTCTCATGCCACAGACCCTGCAAAGTTTTAATGAGCCTAATCAGTTTTGCTTTATTCTAAAAAACGCTTACTCCGCTTGCTGCAGACTGAGCATCAACATAAGATATTATTCTCATGTTGATTTTATGAGCTTGCTCTTCCATGTTGGCTCAAGGCATGTGGGATGAAAGCGTTTGAAGAATTTCCCGCAGTAAATTGCCAATTCTTTCTGCAATAGACTGCTTGTCAATGAAGCCTGTAGAATTCAGAAAATATAGAATCTATTCAACACATAACTGAATGGAGAAGAGATGGATTCATACCTTTCCCAAGTGTATTTGTGCCATGTAATGAAGTCGACTGGAATTTGAACTCGGTTCCTCGAGCTGATATTCATTAAACGACCCACACACATTCATTTATTTTATTAATTTGTATTTAAAACATTTGTATTTGCTGTAAAACACTATAAAATGGTATAACCTCATCACATTTAAAATAGAACGGCATGCAAAAAAAAAAAACAATTTCTCAATTTTAATCCCCAAGTCTTCCAAGCCACATATATTTTTTTGTTTTTGCTTTAATATAAAATCTTCCAATCAATGAATCATAAATTAAGTTTTTTCATAACGATTTTTTGACATAATCGACGAAACTCGAAGTTTGATTTCTACTCCCTCTGCAAGGAACGATATCGTTTCTCCCATTGTACATGTTTCAGCCTTTTAAAGACATTTTAAATTCCCTTGTCTGTCCTGCCTGTAAGAAACTCAACCAGCCATTTTCTACTTTTTCTAAAAGTAACGAATTCTATTTGGCGTTCCAGCATTTAACGCAGTCAACCGTTCAGATTTTGTGACAAGGCGCATTAGTTTTAATCGCACAAAAGATAAAACATACTCAGGACAAAGCCTCAAAGATCTTATTCCAAATTTCAAACACGTTCTTACCACGCATGCCCACGAAAATATAAGACTTTCTTTATGTAAATTATTGATGTACTTTTTATAAAAATATGGGTTTGGGTTTTGTTTATAAGCACTTATATATTTTAACAATGTGTATTATATAGGCGCGTGCACGCGTGTGCGTGTGTGTGTGTACAATAATTATGTTTGTGTTTGTGGAGAGAGAAAGAGAGAGAGAACAAAATATGGTGGATGCTAATTCTCGCACGAATACCCGTATGCGTGTTTACTTAGCTCATCTCAGTTATGGCTAATTAAGAGAATATGAACATTGTGTAGCACCTATCTTTCAAGTTAGCAAGACAGATATAAAGAAAATAAAGAAACCGAGATAGATAGATAGATAGATAGATAGATAGATAGATAGATAGATAGATAGATAGATAGATAGATAGATAGAATTAAATATTCGATTTAAGGAAATAATTGTGTGGGATGATATGTTCCTTAAATTCGGTAGTTCCTTATATAAGATATATTCCCTCATTTCGTGAAGAAAAAGCAAGTTTTGTCAAGCACTGCATTTAGTAAACGTTTTGTTAAGTGCATGACAGCGCGCAAATGACCAGTAGTAAAACTGTATAAAATATCAAATTAAAAATATCATACATACATTTGTTTGCTCATAATGACGGGATTGTTGGAAGTGATGCTGTAGATGTCCTTCCCAAACTGATTTCTTTTTTCTGTATACTGTCCCTAAGAGTAGTTGTTTATAATAAGCAAAGTGACTTTGGCTACCCATCAAAATAAGAGAAAACATTGATATGGGTCTCTCTCTCTCTCTCTCTCTCTCTCTCTCTCTCTCTCTCTCTCTCTCTCTCTCTCTCTCTCTCTCTCTCTCTCTCACACACACACACACACACACACACACACACACACATACATACATATACACACACTGTTGCCAAGCAGGGTTTGACATTTATAGTGAAAACTTTTAAAATTAGATGAAATCGGTAAGATTTTTAATTTCCATTTAACAAGGTTGTCATATATCTAGAAGGTTTAATTTCTTCTAGCATTTATGTAACTTTGTCTATTAAAAATAAAAAGTCAGATTCCTTAAATCGTAGGACGTGAAATCGGGGTTTTAAAATAGATTGATAGATTTTGTTTCTATGACCATTTGACATTTTTCTGATAAATTGCGTATTCCAGTATTCCACCATAAAAGATATGATTCGATGAATTCTTCATGAAATATTTCATTATATTTGGAACCGCTGACCAGACACTGCGAGCGATACTGGAAAATAAGTCGCACGAGGAAGAATTTCTCATAGCAGCTGCAGATTTGTTTGTTGTATCACATTTGTAATACCACCGATCGATTCCCTTTTGCTCAATAAAGGTATTTTCTCTGCTAATACGCCATTGAAACAAATTAACTGGTTCCCCTCTATGTCTCAGCAAGTTTACGTGTTATTTTGTGAAGTATCTTCCAGCAGAAGTTCATCATTCAGTTCATCAATTTTCAAGTTCTGAAGTCTTCCGGAGTATTCTTTGAGCTGAAAACCATTTTTAAAATGGCACAAGCCATTTCCGATACGTGATTGCATTTACTTTATCATCACTTTGTTTTGTTTCATTTTCCCTCCCGAATAAAATATTGCAGTCACAAATCATCATTTTTATATTCAGCCGTAAATATCACAAAAATGAAAAATGATCACTTTTGCATAAATATTTTTTAAAGTGTATTCACCAAAAGACAATCAACTCCAAAGAAATTCTTTAGATTTCCTAAAGGTTTTACAAAAATTAGAATTGGAAACATTTACCTAATATATGTCAAAATAATGCAGTAATATTTTTATTTAATTACTATCTACATATGATGACTAAGATGTATTTCCATGCCGAAGCTTCCCAAGATTCACTTTGTTTGGAACGTACATCTTCGGATATTTTTTTCAAACCGCAAACAATTAAAAGCCGAGAAAAACTGGAAAGTTTCATAATTGAATATAAATATATCCAGATTTTGTTAATAATTCTAACATTAACCAAAGTGCAGTGTTTAATCTCTGCTCGTTTTGAAAGATTGCAAAAATATAGTCTTGTGCCCAAAATTACCGCAACCATCAAATATTACCTTTAAAATCACGTAAAAATGGATTACTCAATTCGATCATAAAACATTTCTTCTCTAATTTTGAGAAAGATTTTCAAATGACCGATTTTATTAGTAGTTAATTACTTGTAAAATTTAGAATACGCATTAAAATAATGTATTGTTAGTTAAGAGTAAATATGTAAAACTGAATCTATCTCTTTCACCGTATATATATATATATATATATATATATATATATATATATATATATATATATATATATATATATATATATATATATATAATAAAAAAAGTTAATGGTCAGAGTTGAATTAGATCAGGAAACAGTAGTATTAAAAATTTAACATGTTGAGTTTTTAAGTGTAAAAGATTAGGAAATCAGTCTATTCTGCTATTTCGGTATATTCACGCGATTTTAGTCAATTGATTTCCTAATTTATAAACGCTATATTTTTAAAAAGTAAAAAAAAACTAAATGAATAAGCGCAGGACGTGAGAAGGTGAGGAGGAGGACGAGGGGAAAAGCAAATGTATTGGAAATGTAACGGTGGAGCGGGTTAAATGAAATATTTCATACTTTCTTTTCATCCCACTTCATATGAACTCAGAAGGAACTTTTTAGTATGCATACAACGGGTCATAATTTCCGATTTCTGACTCAAAAGGCTTTTTTAGTCTTGAAATATTATTATATCTAATCTCCTAATTTTTTATACATATATATATATATTGAGGAATCGGAGAGCCGAGTTCGAATTCCAGTCGAATCCATTACATTCACTTACGTGCTAACACCGTTGGGAAAGGTGCGAATCCTCTTCTTCTCCCTCCAACTATGGGTAAATAGCAGGACAGACTGGGTTCTATAGCCTTGGTTGGCAACTGGTCTAGGAGAAGGACAACTCTGAATTCAAAAGCTGAGGAGGGTCGTTTGGAGACCTTGTGACACTCAGTGCACCAGGTCCCTGTATTCGCCCCTCCAAAAAGTGTGCGTGGCCGTCACGCAGCCACGACCACTTAAAAAACAATATCCTCAGCGATTGGCACTCTGTCGTATAGGACTCATGACGGAACCCGATACTCGGACACGACTGGGAGCCGCCGCCGCCGATATATACATATATATATATATATATATATATATATATATATATATATATATATATATATATATATATATATATAATGAGAGAGAGAAATCAAGGTCTACAATTCTATACGAAATCTGTCACTGCTTTTCCACATTCCCATTTCCAGTGGCACGTCATTAGAAGTTTATCTTGATTCAAATATAAATCTTTTCGTTTGAAAAAAGAAAGATGTTAAAGCTTTTGTAACTGAGTCAACTGAAATAATTTTTAAATGGCGCCTCGTTTTTACCGTTCATTGAAAGTTTACGCAGGATGCCGACGTGTACAACAGAAAATCATCATTAAAAGAAAGAGGTTCGTTGTTTATATATTTATAATGAACAGCAACAAATTTTTTTTTTTCCATTTTATTCCTAATCCACACTATTTTGGTATGTTTCCCTTTTAGTAATGTGTCCCTCTTGGTAATAGTAATGGTAAAATTAGCTGTTTTCATACAGGAAACATTCGTTATTCAATGACATCAGTTAGCCTTAATATCGGTTGAAATTTCTTAAAAAAATGTTTTCTTAAGAAAATGCGTTTCTTATGTTCTCTGTTATCGCTGTTTCCCGTATTTATTTGTGTTACTTTCCTAACCGTTTGTTTAACGTAGTTTAGAAAGTCAAGGTCTTGAATATATGATTGTTGTCCCTTCTTGTTACATGTGATATTCATTAGAGTTGTTGATTCAACTGAAGTCTTCAAGTGATGTAGTTTCTGTTTTTTGGTAAATGTTTTTGTTTGAGATTCTAAAGCACCAGCCTAGAAAATCTGTGAGGCTTCATTCGTTTGAAACCATTTTTAATCATTGTCCTGAGAAAACTGTTGCGTATAGTTTAGAGATTTCTAAAAGATTTGGATGCCATGCTTGACATTCATATGAGTGAGAGTTTAGATCTGGCTTAGCTATTTAAAGACATCACTCGAGTTCTTAAGTTAATATTTTGGTTTTGCAGAATTTTGTGGTGTTGGACAAAACTACTCATAGCGCAACCTATTCTATTTAACTTTTCTCCTACTATATATCTCTTATAAATTATCTAAAAACGAAGCTATTTGAATTGTTTAGAGTGTATTAATTCAACATATTCTGAATTATCTTCATAGATTCAGGGTCGTTGCCACCATTAATCTTATTCCAATTCCATATAGTTTCCGTTATGAGAAGGTTTATCGTAAGTTCTCCATCTTGAAACAGTTGGTAAAGAAGCGCTGACTTTTTTTGTTCAAGATCATCCTTAAACCACCTATAAATACCCGACCTCATCCTTTGTAGACTGGCCTCTTGAAAGAAAAAGGGAAAGCTGTCTTCTGCTAGTAGATTCCTCTGGAATGTGGAACGGAATATTTCAATGATCAAGGCTAACTTCTTTACATCTGTTATTGTACACACGCGGGGCGTAGTCATGGACGGGATTAAACAGATTAGGAATCTCATTTCCTCCTTGTCTCACTCCTGTAGAAGTTTGAAATGATTCAGTGAGTCGATTTTCACCAGACAGGTGCGACTTTGTGAATAGATACAGTTCCTCGATCCGATCAAGGAATATACTGGTGTCATGAAATTTCCAGTTTGGTGCGGTCATAGGCTGCTGTGAGATCAACATGTCAGATATACAACTTCCTGGAGTTTTTTGATGACATATATGCCATGATTACGTCCCTTACAAGAATGAAAGCCAAATTGGGTCGTTAGAAGTTAACTTTCATAAAATGATGAATGTCTAGTTAGTAAAATATTTATTACACACATTTGGATATATACTGAGGTATCGATGTACTCTAGCATCTTCAAATTGTTGTTTGTCAGTAATTGTTTTCTTTTAAACCAGGACATTTCTTCTGTTTAGGTTTTCATTCTGGGCTTCTTTTTTCTTTTTCTTTTTCTTTTTCTTCTTTTTTCTTTTTTTCTTTTCTTTTTTGCTTTTCGCCATATTTCAACACGTGATCTATGTTTTTTTTTATGTAACATACTAGATTTATTTCTAAATACAGTCATCATTAACATCTGATACGCTCAGCACATAAAAGATATATCTAACTGAAATGAAAACAGTTCTTTGTTAAATTTGTCGTCTCTTTTTTTATATGACACAATGTCAGATATTTTTATACAGCCAAATGTTTTCACAATAACATTCGTATTACCAATAAATGTTCGTAAACATTTCAAGATATTTTATATGATAAAAATCCTATGTGAACTTCATCTGGTAATATCTCGTTTTATCACAAAATATGTTGAAATATTTACAATAATGATATAGTGATATTTTACCTGCGACGGTTATATATATATATATATATATATATATATATATATGTGTGTGTGTGTGTGTGTGTGTATTATTAGTTATTAATATTTTTTTATTTCAAACACATAAATCTTGCGATTGGTTGAGAGAAGGATATAATCTGAACAAGAAGATATTGCAAATTTATTGAATAGCGGAAAAACAACATTGTACATTTCGAAAACTTTGAAAAGCGATCACAGAACAATAACAATGAAAAAAGAAAGAAATTACAAACATCTCCGAGTAAAGAAGATAAGGTTAAAAAAAATGTCAGTTAACGAGATTTAGAAGAATATGGTAATAAGTAAAGAAAGTGGTTTAACCAACTATCTAAAGAAGTTGTTCTTACGAGTATGAAAACAGAGAAAAGATATTAAAAGCATTGGCTAAAGGCATGGAAGCAATTGAATTGCGACATCACAAAGTGTTACGTGTTGCACGAGGAAGTATTTTATTTTGTTTCATCATTTCCCACCAAGCAGGGCGATAATGCCACTATGACTGCAGAAGTTCCCGAGAGTTAAAGAGATCGTGAAGACATGTTGATTGTGTCATGAAGAATTGTCTAGCACGACATAGTGAACCAAATTTCCTCGCAGATTGATTAAATATAATCACTCAATTGAAATTGATTCAATATAATGACCCCACTTCATGTCAGTAGGAAACATATGACCAAGCAAGTGCAATAGGTTGGTCTCCTGGAGGTTAGCATCAGCCATACTGATGAAAAGGAAAAATGATGATTAAAGTACAGTAGGTTTGTTTTGGATGTGTTCAAATTTACAAGCCATTTTTTGCCCCGATTAACAACTGATTGGAAGTCATTTTCGAGAGCAGCTCCCAATTCTACTTTGTCGGACCTATTGGACTTACTATTAAGACAGGAGAAAATAGTTGTGTCATCGGTATGAATACCGAATTAGGACTGATGACATTGGGACGATCGTCATGAAGATAAGAAACAACGTAGGTTCAAGGATATAGTCCTAGGGAGCACTCCGCATTAATGTGAATGAATCTGAAAAACGATTTTTGATGAATGTAGAGCTAAACTGGACGGACGTTATAAGCGGGCTGCAGAATGAGTCCTTCTTAGAAATAGTCAACCAACCCGTTTGAGGATGTGGGATAATATTTGGAAATCGTCTTTTCATTTGTACAATTCTAGATTCCTTCAAAGTTAGTGAGAAGATTAATGCAGATGATTGTTATAAATCCTTGGAAAAAAGCATACTTGAGTAATAGAATGCACAATAAAAGATCTTCATATATATTCATGTAAGACAATGCCTCTCATATTCTGCCAATCTGACGATTGTTCACCTTGCCAAAAACAGATTTAAAAACACTAAATAAATGAAATGATTCCTGTCTTATCCATATATTGATATAGTATAAACCTTCTGGATATATTGATATAGTATCAACCTTCATATTAGTATGGAAAATATACACAACCAAAAATTTCAGGCCTGCAACAAAATCTAAAATCCTGTGACAAGTAATGTTAAAATCAACAGTCGAAAGACTTAGAAAGTTTACAGAATGCCAATGTTAACATGTAAAATGATAAAATAATGACTTCTTCAGGTATATGCGATATTATGTTTGCAAATAGTGTCCTGTATTTTTTAAAATTTATTTAGAAATAAGAGTTTATGTTGCACATAGTTTGTTTAGATAATAAAATCTGGCATCTACAAAACAAGTTAGTATTTGTATTTTTGATCAGATTATATATTCTAAGCTGAATCTGACACGATCTAATTATGTACATGAATAAAAATAAACCCTAAAAATTTTACTGATACTAGTTTGTTAATATCAATTCTATTATAAAAATAGTAACTTGTATAATAAAAGTTTACATCGTGTACATTAATTTTCTCTCGTTCAGCGAAAAGCCAGTTGAGCCAAACGAGCCACCAAGAATGTTTCAAGGGAAATCAATTACATTAGTCGTTTCTCGATCCGTAAGCGAATTTCCTCTTAAGACTTGATTACTATTTTTACTTAATGAAACAGACAAAAACCTGAATGCGTAGCGTTGAGATTTGACTAAAAAGACATCACAGATCATAATTTGGCGAAATGACTTTTCAATCTATCTCAGCCACTCACTATCACAGCTTTCAGTAATTTTCTTTCGATTCCTTCAAACAATATTTAGCTAACGTATTTACCGATATTAATTAATTCGAAATTTCTATTATAGACTCTTTATTTACGAAAAAAGGCTATTTATACTTGTCTGTCTGTATTAATTGTAACGTTCTGCACCACGTAGCTAAGTTCGAAAAGAAAATGAGTTGAATTTGCTAACGTTTCAGTTTCTCAATACCTATCTACTTTTGATTGTTATTTCAAAGTTTTTTTCTTTTCATTTTTCCAGTAAAACAAATTTGATTTATTCCAAAATAAATCTACCAAGTACAACTTTTATTTTTATAGTGTACACTAATTTTGGGACATGTTAATACAATGTTATATCCAAAATGTGTTTTAGACTGAATTAATTTTTCTTACAGGCAGGAGTTATCTCCACTTCATTGACGATGCTTGTGTTCATGAATAAAAAGTTTCCAAAGATATCTGTTTTTCCATTATTTTCCGAGACACTTTTGATGCAGTCAAAAAGAAATCAAGCAAAAAAGGTTGAATATTACCAACAGACACGGCTTATCTTTTTATGATAAACTTGATGCGCTCAAGAGAATTTCATGTTGTAGAAGTCAAATTGAGTTGTTAGTTAAAGGAATCACAAACAATCACTCAATGGCAGGCGTTTAAAATGATAAGAAAATCTAAAGAAAATCAATCATTATTTATTCATAGATTTGCCTAATACCATAAAGTGGATGTGAAACCCAACTCAAGATTTATTTAATGCAGACTTCAAAAATCCTGAAAACATTTCTGTCAAAGCGCTAATATAAGGGAATATAATGACAATACCCAACTACATCAGTATCAAAGTAAAGAAACACTCTATAAGTTTATCAATGAGCTTCTGAATTGAATCTATGGACAGTAATGTAATTGTTGACATAGTGTGAATAAATGCTGGAACAGTTAGTTTGGTAATAAAAGGAATTTCTGATTTGAGAGAATATTAAATGTCATTACAAATTAGAAATCCAATATTATATCTCCGTCAACAATATTAGTACTTTGATATGAGGAGATTTCAGGACATTTATTACTACTAATTTTATACTAGTGTATAATTGTCTTCCCGTGGATTGAGGATGGGCTTCTAGCATTACGTGTCCGTTGGTCACGTGTGAATTCAGTCCCTTTTACAAGACTGTTTTTTAGGTCTTTTTTGTTTTTCGTTCGTTGAACGGTTAACATCTTCCCAATTTCCTGAAGTCCACACACGTGGAGAACGAACATTATGTGCACTGCTTTTGCTGAGGGGAAAAGAGACCTTGGATCTCCAACGTCGGCGAGGCACATTATGTCACCTTGTTAGGAAAGCCAGAAAAAGACATCTGTGGTATAATTTTTTTTTCACCTCAGTTCAGACATGCTCGTTCTAGAAGCAATTCCTCTGTTTTGGGACACTTGCGGATCGTTGTAACAATTTTGTATAATATAATACGTATTTATTAAATGTTTTAATCGTGTACAGGTATATATCTCGTCTTTCATGTTCGTTTATTCAATATTAGTATATCAATAGATATACTAAGGCTAATATTAGCCACCTGGTGAGCGGTAAATAATTAAAAATCTTTCCCAGTACCAGATTGCCCGTAAATTATGATTGACAAATAAAAGCATATTAATACTAGAAATATCATCTTTTTGTTTTTTATCACAATTTTCAAATCGTTTTATATTTAATGCCAAGTAGCAAGAATTTATAAACCTTCTTGACTTTTATCGAACAACACAAATATGGTCACTTAGTTTGTCAATTCTAACTTATAAACTGCAATTACAAATAAAACATATCAATTAATCCTAAAGCCTCTAATTAGTTTTGAACGCTACCAAGTTCTTGTTTGTTTGTCATGCAATTTGATTTTCTTTCTTATACATTTCTATTTATCATTTATGTGTGTGTGTTTTTTGTTTTTTTTTTGGAAACGGATTTCTTTTTAATAAAGGAAGTTACTTTTTTTTAATTTCATGGTTGTCGTAATTGGAAAATTTATAGGAAGAAAGAAGGTTCGGCTTTGGAAGTGGCAGAAAGGTCTAAACAAAATGGTAACTTATGAACAGACGTTCAAGAAAAGAAAGAAAATGAAAGTAAGGTTACATGTTTCGGCCAAATTTTCGATTAAATTTTTCTGAATTTTTTTTTTTTTTTTCGAATAGGAATGAAAGAGATCGACAAGAAAAAATGGGTGTGTTCTTACCGATCAACTTTGCCACTTTCCGTTTAATTATACAACTGAAAATATAAGCATTTCTAATTTTTTCTTACTTCGAAGCAGATGTTTGATTTCCTCTTCCTGCTAAGGTCTTCATTGAATGTTCTGGCAGAAAATATTATTAATTTCATGACTGGTTGGGGAAAAGGTTCCTCTTACAAAAACTGGACGGGTTTCAACGAAGCCTTTACAATTATCATTAGAATCTGAGCAAAGATCAAAATTAAAATCAAGAAGTTCACATGAATCGTGCCATCTTCACATGTACATGAGTACAATCGTGACACAATCTATAGGAAACTCATTATTTTTCCACTGCTTCATTTAAAAAAAAATAGATGAATATATAGATTGACGTTTATTTCGAGTGAAAATATCGAATGATCACTGCCTCCAGAAATTATCACCGTCGAAATAAAAAAAAAATCAAATTAAATAACAACTCCATTTCAAGTGATCATCCCGCATGTACGGCAAATATATAAAATATATGCAAATGAATTCATTTTAATTACTACAACAAACTGGGTCCTCTGAATGAATTTATTAAAGGATTACTGTGTTGTGGGTGTCTACATCTTTGAAGGAAGTAAGCGTCTTCGATCATAAGATCAATACGTTAGATTCTCTGCCTAAACAGCAGATTTAAGGCCATCTTTAATGTTTGCCATCATCTCAAGAGGATTTCTTATAGCTTTGTAAAATTACCAAGTCGAGTCCGATAAGTCTGATATACGACTGACCCTATAAAATGATAATGCCGGACCTGCGTCGCATTTTATCCTACACTAAACATGAAGACGAATGTGAAATGTACTTATGTTCAGTCATGATTTTCATCAGAACAAAGCCAAATAATACATATGTGCAAAAGTTCACAGGACGCTTTTTCAGAAATTAAACACTGAATACACATTTGTAAAATTGGTTATTTGCTGGAAATTTGACACACACAGAATCTATTTCTGAATGTTGTTTTTTTTATATAAGCGGGAGAGAAGAAAAGTATATTTCCAAACTGGCACAAAATATACGATAAACTTAAACACGGTAAGAGGCTAAAAATGAGAGAAGGGAAAAGCGCCATAAGATGGAGATAGGAATAAGATTTGCAAATATCCCTATTTAATAAACGTGTATATAACATTTTACGTGTATATATCTATCAATATGAATGCCTATTTGCTTTTGTATGTCTATCAACATTAATGTATAAATATATCTATTATATGAATATCAATGTGTTTATGTATCAATGTAAATAACTGCGTGTTTATCAGTGTGAGCGTGTCTCTATGTCTATCAGTGTAAATAATTTTATGTCTGTCGAACTGAAAGTGTGTGTGTGTGTGTGTGTGTGTGTGTGTGTGTGTGTGTGTGTGTGTGTGTGTGTGTGTGTGTGTGTGTGTGTGAACATGGCTTTCATCCCCAGGGTAAATCATTCAATTTGTGATAAAAACAACAATGACAAGGGAACCAATTTTTGACATTTATAAAAAGGACACCCATTACCCATTAGAAAAAAGCATAAAGTGATGCCCACCAAAAATCTTTGAATTATTCTAAAATTTAATTCCATATTCATAAATTTTCCTCCTTAAAAACGAACAAAAATTGCAGTACATACTGACACTGAAATAAATTTATTCGACAAAATTTAAGAGAAAATTTAAATAAATACAGAACACATTTTAAAAACAAAATGGTGTCGAATGTTTGAACAGTTACTTATACAAATTTAATAAAATCGTAACATTTTAACATGCATTATTTGCATATTTTCAAGAAATTAAAATTTAACAAGTGTTTAAGTTTTGTTTTTAGAACGAACATTTTGATAAGTAAGAGTTAAACTCCTGAAAGTTTATACAAATCTTTGATGAAATTCCGTTAAGATCACGAAATATTTATTCAGTATTTTCTAATTCCTTTGACACTTTAAAACGGAAATATGCATTGACGTATAGTCGATTTATTTTTACTATTCTGACAAGACTTGGATTTTACAAGTCTGTAAGGATTATACCAGAATGCCTTATGCATCATTATTTTCTTTTTCTTCTGGGAAAATTGCTATTCAAAGTTTTACTTTTATTCGAACACCAATTTTCTTCGCTGATGTTCACCATCTCCTCGTGTATAAGTCGACCTGTAATTTGAAAACAAGAAAACATGAATTTGTTTTGTACATAGGTTTTGTGCTCAATATTGGACAGCAATTAAACAAGTGGAAATAAAAAAAATATTTCATAACATATACGAGGGTGGGTAAAACATTCATAAGCTGACTATAGAGGAGGGATGTTAGAACTGTAAAATGCATTAATTTAAATTCATTGCAACATTAATTTCAACTCTTCTTATTAATAACTGCATTGTTTCTTTCCAAGTAAACTGACATCTAACTGTTCAAAGAAGACTTCAAAAGTAACTTGTAGTGACTTATCTTGAAAACGGACAAAATTTGGTATCGTGATTGTTGTGGTGTCCTCCCTCTAAAGAGTCTGTGTGGGACTCTTCCGCCTACTATAAGATTAGTAAGAGAGAAGGCCTTGGGGGAACAATCGAATAGATTGAACGCTGGGTCAACCGACACACACTCACTAGTTGTGTAAATACTCTTCTGTTGTATTTACTGTTTAATATAAGATATATCTGTAACACTTGTTTTGTTATTTCTTAAACCATTTACTTGGTCACAACATCTTGAAATAACAAAACAAGTGTTACAGATATATCATATATTAAACAGTGAATACAACAGGAGAGTATTTACACCACTAGTGAGTGTGTATCTATTGACCCACCGTTCAATCTATTCAACCGTTCCCCTAAGGGCTTCTCTCCCACTAATCTTATAGTAGGCGGGAGAGTCCAACATAGACTCTTTAGAGGGAGGACACCACAACAGTGATATTATCAAGTACCTGCAGAAAAGGGGCTTCAGCCCACAAGGACATTCCGACTGCCATGGTTGCCATTAGGAGATGACGACGCCCCAGCTTGAAAGTCTGGATATCCTGAAACTGCCACCATCGAAGAAAACATTGTGTTCACCATATAGTGATGGATGACTATAAGTCAAATGGCCAATTCTATAAGAATATATGAGAGAGTTGAGAATATTTTGCACGATCATCTTAGCATGACGAAGGTTTCCGCTCGGTCGGTTCCACGTCTTCTGACACCTGATCAAAAGCACAAAGGATGATCGTATTACGGAAAAATCTAACATTGTTTGAGGCACATCCAACTGGTTTCTTTGAACGTTTTCTAACCTAGGATGAGTTTTTTTATATATATAAACATGCATATATATAAACATGCAAGATTACACGCACATGCGCGTGCATATGTGCGTGTCTACGAGAAAGAGCAAAAATGTTTCAATCAAAAAAGCTCTATATCTGTCTATATTTCTGAGATGAGGTATTATGTACATTATTCGGACTATTATCCTCATCTTTGTCGCCTTATTTATTACAGCGTTTCGGCCGTTGTACGCTCCGGCCTTCTTCAGGTGGTTGGAATGTCGAATTGAACCCATGGCACAGTGGATAAAGGCGTTGGTTAGATCCAGTGACAGGACCCAAAGAGTGTGAATTCAATACCCGGTTAAGGCAGTGGAGAACTTTCAGAGGGAAAATTAACAGGAGATAACTGATAACTGACATCCATTAAGCATGGCACGTGGAACTAGAACAGTCTACCCCAGTGAGCGAAATAAAGGGTTCAGTTCGACATTCCAACCACCTGAAGAAGGCCGGAGCGTACAACGGCCGAAAGGTTGTAATAAATATAGCGACAAAGATGAGGACAATAGTCCGAATAATGTAAATAATGTACAAAAAAGCTCTCATGGAAAAACTGAATTACTTTGTTTCCCTCCACAATTGTCCTCCTCCTCTCCCTCTTACGTAAGATATGTTGTTATAAGAGATTTATATAGTGTTTATTAGTGGTGCAATGGTTAGCTGCTCGAAACGAGAAATCGGCAAGGTGAGTTCGAATTTCATCCGAATTCATTACATTTACTTTCGCATTCCTTCTTCCTCTCAGCCCAGCCATTGGTTGAAAGAGCAGAATTGTGATTGGGACAGTTTTGGGCTTTAGGTGGCAACCAGTCAAGAAGGAAAACCATTCAAAAGTAAATTGAAGTGGAATGGATTCTGTCAGGTTATCTTACCCTAGAAACACCATTGCTGCAATAGCTACAGTACATGTCTTTTTCCTGCAAACCCACAGAAATCGTAATGACGTTACGTGACACTGTTATAAGAATAACATGAAGTAAATAGCTTACGGCTTTCTCTAAAATCTGTCGCTGTCAACAGCTTGCGAAACCAAAACATTATATAGGACGATTTCGAATTCAATAGAAATTAAATATCCAGCCGTTTCTGCGCTGACGGATAGATAGATAGATAGATAGATAGATAGATAGATAGATAGATAGATAGATAGATAGATAGATTCCCAATGTTTTTATTCAAAATGTTCTAAGAAAAATTATTGTAGTTTTCCTTTGCACAATTCCTGACGCATGAAAGTCAAAATATATAAGTTGATACAAACAAATAAACTTAAATGTAAGTATAAGTAAACCTCGCCTTATTTGAGAGAAAAGTCTATTAATCAGAATCTTTAAAAGAATTTTGAATATTTACCAGCAAAAATTCTTCGCCGGTCAAGCCATGGGAGAATCAAAATCAATGAATAGATTTTATAACGCACTTGTCATGGAGATGACGAGTCTTGCTGCAAGGGACAGAATATATATATATATATATATATATATATATATATATATATATATATATATATATATATATATATATATATATATAAGACATGGGGAAGCAACCCGTACTGCACCTGCTTCGAAAAACAAAAACATTAATATTTCATGGGAAAATTAGTAAAAATATTTTTTTTAAAAAGATTCGATGATAATAGCAAAAAAGAATTTATCAGACACACTTGAATCAAAGTGTTGGTAACAAAAAGAAAAATCTAATTTAATAAAATATTTATTTCTCAAAATGTTGCTTTGATTGGTTGTTCAGTTTAGGAAGTCGAGAAATCCATTTACAGTGTAACCTGGATATAAGAGAGTTGTCGGGACCGGAGAAGAAGTCTCTTATATCAATGGGAAGCACACACTGCTTCATCTGGTAAGCTCCCCCTAACATCATCTGGTAAGCTTCCCCCATCATCATCTAGTAAGCTCCCCCTAACATCATCTGGTAAGTTCCCCACTTAACATCATCTGGTAAGCTCCCCCCAACATCATCAGGTAAGCCCCCACTAACATCATCTGTTACCCCCACCATCATCTGGTAATCCCCCCAAAACATCATTTGGTAAGCTCCCCCAACATCATCAGGTAAGCTCCTCCCCAACATCATCTGGTAAGCTCCCCACTAACATCATCAGGTGAATCAAATCGGAAACATAGAGAAAGGAAAAGATAAAATGAAGACGACGCTGATAAATTTTCCAATGATGATGCATGGCCACTAAATTCTTTCAGAAAACAAATGATAAATCTTTTGCAAGTTTATTCACAAGTTTGACATAAAGACTGTAAGTTTGGAATTTACAAAAATAGACAATAAAGAGAGATATTAAAGTTTTGACTATGTTTTTCCTAATAATACATAATATTCTCATTGAACGTGATGTACACATACACAAACATACAGGCCAAAAATTACCCAGTCTTTGCAACCACTATGATTCTGATGGTGACTTCCACTAACTCCCCAGCTCAATGAAGGATGCACTACCAGAAAGCTGGAATTCCTGGGACCAGGCCTCGTTTATCACAAAACTATGAAGCATTTGAAAGCAGAAATATTGCGCAGAGGGGAGAGGGAGGAGGAGGAGGAGGAAAGATACGATACTCCATGCTGTATTGCATGTCGTCTCAGTTCTTCAGATCCCCAACGCTACACCATTGATTGCATCAACGAAGAACAATTTCTTTTTCTTATCACCTTTATTATTCTCTTCTCAAATTTCACCCTAGCCAATAATATAAAAGCCAGTAAAATACGAGGCGTTATTGGAAGTGAAAGAAAGGGAGGAGAAGGCAATAAAAAGAACAGGATTTAAGGAAACCGAAGATGACGATTGAAATTGCACTTCAATTTTTGAAGATCGTACATAACAGGATCAATCAATAAGCCTGTGTGAGTTCAAAGCCAAAACGGACGCTAGCAACCAGCTACTGCGCCCATAAAAAGTACGGAACAACGATCAGATATCTTGGATTCCCTACATGACTCGCATAAAAGATGCAGCAGAGTACGGGACAGTGGAATAATCACGCAGAAAAGTATTCGCTTTAAGGACCCTATTGGCTCAATGGACCAAATACCATCCTGTGAGGAAAGGAGTAAATTAGCAAAACGGACAATCGTAGGACTAATACCCATAGTGCTACATCAAAGACACCAGCATAAATAATATCCCACGCCAAAGGACTGTAATAAAAACAAGAAACGGCCTTGAAATACACAGGCCTTACTGATACAGAACTGTCGATGGGTAGTTTTGCACTAACACCTTATGTCAAATTCATCACGCATTCACACAAACATATAAAACGTAGGTTTTAGAATGTTTAATTCCATTTAGACTTTGCGAATGACTTTATTTGGACATCGGCGAAACACTTCACGGACAGTCGTCACTAATTGGTCACTAGCGTAATTCGACCTGATCGAAGTTTGTTACATATCAAACCTGTTTTTACGTCTTAGTGTAATGCGATAATGACAATGGTATAAATCTAACGAGAATGTTATTTAATGTGACATACTTACAAACCTCACAGTTACAGACCTATATCCGACGCCCTGCCACCGAACGACGCTTTCTTTTTTTTTTTTCATTTCTAAACCGCGTCGAATATCGAGGCGACGTCCTGATAGAGAAGTGCACAAAGGTCGAGAGACATTTTATAATAAATCCGACCAGAATAGAAATGATCTTCGTATTACCTCCCTTTGTGTAGCAAGCCACGCGCGAACTGGAAGCCTTAGTAGAATGAGTGAATGCAGGAAAGGAACAATAGCATGCGTGTGTCGACAATGTGTGTCGTTCGACGTGTCGCTTTTGTATGTGTGTGTGTATGCCTGTGTGCTGAAGGTTGCTTGAGAAACGATGAAAATAAATTTCGATTCTCTTTTGTCACGCTGCAGACACATTTTATTTTTAGTGGCCAATATCCGACAAGAAAGCTTTTTATTGATTAATTTAAGCACATCTACACACATACAATTAGACATATGTGTATGTTTCGCTTAAATTAATATATATTGCTAAAATATAATCATACATATAATTATTAGGTGTATGTGCCAAAATTTACAAGATTTTTCATTAAAAGAACACATTTCCCTACGATGTATTCAGTCTCGAATTGTCAAAAGACAGCTCCAGCAAATTATATATATATATATATATATATATATATATATATATATATAGATAGATAGATAGATGTGTGTGTGTGTGTGTGTGTGTGTGTGTGTGTGTGTGTGTGTTTGTGAAAATTTCAGATAGAGAATATCTGTAAAAGAACAATGTGAATAAAACAAAAGGAAAATTTATCTTAGCCGACGCATTTCGTCGTTTTCTGAAGAACTTTATCAAGGAAAATGCAAAAATTTTATTTTGTAACAGGTATTTATCTACAAGAGCAAAAATTTTAACGGTTTTTCAAAATTTTTAAATTTAAGAATGCTCATAAATATTCATCAGGTTAGCCGAAAAGTCGGGCATGCTATGGAGGACGCGAAGTGATACAATTCAATGTCTAATAAACGAAAGTAAGTGATGTTCTTGATTTTTTTTATTCTAATAAATTTATTAGAATTTAAATTATTTTCCTTTCGGATATATATTAATTTCTGTGTTATATATCCTAAATAACATGAGGTTATGAATTTAATCGTTTTCTTTTAATTTTTAATATTTTTTGTATTTGCCGTGATAAATTGCCTTAGAGGATGAAACGTGTTGGCTAAGATAAGTTTTCCTTTTGTCTTTACTGATATATATATATATATATATATATATATATATATATATATATATATATATATATATAATTATAAAAGTGAACATAGAAGTCAACACTTAGAGGCGACAGTCTGTTTCATGCTAGATGCAATCATCGGGCCCGATGATTGCATCTAAAATGAAAGACGGTCGCCTCTAAGTGTTGACTTCTATGTTCACTTTTATATTTACACACGCTTTATCTCTGATATTGAGCACTTTATCCGATAAATATAGCACACTTTAAGACTATATTTCTTTATATATATATATATATATATATATATATATATATATATATATATATATATATATATATATATTGCGTATACTTTGGCAGCATGTTTTCATTGAGACATGTTTCATTGAATAATTTAGACAAGTTTTGCCTAATTATTTTCAATTGGATCCTTTCATATTCAGCGACAAGCTCTTTGGTGTCATTATTAAAGGAAGAGAAAAAATCGCCGTGTTGATACATATTATTTAATTCCGAGTATTTCGATCTAGCACAATGTCAACATCAGGGAGTTGTTTATTTCAAGACAAATATTTCATCATCATTTCATCATTTTCAAAGAAAAAATTGCTATGTTCATCTGAATTTTTTTTTATAATATTTATATATATATATTTTCCCCAAAAAGCTTGTCCGTCAATATGAAAGGATCCAACTGATATATATATATATATATATATATATATATATATATATATATATGTGTGTGTGTGTGTGTGTGTGTGTGTGTGTGTGTGTGTGTGTGTGTGTGTGTGTGTGTGTGTATATATAATGTAAAGAGAAGGAGGCATAAAATGGCAGTAGTTTAAATATGTTTCAATTTACTAAAGAATAAACGTAAACGAAATCCAGTTGGGATCCAAAAAACGATCACAGATCAATACACGTACAAGTTCTAAATAAAATTCTGTATTAATTTACTATCTAACTAGTCTTTCTTTTTGATGGCTAATGAATCTTTAAAGTTAGATTCAACCAACATTCCGATTGTAATTAATGGCCAAATAGACTATCATTGAATTCGCCTGTATAAATGTAATCTATCTGATTTCAATTTTATTATCTGGAATTGGCTTTTTGGGGCCCTATTTTTTTCCCAAGTAAAAATCCTTATGTGATAAGGGTAGTCTTAATATCATACTGTCAGTCCGCTAACTAACCTTATCTCTACATTTAACTTCTCGGCTTTTACTCTGATCTTAAATTTACTTTGTTTGGATTAAGAGAAAGAGAAATGGAAATGGAAAGATGAAGGACTGTCTGGACACGAGCAGCAAAATAACTGGACAAACTCGTCATCTATCCAAGGGTGCACTTAACTGATAAAAAACAGAAAATACCTCGTAGACCATATGTATGAATATAAGCGTTGATTCCTGTTGTTGTCTTTACTATGTTCTTTCTTCTTTTTATATGCCATGTCCTTACAGGACGTAGGCGAACATGGCTCTCCATTTCCCTCTAACCCTTGCAGCTCTCAACAAGTTTCTTCCTTCTACTTCCTCCCCCCTAGACCACGTTCTCTCATCCACTTGCTTAAACCCGCCAAGTATGTCACGCGTTGTTTTCACTTGTCTCTCTTTCCCTCAATTCGACCTGTGAGTATCAGATTCTCCAGGCCTTCCTCCCTCCTTATGTGTCCCAGAAACTTCCGCTGCCTCTTCCTGATGTTAAGTATAAGCCTCCTTCTTGTTTGCAACCTCTCTAAGACCTCATCGTTGCTCACACACTCGGTCCATGATATCCTTAGCATCCTTCTGTAGAACCACATATCCGTCGCCTCGAGTCTCTTCTTCGTTTTTGAGGAAATCGTCCAACATTCGCTGCCGTAAAGATCGACAGATGTCACGTAACAGCTCAGTATTTTTTCTTTGTTACCAAAGAAATCCTCCTGTCCCGCAGTACTCTGCCCAGCTTTTGGAATGTGTCCTTGGCCATCTCAATACCTCTACGGATCTCAGTATCGCATTAACTGTCCTCTGTCAGAACGCTTCCCAGATATTTAAACTTTCGCGTCTGCTTGATTCTAGTGTTCCCGACATGCAAATCGCATTTCGAGCTCATCCTTTTACTGATGACCATGCATTCTGTCTTCTTGTAGTTTATGCTTAGTCCCTTCTTCTTCCTCTCCTTCACTACCTTCTGTAGGAGATTTTGTAATTTCTATTCCGTGTCTGCTATCAGTACTGTATCATCTGCGTATTTTATGTTATTAAGATTGTGGCCGCCAGTGCTAAATCCCGAGAATTGCCTCGCTGTATAGGTTGAACAGATCGGGTGAGAAGACGCATCCTTGCTTTACACCCCTTTCTATTTTTGTATATTTTCTGAACTCATTCTCCACACTCATGCATGCTGTTTGCTGTCAGTATAGGTTCTTGATTATTCTGATATCTTTCCCGAATATATCAAGATTGCTGAGCAGTTCCATCAGATCCTTGTGGCGTACTTTGTCGAAATCCTTTGCATAATCTATAAAATATAGATATACGTCCTTCTGCATTTGTATTGGTCTTAATGATAACATTCTGCGCATGAATATCGCGTTCCTTGTTCCGGTGTCTTTAACGAACCCGCACTTGTCCTATCTCTGGCCTGATTCTGCTTCGCACTCTATTCATCAGATATTACTATGTGACGACGCAACTCATAAAGTTCAAATTTAATTACTAACTTAACTCATAAAGAAACTACGACTACATACACAGGAATCATACATTAAGTTAACTGTATATCTCAAACATCTCAGTCTACGCGCCGAAATTCAATCTTCCAAGCCATTTCTTTTTTAGGAGTAGATAGGTCTGCCATTCGCTTAGTCCATACTCCGCCCCCATCGGTTGAACAGGAGTAAAGATTTATTCCTTATTTCTTTTCTCGGATTGGGCTTCCGGTTCTTTCTTCCGTGGCCTTAATAAGGGTGGTTGCCATGACATTTTGGTGATATGACTGGCTAAGGCTACCGGATTGGCAGTTCTCTAGTTTTGCATCCCAACTGGTAGTAAAGAGCCAGAACTCTTAAGTAGCGCTTATAGAGACTTCTAATCAACAATCGCATAATACGGAATTCTTGCAATGTCATGTTGAGTATGGATCGGTTGCCCTGAAAGCACTTCCTGTGGGCATCTCTGAGGCCAAACTAAGCTAGAGTCGACGCCAATTTCCAATCAACTTGTGTTGCTTTGATGATCAGCAGCTACTATTATTCTTGGCCTTGTTCACCTTAATATCATGACTGAATCAAAATTAAACTAAACTAGCAGCTTGTAAAAACCACCTAAGACCCTTAACCTTTCTTTCTACAACATTCGTGGCATTCGTAGTAATTTCTCTTGGAACATTCTCCAGACATCCTAACTCTCTGTGAAAATAATCTGAAGACTTCAAAGGAACTGTCTCTTGTATCGCCAGATTGTTCTTACATCTGCGTCCGACTTTTACTAGTAAACTCAATCAGTTCTTCTTTTATCGATCTTGATAATGATTATTGCTTGCTAGATAGAATTTCTGGTAGTATACACTCGTCTGCAAATATCTTTGTGTTCGGCGACTTCAGTTTCCATAATTCTTCATCATCCTAACGCCACTAACTTCGCTGGCATCCAGACTTTGAACTTCTCAATTGTTCAATCTCTCACTCAAATATTAAACTTGTCCACGTATTTCCATAGTATCTCTGACGGACACGCTTCTCTATTTGATCTTTTCCTTACCTCCTCCCTGGAATCATATTTTGTCCTCTTGGCAACTACAACAACGCGGTAGGGTCTATAGTTATCTTTGTCTGCTTTTTCCCATCAGGCAAGAACAGCCTCTGTTAACAGAACATATTTCTGTTAGCAACGCATTGATTGGGACATGATTTCCTTCGTGATGCACATTAGATTGATTTTTTTAATCATCCTGTTGAGAAATATGCAAATGAGATCACGTCCTGATTGAATGCCGACAACGAATCATTTGTGCCAGTACGGAAATACCAAGGTAATCCACAACCTTCTTCTTGATTCTTTCCTTCCAATTCAATCGCTATAGCCCACGGGAATCACTTCTTCCGGCTATGCCAGTGCAAAAGGTCCGATTGTAATAAACGTCTCGTTGTCACCGCTCGTAATGAACGTAAGCGGTGTCGCTGGACGAATATTTGGCTTAATCCAATCGTTCTTAACAAATCATGTGATGAAGGTCGCTTCTAGTTGATTTCATATTAATGCAGGGGCTCTATCCTCGGAGATACGCTGTTTCTGATCTCTATCAATAACCTTACCGATATCAGCAGCTCCCAACTAGGTATCTATGCAGATGACACAACTATTTTACTCCTGTGTTAGTAGCAAGTTCGACAGATCCACCAAATTAAAAACTGAGAGCGGCCCTCCAAAAAGATTGCCAATCACTTGTTAACTGGAACAAGGAATGACTAGTAAATTTTAACACCTCCAAAACAAAACTGCTTTCATTTAATCACCACAGAGAACCTTTTCTGTCTGCCATCGGTATGGTTGATGCTAAACTTCAGGAGAGCAACACTTTGCCCCTTGTTGAGCTTACGTTTTCTTGAAGTGGAGTGATTATATTGAATCCTTTGCTACGTCTATTGCTAGGAAAGTTGGTTCACTGTGTCGTGCCAGACAATTTTTCTCGTCAGAATTCTTCTTGCACATTTATAAATCTACCATTCGCTATCGGTGGCCTGACGATTGCGTCTAACATGAAACAGACTGTCACCTCTAAGTGTTGACTTCTATGTTCACTTTTATATTTACACACGCTCTGTCTTTGATATTGAGCACTTTATCCCATAAATATAGCAAGCCCTAAGCCTATATTTCTTCACATATATATATGTGTGTGTGTGTGTGTGTGTGTGTGTGTGTGTGTGTGTGTGTGTGTGTGTGTGTGTGGACACCCCAAATAAAAACTTCTGTCACATCCTACCTCAGTGGGGAGGTCATGTAAATCAAATCTTGGTGAGCGTCCGTACTACATAATCGAGTTGGACCTGTTCTACAGATCAATTTTGTCGCTGTTACCAACATCGTAAAACCTCTGACGTGTTACGTCCACAACTTCCTGAAATGACCGTACAGCCCACCTAATCCCACAATTTAACCCCCTCATAAGATTGAATAAAAAAAAACAGACATGATTCTGCATAGCACGACACTTGTTTGCATTTGTCTCTTTCACCACAATGCAGTTTCATCGCAGAACGCGTCACCATCTAAATCTCAGACACGGTGATGTGGTAAGAGTCAATTTGTCACGGAATGGCCGAAGACTGAAAGTTTTATCAGAATATCTAATATCCATCTAATTTGTTTATTCTCTACCAATGACAAAACGGACATTGTTCTTCATTTTACATCTTCTTATCTTTAAGACATAATTTGTGTTTCGTGAATTATTTTTTCTAATTTATTTATTGAGTATTTGATCTTTCATTTCGCTATATTTTACTTTATTTATATTTTTTCAAAAGTCTTCGTATTTCACAGTTATTCTTTATAATTTTCCTTACAATCAATCTTCTTTCGACTCGTCGTTCCATACTGGCTAGCGATCCTTCATAACCAGTGTGTCTGTTGCTTGCCACACATCTGGTATCTCAATAAGATCTTCGTCATCTCAGCGTTAATGTTATAAAATTTTAATTTTAGAAAAGCGCCGATACGATAAATTTTAGAAATTTACCTCCCCGTTCGTTTTTACGTGATCTTTGAATGATTCCAGGTGTATCCATTATTTGATATAGCATCTGTTAGACGTTTGGAATAATTAGAGACAAGTTTCCCGCAGAAATTGAAACCAAATTTTATTCCACTCAAGTTTTAGGGAAGTTATTGATTATCATCAGAAATTCTTTATAAGTTTATCTCAGGTAATCGACAATGTAATCGAAAACACTAATTTTCTTCGACTGGAATCGCATTTACGTTTTAAATATTGTTTGCTTGGGATCGTTATCTTGCTAAAAATTCCAACCTCTCAGGGTTTGAGAAATTTCAGGAATGGAAACAGGTATTTCAGTATTTCGCTATACTTAACACAACCCAATGTCTCTTCAATGAAATGTAATGACCTTATACCATTAGAAGAGAAAAAATTATTTCATTTCAACCACAGTGTTTAAGTATCGAGATGATATTTTTGGGTCATATGAAACTTATTTCTTTTCTCCAAACTTGAATTGTGTCCCCCTAAAGAGGGTGGTATTAGCCTCTGCAGATTATTATATGTTATCTCTGAACGAAGTTGACTTCCCGATGATTGACTAACTGTAGATGATAATAGGATCTTTCTGGAGAATGCTGGCTGACCCGGGAGAGTGTTTGACGAATTGTATCTTTGTTCACTTCTGTGTTAGCTATCTGCAGGTCTTTCTGAAGTTCATCTTGTGTTTTGAATGGCTTGCGCGTTTATTTTTTACGCAAATATATCCAGCTGCACATGCTTTTGAGAATCGAGGCACTTCTATGTGGTGTAATGGTTAGCAAGCTTGTCTCGCTAGATTAATTACGACTGAGTAGAGAATCCTCACCGGATGTATCATATTTTCAGCCGTGGGTCACATCTAAGCTACGCTTAGAAAATCACTACACTAGTGAGCAGCTTGAGCCTGTCGGTAATTTTTCAATGGCGTATGTCCTGATTGATCATCGGAAACTGGTAAATCAATCATTTGAATGAAGTCAATCCAAAAGGTTCTGCTTCATTAACAATTTTAGAATGTTTCTAAAACTTTTATTTGTTAATTTCTGTTGTATTTGCCAATAAATTTATGGAATCATTCATTTCTTCATAGAAAATATTCGAAGTATTTAATAGATTCAGATCAAGGCTTAGGTTGGTAGTAACAATAGAAATTATTATTTTCCCAAGAATTTTAAATATCCAAGAATTCTGCAGGCTACTATATATATATATATATATATATATATATATATATATATATATATATACACACACGTGTGTGTGTGTGTTAAGATATTCACAAAATATTCCCCCAAAAAATTTTTATCAATTTCTAATTTCCATGGTAAATTATGTTAAAAATTTGTTATCATTCCGTTCAAGCACATAGTTTTATGCGGATATTACAAATTTTGAAAGGACATAATCGTAGCGATTGACACTGTTCAAGTTTGGCATATATATATATATATATATATATATATATATATACCTGTAGTTTACATTCCAACTATCCTGAGCGGACCTTAGAGTTTCTGGGGAAAGTGCGTATTATCTAGCATGATTAACATGTTTTGATCAAACTCTCGGTTACGATGAATGGTAACTTCGACAGCTTCTAAACATTCTCATCTATGAAAATTCACTCACAAGACTTGGTTTCAGGCACTTTACTCCACATGCCGTTAACATCAGGAAATCACCTCCATGACAACTCAGGTCTCATGGTCAAAAATGGACGTTCTAACCATTCGGCCAGATTAATATATATTTAAGTCATTATTTGTTTATTAAAGGGTGTTCTTAATTTTATATTTTTTGATAACACTACTTTTACCTCTGTTGCTAAATAAAATCCTTACATTTACCTTGATAGTCCCTCAGTCGACGAAACAAAAGAGATGGCTAAGAATATAAACCAATGAGAGTAATCACTAAGGAATTTGGAATGTCAAGAAGCAGCATTTCCGAAATTCTCTTGAATTCTTAAATCACTGGAGGTGTTTTGAATCGACCAAATTATGGTCGCCTTCGAAACATAATACTGAGAGGGAAAAGGACAGCAAAAAGAAGACGTATAGACAAGTGATGGATGAGAGTGACTTCTGTTCAATCTGCTATCAGTAGGTAACACTAATAGCATCCTTCAAGAATATGGACTGAAGAGATTCATTTTAACGAAGTAACCAGTTTTAAACAAAAAGCATTTGGAGGCAATATTAAGTTGTATGAACTTTGGGATGCAGATATTTGGGATAAGATCACATTTAGTGAATAAAACTAAGATGGAGTTGCATTCTAATGTGTGAATTTCTCAGAAGGCCGACAGCAAAGCGAAATGACCGACATTACAGAAAGAAAACAGAGAAGTTTTGGGGATAACATTGTGAAGCTTTAAGGCTTCATAAAAAGGGATTGTTCTTGAAAATTGGTTAAAATTGAATAGTGCCAAATAGATCCTGTTGCTGAAGAAACATTTGATATCAAACTTGGATAAAGGTGAGATATTTTAGCATTACGGAACACCATATCATAGATTGCATGCAACACAACAGAGACTAATTGATGAATGTGTCACTGGAAGGAAAGATTGGTCACACTAGAGCCCTGACTTAAATCATGAATAAAATATTGACAAAACTAATGAATAGAATTAATTAGAAAAATCCACGCGATCTTGAGTTCTAGCAGCCCAACCACAGGGCATGGTATTTAGTACCTGTAAGGTTGATGAAAGATTTGTTCGCATCCCAGGTGCATTGAAGCAATTATTCAAGCGACAAAAATTACAAAAAATATTAATAACCTGCATTAACTTAATCAATATTATATAATAAAGTTTTATTACAGGTTTTCTTCTGTTTTAAAACACAGAATCTGACTTAGTTTATGTGAGGTGACCGAAGAATTTTGCACGGTCGCTTTGAGGGTCGTCTCGCATCTTCCATACTCATTCAAAACCCTTGCTAAAAGAATATGATAATTAGATGTGAAAATGTCCCCAATATGATCACAGTTTCATTTGTAGACAGTACAATGAAAAAATACTTATAAAATGCCAATTATTAGAAATTTACAATAGTTTAAAATGATCTAAGACTTTTGCATCGTATTGTATATATATATATAAACACAATATGTAATTCTTAGATATGTCATTAATAGATAGATTGATGTTAGCAAATTGAAACAGATTGGTAGCTAGAATTACTTCCCAATAAATCCTAGAAAACAGAGATCAATTTTAGCGTGAATATATCAGATATTGTAAAATATTCATTTAAGTGAAACAAAAGCTCCTTCCCTCTTTACAATTTTATTGCTTATCTTCTAACAATAAAATATCAAAGCCTCAAAATTTCGTAACAAAAGCATAATCATAGCTAATACTTTGTGTCTCAACACATTCTGACATCCTTCTGAAGAACTGTGCAAAGCAATAGAAGACTAAACTTTTCCATTGTGTTGACACGCGTGATTCGGTCATGCTTCGTTTCATTTTCGCTAACAGAAATTTACTGAGTTTTCACCAACAACAGAAGCAATAAAAAAGCGGCATTTCTTTGTCTACGGCTAGATTGTCATTTTTTCTTCTTTTTACTTGTGCTCTACGCCTACGCTAATTTCTAATAGAAAAGTCCAGACGACACGGGAGTCATTTTTAACAAAACTTTATGCTTCATTTCTCATTTATTTATTTGTTTCACTTTCTCATCCTTCGTTTCTTTCTTTCTTACCTTCTTTTTATCCTCTTCTTTTTCCTTTTATTTTCGTTCTTTCTTTCTTTTGTATTTTCGATTTTATTAGTTTTCATTCTTTTACTTTCTTTTTCTCCCTTCATTTTCTTCTTTTTTATTCTTTTATTCCTATTTGATTGATTTCTCAGTTTCTTCTTTTTTGACCGTATTCATTCCTGGCTTTTTCTCTTTTCCTCTCTCTTTCTGTTTGTTGGTGAGAAATGCCTTCACGTTCTCCTCTGCTTTCTTTTAGGGGGAAGGGGACTGATATTTGCATAATTTAAATGAGCATAATACAGTACAAGTCGAAACAGAAGAGGAGGTGTAGAGAGTTGTGTTGAGCGAGCGGTTAAGATCTTTTCGGTTTGAAAACCAACATTCTCAGTCCTGGTTTTTATCTGGGCTTGAACACCTCACCTACTAAGCTAACCCATGTTCCTTGTTTTATTTTTCGTTTGTAATTGACAAATTTTCAGATCGACCATGAAAATATAAACTGAAACAATCACTCAGCTAAATCTTTTACAAAAGAAAAAAAATAATACTAAAATCTTTGAGATTCTCATTTTAAAATTCCAAATTCTCAACAGATTCTTTGTTGGTTCCTTTTCTTACACTTACCGATTTGGTTTCAATTTTTCATTTTCTTAAATCAATCTACAAATTTTGCTGTTTTTATTACAATGTTTTAACCAATACGTTCTTCAGTCTTCCTCAATTTGCACTTTATAGTCTCCAGAAGATTTAATGATAATAAAGTACAAGACAATCCACCCAGCAAAGGCCATTCTTTTCAATATGTTGTCCGACCGAAGGGAAAAAAATTCAAAGTTTAATCATTCACATCTTTTTGTTAATATTACAAAAGTCAAATGTCAACTTGCATAATGTTAATGTGGCTTATTTGCACTTCTCTGAGTACAAAGCAGAAATATTTTCAAATATTTTCTAAAAATGACCAATGATTAGCAATTGTAACATCCGGATAAACATAAAACATTTACTAGCGCAACAAATCTCACTTAAAGTTACTGAATGACACACACATACTTCGTTGTACAGTTTTATTTTTTACTCAGTACTTAATGTGTCACTTCTGCTTTTGAAATCTTCCCTAAATGTCCATGTTTCTCTATAAATATACACGCGTAATATAATTATTATGACAAGAAAATAGATGCTATGATTTAGGATTAGCATTTGATTGGAATTTATTTGGAATGGATTGGAATAGGATTTTTGGAATGCAACGTATAGGGGAAACTGCCGTTTTCTCCGTGAGAACGGATTTTTTCATGTTGACTGATATCCTATTCTTTTATAATCTGTGTCCCTTCAAAAAAGGGACGATCATTGCTCTCCACAACTTCCTATACTTTGTAGCTTTGAGGAATGTTTGTCCTTTTACTATCCCTCCAATTCCCTGTTTTATCATTTAATTACACAAACTCGTTAAGTAGGTTATTCTCTGTTTCCTTCGCCTTCACCATGTTCTGTGTGCGTCATATTCTCCAAGCCCACTTTCCTCATTATATGTCAGAAATTTCAACTACTTGTTTATGATACGAAGTTCTCTTTTTATTTTCATTATCCTTTAAACTTCTTTGCTGCTCGCATTCAGATATTCTCAGCAGCCTTCTGTAGAACTACATATCTGTTACCTCGTCACCTGAAGAAATTGTCCACCATTCACTGACAGGAGGATTGATATTATATCACAGTTCAGCACTATTTCTGGTACCAAGATTTTCCTGTTTTTTAATATTTTGTTTAACTTTTGGAAGGCATATTCGTTATTCCAATACGCCTTCGGATTTTGGTGTCAAATCGATTGTTAAAAAATATCCCAGACTTTTAAAGGATATGTGGTTAGTGTAATGGATAGCAGCTCTGAATTAGAAATCGATAGAGACAAGTTCGAATTCTAGTCGAGTTTGTTCCATTCACTAACGTGTAAATGCTTTCTTGGAAAAGGTATCTCTTCTCCCCGCAGCTATAGGTTAAATAACAGGGTTGACAGCAAGTCTAAGAGAAGAACACAACTCTCAGTTGGCATCTCCACACTGGATCTGTTCCTCTTGATGACCACCATACATGAGGTCTTATCACAAGTGATGCTGTGTCTGCGATGTCATTTGCTTATCTTATATTGTTAAGATTAAACCCACCGATAATAAATCTTGGTAGGATTTCTAGTTCTCTTAGGATCGCCTTGTTGTAAAGATTGAATAAATCCGGTCGCGTCCGTCTCTTCCGTACCTTCCTATTTTTGTGTACTTAATTCATTTTAGGCGGTTTGCTTCCAATAAATCATCTGAATTAATCTAATATCAAGTAAATCAATTTCAAATTGATCTTGTGTTGTCCTTTAGCAAATACTTTTGCGTAGTCTATGAAATATAGGTGTACCTACGTTGTTCCGACACTGATCTTCATGATGTCATCAGTTCTTAACTCGGTATCTATGCTGATGACGCAACTATTTACTCCTGACTTAATGCTAAATCTGATCAGTTCGATAAAGTCAAATTGGCAGAAGATCTCAAAAATAAACTACAATCTGTTGTTATCTGACGCAAAAAATGGTTTGTTAATTTTAATGCCTCCAAAACGAAACTAATCCCTTTTAATCATCCAAGAGAATCGTTTTGCCTTCCATCAATATGGCTAATGCTAACCTCCAGAAGAGTGACTTATCGGGCTAAAATTTTTCGCTGATATGAAGTGGGAATCTTATATTGAATCAATTGCTTCAGTTCCTTTCCAACCGCCGTAACGCAGCTTCCCTGTGCCTTTTCTATAAATAAATACAAGGTAATTGTTCTGATGAACTTTCCTCTTTGGTATCTAGACTTTATCAATTTAAGCGCTGTATTAGATTGGCGGCAAGATCTCATCATTTTATAATTGAAATGGCTAGATGTATCCGTAACAGTTTTTTTCCCTCACACTTCTCGCTTGTGGAACTCTTCCGACTTCTTGCTTACCGACTTCTTGCTTAGTGCTCTCTCTAATAGCAAATCTTTTACAATCTACTCTGGTTTGGCTGCTTTGTCCCTGTTCATCTTGGCCAATGCCGATTTTATCTCGGACTTTAATATTTCAGGTCCTTCCATGTTTTTGCCCTTTGCAGATTTATGTATTTCATCGATGAAGAATTCCCCGGTGTATTCATTCCATCTTTGAAATATTCTTTGTTTCTCTATTACGAGTGTAACCCCCCTCTTTCAGTTCTTTTAACTTGTTATTTCTTTTATCCTTTTATGCGTGTATTCTGTATCTTTGATTTTCATTCTTTCTATTTTTGCACACTTACTGACAAGAAGTCGAGTGATTATATTGAGGTAATTGCTAGGTCTGCTGATAGGAAAGTTAGTCCACAGCGTTGTGCGAGACAATTTTTCTCACCAGAATGCAAAATCCACCATTTATTCGTACATTGAATATTGCTACCATATCTGATCTAGGTGTTTGCTATATATACAGAGATTCTCGACAAAATCCAAAGAAGGGTCTGTAATTTCATAGGTCCTAACCTGGCATCTCGGCTTGAGTCACTATAACACCGCCTTAACAGGGCTTCCCTCTGTCTTTTCTATATAGATTTTCATGGTAATTGTTCTTTCTACTCCTTGGTACGCTGAACGCATGAATTTAAGCGTACTACTCGATTGGCAAATAGGGTTCATTGTTCTACTGTTGAAATAGCTAGATGTAACACTAAGTTCTATTCTAGTAGATTTTTTCAAACTTCTCACCTGTGGAACTCTCTTCTGACATCTTGCTTAACTGCCACTTACGATCTTCAAAAATTTTAATGCAACGTCAGTCGCCATCTTTTCTCTTCCTGAAACCTGTTCTTTTATTGTCCTTTCTCTTGAGTAGTCTTGTCATTCTCTTTCACTCTCAGTAACCCATTGCACGTGCGAATAACTAATACGAAACAAGACATAAACAACAATGTATAAACAACCTCTACACACTACTTCCTAATATTTCATCGTTATGATAATACGAAGCATGATCACTTAATGCCGCATAAGTTCCCTGATAGTATAACAGCAGAATATTTCATTAGAGCTTAGGGTGGATGACTGTTAGATATATAAGTCCACATTGTGATTTATATTATAGAAAAGATTTGTTAAACTTGAAAGAGTAACATATTTGACCTACTCACAGAGATAATGTCGGATAGCATATGATCTTTGTCCTATAACAGGCACCCCAGTTATTTGGGAACACATTATAATATAAAAGAAGAATATTCAATAAAAATTCAAGTTAGGAAAAGAGAAAAATCTTCTCAGCCTTGAGAACGACTTCGATGCGATCTTGGAAGCGACTGAATGCCCAAATTAGATTAGGTTCTCCTTCATGTTGGTCATCGTATCCACTATGGTGGCCTTCAATGAGTCATTGAAATTGTAGAGCATCTGCCTAGTTTTCCTCTCGATGACGCCTCAAATGTTGTAGACCAGAAGAAGATTTAAATCATGACAGTAAGAAAGCCACATGTTGGTTACGGGGTGACATGATTATGAAAATTCCTAACCAGCCGATCGTAGGCCATGTTGGTTATGCGGGAGGAAGCAGAGTTTCGCTGGATCGCGTACGGCCATCCCATCGATCAAGAACTGAAATTTAGGCGGTGGCATTGACACTGAGGACCTGTAGGGAAATGTGAAATTGCATAATATGAACCTCGTTGATTATGACCTCCAGTTTCATCATATGAACTTGGTGTGCATCTCCGCGGATATAACTCTGGCTACCTGCGCAGAGATACATTTCATTTCTCCTGTTCATATGACCACTTTCGAAAAGCTAGCTAATGCCGTGTTGACATAGATGGCGGCTTTTATCACAAGCACGGCGTGCCTTTTCCAATTCATTTGCGAGAGTGGAAACTGCTATGTTAATGCTCTTGATTCATCTGAAAAAGAAATGAGAATGTCAAATGTGGAGCATAATGCGTAATATTCCGTTATATGTGCTCTTATTTTGGGGCTGCTAAAAATGTGTTTTCAAATACCCGACAGCGTCATGTATGAATGTGGTGATGGGGGGGGGGGGGCTATGCCTTCATATTAGTCTTAAGTTATAATCCTTCTCACCTGAGGGAAAAAAGCCATTGTCGTGAATATCGATTTTATAAGAACATACAATAAAGAAAAGAGAAGAATATTGCATAATTGGAGTTGAGTCTTTTGATAAAGAAGCTAATTAAATACAATTATATCACCGAGTCTGTTTATCATTTAGCAAGTTCACTTGCACGTCCTAAAATAAGATTTTTCTTATATGTCTCAAATATTAGACAACTTTCTCCAATATTTTCTTCAGAGTTTAATATTCGAAGCTCAATAGTATCAATTCCAGTTTTAAATCGCTAATTTTATATTGTAATCATCCATTTAAAGCGTTCTGAGCATGAGAAATCTCAACTATAAAAATCCACCCACGCATAAACTGAGCCCGACTCAAATAGAGCAGAAAAATAAATGATTTGTATAAATCTTTGCAAACAGAAAAAAGTTAGATAGTTTTCTGATTAGCAATCGACTGGAACCAGTGTATCCACTCACTGATTGCTTCACGAATGGTTATCAGCGTTGCATGCAGAGACGAAGAGGCAAGTAAACGGTTTTTGCATCGAACTATAGTGATGTGCCTAAAAACCATAAAGATATGGAGAATTGAGAAATTTATACCTGAGTACATGCGTTTTTGTTGTTTCTATATAGCTTTACACACACACACACATATATATATATATATATATATATATATATATATATATATATATATATATATATATATATATAGTAACCACTTTCAACACCACTCTTCCTCCACTATCTCAGATAATCAAAAGTCGCTGGGAAGTAGTACCTCTCAAACCAGACCTAAACATTCTGTTTGAGGAACCCGGCCTTCTAGCATATTGTAGACCGAAGAACCTTAAGGAAATTATAGATAATAACTAAATTTCACATGATAAGGCAATCCGTAATATACCAAAAATAAAAACAACAGGATTGTCCCAATGTAACAACATTAGACAACAATTCTTTCACTAGATCAGTCAATAAATCTACTTTCAAAATCTATCACAACTCTAACTGTAGAATTTATAACATAATTTACCTCCTAGAATGCACACTATGCCAGAAACAATATGTGGGAAAATCTGAATGGCACTTTCACTACAGAATTAATAATTATCGTAATCGGATCAAGTCGGCTCCCCACAAAAGATTATTACCTGTAGAACAACATTCCCGCCTAGAAAAATATGATTTTAAAAGCCATGGTAAATTCACTATAATTGAAAAAATAAAAATAGACAGAAAAGATAACGTTAGAAAAATTCTAGAGTAACATGAATACAAATGGAATTTGCGCCTCAAAACATTTCGTCCAGACGGACTTAACCACAAATTTAACAACATAGAATTAATATATAACACCATAAATCAAGCCCTACCCACATTCCTCACTCACGGAGGTGTTGATGTCTCACACTTATACACACACCCATACTAATATATACATTTACACACAACATACACACTCCCAAAGAACTAAAAGATATCATACACTTAACACACATACGTCTCCTTCCCAGCCACCAATAAAAGTGTCAAAATGACAAAGAAGGGAATTCTGAATCACCCCAGCATCTATCTTAAAAACAACTTAAAAGAGACCTTTGACCAACACAAGGACTAACCAAAATTAACGATAAGAAACAAATGAAAACTACAGATAAAGTTCATTTTTTTCAGAAAGTCATGTAGGCTTTATCATGATTAACCAATCGTTGCTTATTAACTACAAAATTTTATGTAAAAAGCTGAACGAGCATATAACTAGTTAGCATTATATTAAATTACATTCCTAGCTCTTTCCTTTTTACTTCATAGAAAAGTTGAACGACAGACTTCTATAAATCTTACGAAATAATGTAACCATTTGTATCTGTCCATAATGAAATTGTCCAGGATTTATAGGCAGACAACTTTGCGTCATGACCTATATTAAAAAAAAAATTCGATGAGTTTGAATTTAGCGTAGGTCACATTCGATTATAATTTTTTAATTTCCTTTTTACATACTTATATAAGTCCAGCCTATTTTAATTACCAAATATAATTTTTAAATTTTAAAATAAAAAACATGTAAATCCAGCATAATATATAACTACGCCAACATTATAATAACCAGATACATTATAATTAAAAATTGCGTAACGGTCACCTGAAGATTGCGTCGTGCATGAAACTCAGAGTTGTGCTAGCGGTGAGGGATAATGTTATATTTATTCATATATACTTAATAGCTCTGTTATATTACATCGAGCCCTGTTTTATTAATATAATATATCGCACTATATGTGCGATATATATATATATATATATATATATATATATCTATATCAGATCAAAGACCAACAAAAATCATGAATCAAGACTGAAAGACTTCAACGATGTCCCTCGATAATGAAAAAAATATTATGAGTAAAATCGATCAAGTTATGAAGCCAAAAACAAAAGAATGCGGCTGAAATGTCTCCATTTTGGATTATTCATGAGGTGCGTAAGAGTTACGCCCCTTTCACAAAAAATTTTTTTAAAGTTGATCCTACTGAACTTCTGTATGTTAGACTAGAAGAGATGATTAATGGAATCTTCAATTAATGTATCACAATTACCTGCTCCTGCCACATTTCATTAATTCAACAATTTCCTTGTCATATTTGTTCTGAGCTCAGCGAATTATCTTTTCGTAATTGGAAGAATCAAAACAAACTTTTTAAATTTCTTTCGTTTTGATTCACTGTAATAAAAGAGATTTTGCTTTTTGGAGATAATGATAATCGTTCCGGTATGTTAAATGTTAGAATTGGATTTCGAATAGAAGAAAAAAATCCTCATTAACATACACTCAAATTACACAGCTCAGTGGGAAAATATAAGAAACATGAAGTAGAGGTTTTTACAATATCAGAGTGAGAGAAGAACAAATCGAATCATTTTCTATTGAAACATTCTTTTAAATATTTTTGTTTACGAAATCAGGAATAAGAAAAAGGCAGCGGAAATTTTCTTCATATGCAAACTTATTAATTTTAAAGTTGTTTGCGTTACGTACTTCTGATATATATATATATTAAGAGTGATAAGTCAATGAACCAAACCACCAGGTTTCTTATTTAAGAAAAGAGGATTGTTCGTTGCAGATTTCATAGTGTTGCGGTTGTGTGAAGATGTTAAGAGATATCAGAAGGTTTGAATGATCAGAAGGCTTAAAATTGTGCGTGTTCAATAATCTTCCATCCACAACAATTAATAAAAGACAAAAATAATGATTCAAAACATAACCAATTGAATTTATTAAGTATTTGATGTACATGCATGTGAACTGAGTTGTGTCTCTTAGACTAGGTAATATTTGTACCTAAGCTCATAAAGAATAAATTGATTATTAAACTCTAGAAGAATGAATTGTTGCATGTTTGGAATTGTGTATTGTACAAGTTAGTAATAGTTCAGAATTATACTTGCACGAAATGTTGTAAAGTTCTTCTACGTCTGACTGCATTAGTCAAGATGGGAGTTCTTTAAGGGTCACATTTTGGCAGCGGAGTTGAGACGCGAGAGTGAGTAAAGAGAACGATAATTACTCGTGTTTGGTTTTATAGTATGTTGTACCACGTGACTGGATGAGACTGAGTTGACGCCAAAATAAATCTGTCGCGTGGTGGGGGGATTTGATTGGTCAAAACTGACCAATCAGCGAGCTAGATTGAAGGTGATTAACCAATGGATGCTTGTTATATATTTTGTAAGATGGTGGTGGTGAAGAGTGCATTTCCCAGCGGAGGGTAAACTGACTGTTGTGGAAGATTCCACAATAGTAAGACGATCATTACATCCAAGACTGTTAACAGGCTAAGTTTCATAATAATCTTTTTGGTTGAAGAAAATTTCAGAAAACATTACTTTAGCTTAGTCTGATAAAAGCTACAATTGTATATTATCCAGAGTAAAGAAATAAAACAATTTTCCGAATAATCGCTTTACGGTTGGCGCTCATACACTAGGGTTTAGTAAAAAAAAAAAAAAGAAAGAACGAACGAACGAACTCAAGGATAGAAAATCAGGATGGAATTGTAGGCGTCAAAATAGCAGCCGATGGTTGGCGAAAGAAGCCGACATAGGCACTCAGATGAAACTATCCATCCTACCAAGCGTTCATGTTGGCTGAGGTTGAAGCCAAACATGCACAGATGTCAAGAATGATGGATTGCTGAGAAAACAGGGTGTGTGTGCGTGTAAAAGAGGGACCCAATTCGGGTAGGTTAACTTGAGGAAGCGGTCTTCCCAGCGACTGGCCTGGAACGAAAACATCACTATGTGGAACAAGATAAGATCGAAATAAGAAAGGCCGGAACTACAATGTTCTTTGAAACATAGAATGCAAAAATCGCAATGTAAACAAGTGATGTTTTTTTATGAAAGTTTTACAAAAAGTCATTTACAATGCCTGGATTTCTTTCCTCTACAAAAGAAACCTCGTTAAGCAAATCTATGGAAATGTCTTCCTTCTGTCTTCGCACAAAACAATCATTATTGTTTTTAATTTGAAAGTTGTTCATAAACCAAAATTATGTTAATTTAGACTTCTGCAGATATCAACCTCTAACCTTTTCAATATAAATTTGATCTGAAATCATAGACTAATATACGAGTATATTCGGCATTTCGTGTTGGAATTTAATACAGAAGGGCTAACAAGATTTTTTTATATCTTCCATGTGGGAAGGCGCTACTTGTTTTCAAAATCGGAATTCAAAAATCTTATTTTTACCTCGGCTTCATCATCATCATCCTTCTACCTTCCCTATGATTGGTCGGAACTCCATTAACAACCCCTCTCCATACTGTTCGGTCCCGCATTGCGATCCCTTGATCTCCAGTATCCAAACCTGAGTCCTGAACTATGGTGTCTGGGAAAGTCAATTTTCGTGAGAAGAAACTTCCAGACGGATGCCATAAAAGTAAGGATGGAACGATTTTCCTGTCAGCTCGATGGCAATGGCCGACAAACTGTAATCGTTTTTGTTTGAGCTTAAGATTGATCTCAGTTCTCTGTAAATTGTGTTAAGCGTTGCATGGGACCTCCAACTGATGTTCTGGATTTTTCTAAGTCGATTTTCCATCCAATCCTCTTTGAAGACGAGCAGATAATGTCCAAGTTTCTGATCAATACCGTAGGACTGGTTCAATCAATGTTCGAACCTTTAGGAAGGATGGAAAGCTCGAGCGGCAAATCTTGTGAAGCATCCGACGCAAGATCTTTGCGGATGTTGAGGTCTTTTGGGGAATCTATTATGTGAGATCCAACATATTCGAAGTCCTCAACTCTTTTGATGAATGTATTATTGAGTGTAGGGTAGTTCAGGGGAGGTTGTGATATATTCTAACTCACGTTGCAATAGAGGCCTACCTGGTTCGCTGTTTGCTCAAGTGATTGCAGCAAAGATTCTGCATCCTTAATATATTGAGAAATTAATGCAGGATCATCGACAAAGTCAAAGTCAGTCAGGTATTGTGGAGGGTACCGACTACTCTGGCGATGTTTCAAAAGGAGTCCTTTTTCATCCATGTTGTCGAGAGAAATACACAGAACGTAGTCCAGAACAACTATAAACAGAAAAGGAACAAGTGTATCACTTTGTAGAAATCCTGCTTTAACTTTAAAGGAATCAGTCTCGTCATCAGGTGATACAATGGTGGCAGATATCTAATTGCCTCAACAATTCTGGAGGATATCCCATATAGTTGAAGAATTTTAAACATGAGATCTCTGTTGATGGAATCAAACGCCTTGCGAAAGTCAACACAAATAGGTTTTGACATTTTTGTTGATTTTTTTCATTTTTTCTAGTACGTGACGAACAGAGAGGCTTTGAGTAGTTGCTGAGCTGCCTCTTCTAAATCCATTCGGATTCTCGCGAAGGACTGAATCGATGGTAGGGACAATCCTATTTAACAGCTTATTGTAAACTTTTGCTGCAATTGGTATGAGAGTTATACCCCTATAGTTTGCTGCACTTGTTAGATGGCCCCTTTTTTGGAACAGGGACAATTCCACCCTTCAACCAAGCTGGAGGCGGCGAATGGTGTATGAATGTGTGGTTGCAAAACTCTAGGAGGAGGCCATGAAATATTGGATCTTTCCACAATAATGTTCGTATGTTGTCAAGACCTGGAGATTTGTTGTTGGTAAAATCTTTGAATGCTGTTTTGAGTTCATCGAGCGTGAATGGGTTGGTGCGGATGTCCAGTGTATTGGATATTTGATGTATTAAGTGGAAGACCACTGACTTGCGATGGTTCTCCCAGAAGTTTCTTAAAATGGTCAAACCAGTTAGCGTTACGCTTTTCAGAGAAACTGCCTTTGTGCCGAACGGAAGGCTTTGCTTTACTTCCTGAGTATATGTTTATTGCTTTCCAGGCTGCAGCATGTTGTTTCTCCGTATGCAATCTTACAATCTTGTCGATCTCCCCTTGGATGTACTCTACGTCTACACTGGCATGGGCCTCGTCTAGTATCCTTTGTGCTTTAGTGATCTTCTTTCAAAGTACTTCTAATTAGCTTTTTGTTCATAACTCGGTTTCACTCTTTGCAGATTTTTTCTTGCCTTTCTCACATAGACATCTGATGTTTGTGCTGTAACTTTTCCGTTTGGCAGTTTTAAGAGTGCGATTTCTTCTGTAGATGATATAAGGTTGTTGTATCGTGTTTCAATGTCATCAGATTAATCATAGAGTATTTCATAACGATTCTTAACATCTACAGCTAGATGAGTGTCCCAAAGTTCTGTCTGAGGATACCTTGGCCCAATCGACTTCTTTCATAGGGGTCTAGTACTGGCGGTTTGGATGACCTTAGGCCATCTATGGAAACAACTCTACGATCAGAACTGACATAAGAGAAGCACGAGTATGCCTGGATATTACGAACACTGTTCTTCGACTTAAACGCCTTCTACGAGCGCCAATCGGAAATATGCAAATATTCCAATCCCCAAACTCGACATGTACTGCCCTTGATTTTCTTTTTTTAGGATTTATTCTTAGTGAAATGCATTTGGTTTGAACATAAACATTACACTTATGAAGCAAGTTGATATTTTGAACATTTTCTATAGGCGGTAGGAAATTGGGAATTTAGGAAAAGAAAATAATCTCGAAGAATACCTTTTCTATTTTATGACCGAAAATTCCAGCATAGTTGCGAACCATAAAACAGGTCAGCTCCGTGGGTTTTGAAGAAACACAAATCAACCAGAGCAGACAGGCTTACCGCGAAAAGGAGCAGCCATGCATAATATTAGAAATCTCACTAATCTGCAATGTAGCTTCAAGACAAAACAGCTCAGATGATGAAATGAAAATTTCAGAACGTTTTTGTACAGACTTAATCAAAGCCTTAATTTCTTATTTACCGTTTTTACCGCTTATAAGGCGCATGTTTTATAACAGTGTGTGTTTTTCTTCTTTTTTTAAATTTTTTCAACGAGTATTCACTGCAATTTATCGCTCACTAGATTTGTAGACTTCATGTTGTTGGTGTCAATCATAATACCATCACATCGGAGACCGTAATATTTGAATATTTTATGATTGTTGTTAGAAAAAGTGGGTCAGTACCTAGATGGGTGGCCGCTTGGGAATACCAAGTGCTGTTGCTTGGATGTGCGACTGGTGTAATGGATACTAGTTCGGAATTGTTCATTGGAGAACAGAGTTCCAATTCAATTTGGGATCGTTATATTCATTTACGCGAAAATACCCTATGACTCCACTCCCTCTAGCTATGGGCTAATTAGTTAGACTTGTATCACTAAAACAATTCTCTCTCTCTCTCATATATATATATATATATATATATATATATATATATATTTGCAATCTTTCCATCATATTTGTTTTTAATTATCCCACATTGTGATAACAGAATGGTGATATGTTGCAAGAACCTGGTCGTAAAAATACTGTGGCTGAATTAGTGATTAAAGCACTTTCTAGACATTTTCGTCTTAGTGAATTATTTTCTCTTTTAATTAGAAAAGCGCCTTTTATGTCAGAATTGTGATATATTATTTTACGGTGAACAACCAATGCGTTTTGTGTTGTTTTTTTTTGGGGGGGGTTAATGTCTTTTGTGATCATATAGTGTTTTGTTTAAACTTCTTGAGGTTTCTACAATATATTCTTTCTTGCAGTTGATAGAGGAAATTCTTTCAAGTTTTGGCTTGTTGATTTCTTTTCTATTGATCAAGTCTTTCGTTAGATTTTCTGTTATCATGTTGGATACTTAAAAGCAAAGATGATGAAAAGAAAAAGAATATAGATCAATTTGGCCAGATGGCAAAAAAAAAATATTTTTTTTTAAATCTTTCAAAATTTTTAAACTACCAACGTCTCTCGTTCATGCACTTGTATCATAATAATGTCGTCAAACACAGTTCGATGAAGTCCTAACAGATGTAACAAGTATGCAACAAGATATCCTATCAAGTAAACTTATTCCGTTTTGTTTTACAATTTCCTCGCTCTCTCTCTCTCTATATATATATATATATATATATATTATATATATATATATATATATGAATGAATTACTCACAAAATATTTAGATTTCAGCATTAAATAATCCATAGAGGTTGATAGGCCGCATTCAGAACGTACCAAGTGTTTTTTTTCGACTGATGTTAATTCACAAAACCAGTTGGCAAAAGCGATAACCCCACCATCTTTATACAGTTTAAACATAGACATTTGAAACAATCTTTTAAGCGTGTTATCAGAAAACATTCAATTAGACCAATTAAATCAGTAGAGGAACTTTTTACAGAAAAAAAACAATGATTTTTCTACAATGGTTATAATTCCATTTCGTTGCAGTTTGAAGACATTTAGAAAAAAATACGTTTGGTGGCTTAAAAAGTGCAAATCTGGTACAATATGAAAATCGTTAATCTAGAAATGCTTGTCAAATTCCTAATAGTTATAAATGATATCCAGCCAAACGGACGAATTCTCGCATGCCAGATCGTTTATTCTCCAAATGTGAACACTTGTGATCTTCATGGGATATTTTGAGGATTTTATGACGTAAACGATGATAACAGCTTCATTTTGTCTATCTCCATCATAAACATTCATTGGTATGGTATTTATAAATGGAACATACTGTCGTTTAATGGCTAAGAGCAATAAGACACCCATTACCTGTTCTTGTGCAGATATACACACAAGTCTATAATTCTGTATATTGATCATGCAAAACAATCTAGAATCTTTTTAAGTGGCGACATCCGTACACGCACTGACGAATCAGTCAACTCAAGCAAAGAAACAAAAAGGCTAGTCTTCCCGGTGCAGCCATGTTTTTACCACCCCCCCAATCTCTTCTACTTCTTACTCGCAGAAACCTAGCATATAATCTACCAAGATTACTTCATTAGGCTAACGAAGTAAGGAAGCAGTAAGTTCGAGTTTTCATCACACAAAACAGTGACTTAAAACAAAAATATTTGCTCAACGTCAAATGGAGACCTAACTTTTATACGCCATAATTATTAGATGCTTTTAAAAAGAATGTGTTGCACCAATCTTCGAAGATGGGCAAGGTTTGCTTGCACAGTGATGTAACATTCAAAATTCTATTTTTTATCTGGACGAGAACACCAACCACTAGCAGCCATAGTAAATAAATAACTACCTCAGTCACCAAACAGGCCAACATGGCCTCTCTTTGAATAAAAACGACACGTTGCTTTTTAAACTTCAACTTCTGCAAAATAAATTTATTGCGGTGTTGTTATTTGCCTTACTACTCAAGGATTCATTAGCGTTTATTTCAAATAGAAAAAGTATTTCAATTGGGAATAAATATAGAACAAGAATCTTTCAACTAGACGGAAATATTCTTGCCCTAAACAGTATTTAACCATTGACAACTTTTTTATGGCCAAGGTATTGCAAAAGAAATTAGAGAAATACAAAAAGCGGGAAAAGGAAGATTTTCTTTCGTGAAGTTAAAGATCAGGCGTCAATCATTCGACAACAATTGCAACAGCAGGATCCGTTCGTTCCCTGTTGGCCTTGCTACATCGGCAAACGTAAATCTTCGTTTGTGAAGACAAGCCACCACGACGATATTGACAACTGGCAAATAAGTTCTTGTTTAACGATGGAAATAATGTTTTCCTTACATTATTAAAAGAATATAAAAGTTAACTTCTGAAATATTCACAAGTCTGACGAGTAGAAAGAAACTACACGATTCATTAGAGACAGTCGAGGAGGCAAACGAATTTCTTTTAACAAACGTACTTTTCAAGTGAATAAAAAGAGCAAAATGCCGGAGAAAATGTATCAAGTTCTTTCATTTCAATGAATTTGCGAACCTCGTAAATCATCTGATGCTTTTTACTGGCCGAATCACGAAATCTCTCATTTCTTTTAACTTTTCTTCCCAAACTTTGTGGTTGCTATAACAACGATTATCGAACATGAGTACTTGTTTAGAAAAACATTACGCTCGAAATACAGCCATTTAAAATACTTACAAATATTGTTAGTCACTCCCTCACGTAATCGACTTAAAGCCACTTTAAATTATCATCTGAGAAAATAGTAATTATTCAGGCAGTGAATAAGATGGAAAATATATCAGTATTATAATTGTTTTTTAAAATATTTCTACAAGGAATGTGTTTTTTGAATATCACAAAATAAACAAATAAATCAATGTTTGTCTTTTTATAAATTCCAAAACATTTTAGGATGTTTTCAAAATAACATTCCCTATTAAGAAAAAAAAATTAAAACTAATAATAGCACATCGGGAAAGCAGAATGGTTAGATTACATTTCCTTACAGGGAAACATTCAGTATTTACTGAGCAAACAGCGTAACTGTCAATTGAAATTTATAAAATCTCTCTTAAAAGTTTTTCGTGAAAGTAAGTTTCTCGGGTTCACTGTTATTCTACTTTCTAACATTTTACAATAATGTGAAACGTCAACTTCTTGATTGCGCCATTATTTTCTCTTCAAGTTACATGTGATATCCATTTTTTTATTTCTTGTTGCTGTTGAAAGTCTTCTGGTGGTGTAGTTTCTGTTATTTGGTAAAGTCCTTTGCTATTCTGTAGCGTCAATTTATTAGATTCGACGAAGGATAGTCCTCTTCCAGGCTCACAGAGTTCATTCGCTTGAACTCACTGAGAAAACAGTTGTTATATATTGGTGGATACTAAATGTTTATTCCTGCCGATGCACGTGAAAATAACCGAAATATTTTTGCTTTTAATATTCATCCAATCATTCTGCTGTTTCTACAATTGGTGTTAACTGGATTTGTTAAAGACTAAATTGATGACCTGAAGTTCAAACCTCGGAACCTTTTCCTCTATAAACTTTTTTCTTCCTAAATAACATTGATTTTGTAATGCTTTCTGTCATGTGTCTCTTCAGTCATCAAAAAATTGATTTTTTTCCAATCAGCTGTTCTACAATTCTGTTCTATTCATTCTTTCATCTCGTGTGTGTGAACCGTCTGGATCTGATAAACTTGGGTACATTTGGCCCAATCCCTTATCTTCGTTTGTTTCAAGGGCTCTTTTACATTCTGGCAACTGATGAGTAAAACTAATTCAAGGAAAAAGTTTAATTAATTAAAACGAAATCACCGTAATTAAGGATGTCATTAGCCAGCTGTGAGGAAAACTTTTAAACTTGATTCCTCCTTTAAATTATAAAATATTTTTGCTTTCACAAAGATTGTTTTTATGTTGTTTGCAGATATAGATAAATTGAAGAAAAGAAGTCTTAGAAGAAATCAAACAAATGTAGAGAGGAAAGGCACATCTTTATCCCTAACAACGTTTGCTTTACTTTTTAGTTTCACTATTCAAGCCACATTTCCTTAGCAAAAAAGGAAAAGCAAACATGAGGAATTCACAGACAGTACTGTTTCGCTGTATCCCAGCTCCTCAGTGCGACTAGACTTTCGATTGCCTCAAGCCAGGATTGAAACACAATATATATATATATATATCAAATTAACTGATTTAAAATATGGTTTCTTCGCTACACAGTAATAACCATGTTTCAAAAACTGAAGCTAAAAACTTCAAATTTATATAATTAAATGGTTATTACTGTGTAGCAAAGAAACCATATTTTAAATCAGTTAATTTATTATATATATATATAGAGAGAGAGAGACAGACAGACAGACAGAGAGAGAGAGACACACACAGAAAGTTTCCATTTTTGAAACATGGTTATTACTGTTTAGCGAAAAAAACATTTTAAATGGGTCAATTTATAATATTTATGCTCTGTAAATTTACATTGAGCACTGTTTTGTAAAAATAAAAAATATCAATAAGAACATTGGATTATATATCTTACTGTTCTTTCTTATATATATGTATGTATGTGTGTGTGTGTATGTATGTGTGTGTGTGTATGTATGTGTGTGTGTGTGTGTATGTGTGTGTGTATGTATGTGTGTGTGTATGAAATCTATGAACAAAATGTTTCAGAACTGGGTGCAAATATATAGCAGCCTCTAAAAGTGATGCAAACAAAAATGGAAAACTGTTAAAATAACTGGCTTAACAGGATTAATATGCAATCAATATTATGAGAGAACAATTTCGTCTTTAGATTTTTTTTTTTTTTTTAAGCTTTCAGCTTTCTGTCTCTGGGAGGAAAGGAGTCAAAAGGCAGCCATAGAGATTTCTTTTCTAGAAACAAATTCGTAACCAGTCAGAAGTTTGATACATTTTGCCAAGAGCAAAATGAAATAAATTACTTCATTTCATTCCAACCAACAATAGTTATTATTCTTTGCATTCACAAGAAATGTCGTTTGGCAAATAGTGGAATAAGAAAAACCTATCAGGCTTTTGTGGAAACTGAACCAATTTAAACTTTGTAGAAAGCATTTTTTAAAGTTGGAAAACATTTCTTTAGGTCAGAAAATCAAGAAGGAATATTCAAATAATCTAATTAAGAGAAATGTAGATTATGAATTTTTAACCTTTTACAGATCATTTCATTTATGGAAGAGAGAAAATACTGAAACCCAAAAGAAAAGACTTAAACTGTTCACCAAATTTCTATAGGAGGAAACGAGTTTGAGTCCTGGTACGAGAGTTAAAAAGCAGATGGCAAGACAAATTATTCATTTAAACAGATTCTAAGATGTTTTTAACTAAAACAGGGCAAAGGGCAATAACACTGAAAAACAAAGTCTTTATTGAGAGGAATTTAAAGTAACAGCATAATAGCCAAAGAGCTGTGGTTAGCATGCTGTTCTCACAAGCCATTAAAAGTGAGTACAACTTTAAGTACTCAAGAAATAATGCCAAACCAAGAAATGTTTCAAACAATATATTTTTATAAAATCAGTCCTTGTCAATATTAAGCAAAATTATATTAAGTAATGAGTTGAGGTGAGAAAAGGATATTCTGTTCACTAAATAAGTAAATAATAACCATTAAATAGTCTCAAGGCATTTATTCAATTTGATTTTTTTTTTTAAAAATGGTAAATCTGTTACTAATTTTTTTTACTTGAGCAAACTTAAAAAGTTAAAATTAGTAATATTTATAGCACAAAAAGAAACCCTCAAATGAAAATTGTTGCTCATTTTGGTTGTAATCTCAGTTTACAATGTAGTGATAGAAAAATGAATAAAAATAAATAATAACAAGAACAAAAAAAGAACATTTGAATAGAAAAATCAGAATTGCCTGATCACAAGGCTATATTTCAACCAACCAATCAGAAAACTTTCACAAATAGGATATAAGAAAAGAAATAAATACTAAAAAAAAAGACAAAAATTTCACCATCTTTAAAAAGAGATAGTTTGTCCAACCAATCAGAAAGCTTTTAAAAACAAACTATAAGGTCACGAACCAATGAGAAGCAGTGTGTACTTTTTGAGAGGCAGATCTGTAGATGTGTATATAACCGGATGGAAAATCAACCAAAACCTAAATTGATAAATAAATTTTGTCCATTCTCCAAAGCTGTAGTCATTGTAACATACCCAGAGATGAAATATGATATTTGCATGAGTAGGTGTAGACTTTAGACAACTAAATCATCCTACTACGTTGAAAACATACACCCCTTCAATCTCCATCTCTTTAGCAAGGCACTTATACAGTTGAAAACAAACATACCTTCTTTCACCCACATTGTCAAGTGTCTAAATTTTGATACACACACACACACACACACACACACACACACACACACACACACACACACACACACACATACATATGAAGAAATATAGTCCTAAGGTGTGCTATATTTATGGGATAAAGCGCTCATTATCAGAGATAGAGCGTGGGTAAATATAAAAGTAAACATTGAAGTCAACACTTAGAGGCGACAGGCTGTTTCATGCATGAAACAGCCTGTCGCCTCTAAGTGTTGACTTCAATGTTCACTTTTATATTTATATAATTCCTCCCAGACTCTCTCATTCTTTCCATTTCTCAGATGCACCAGGACTTTTACACGTAAACTCTTCAAACTTCAACTTTCACCTTATCTTTCTGTATTACTGTGTTATATAAAGATTTATTTGGGATTTATTAACACTCTGTGCATTTTCTTTTAATCATGACACACGGCCAATATACACCCCAAATCAGTCATAACTGAATTATGGTGGGAACGAACGTTGTCATAAGATCAATAACTCATCCATAACTGATAACCTCCTAACCACCAGAACAGCAATGGACTGATGGAAAATTATCAGACAAAGCAAAAGTAAAACTTTCCTATAAATACAATTTCTTGTATTGTGAAATTTGAGATAGCCAACAGATTTTAGCAAGAACATTGGTCGTGAACTGGTGAGACTCTTAACATATGAAGTCAAAAGTAATTGAACCAATAAAAAATGATGCAACATAGAACATTAAAAAATATATATATCAAATGAGATTCTTGGAAATTTGAAAATCTGAACTGAAACAGAAAATGCAAAAAAGGCAACTCCTGATATTACTAAATCTGAAGATGCTATCATAAAACAATTAGAAAACTTTGAACTGATTTTAATTTCTAGGCAAAAAAAAAAGAAATTAAGTTTTTAAGAAATATTACCAAAGTTGTTAGGAATTTTGAATTTTATGTTTTTTAAGGCTCAGTTGAAATAAAACCTACAGATACAATTCATTAGGTTTAATTGACACCTATTTTCCCTTAATACTGGCAACTCCTAGTTAACACTGATTAGATATCTCACACAAGTAACCTTATACCAGACTAAGTTAAGTAAGCATCAATATTAACAGCAATTGAAATTGTTTGAGGACAGAACCCACCTATTCTTCCATGTTAATTAAAGATGAAGCTTAATTTGGAAAGAAAATCTGAAAAGACTTCTGGATCCATCAGTTTTTTAGTTCTTCAATTTTACCGACATCTACAGGATGATAACATTTTGTCAGACAAGCTTTAATCTTAAATCTGAATGACAAGTTCAACTTAGTAAGAAAATGTGTCTTAGTTATTTAATGTGTTACAAAATAAAATACAAACATTTTGTAGACATTTTACCACATAGAGTAATGGGTTTTATAGTCAAATCTCAAGTTAAAAAGATATTACAAGAATGAAGGACTGCTCATTAACTTGTCATTCAATTAGCCCCAAATGTAATGAAGTAACAGAAAGCAGGTGTCACAGATTAAACACCTAAATTAGTTTCCTTTCTTAATCAAATTCATTGGGATTAACTTTCAAGCACAGCTCCACAGTAATATCAATGACTGAATTAAAGGCACTTTAATTCCAGATTCTCAGTTGTTCAATGAGAGTGAAAGATACATGTATAAAGATTGAGAAGATGGAGACATAAAAAAATGGGAGAAGAGAGAGACACGTAACAAGTGGCGAGAGAGAGAGAGAGACACGTAACAAGTGGCGAGAGAGAGAGAGAGACACGTAACAAGTGGCGAGAGAGAGAGAGAGACACGTAACAAGTGGCGAGAGAGAGAGAGAGACACGTAACAAGTGGCGAGAGAGAGAGAGACACGTAACAAGGGTAGAGAGAGAGAGACACGTAACAAGGGTAGAGAGAGAGAGACACGTAACAAGGGTAGAGAGAGAGAGACACGTAACAAGGGTAGAGAGAGAGAGACACGTAACAAGGGTAGAGAGAGAGAGACACGTAACAAGGGTAGAGAGAGAGAGACACGTAACAAGGGTAGAGAGAGATAGACGCGTAAAAAGGGTAGAGAGAGATAGACGCGTAAAAAGGGATGAGAGAGATAGACGCGTAAAAAGGGATGCAAGAGACACGTAAAAAGATTTGGAAGAGAGATACAGAGATCAGTGAAAGAACAGATGATAGAGATATATAGAGAGAAAATCAAAATTTTAAAGAGAAAAACTTTAAAATCATTAAATTTTCAAGTGACATTCTTAAAAAATTATGAAATAAAAATTTAAAATTATCATTTTTAAATATTAAGTGTCAACATTTCAATTCAAAAACTAAAGCATTAAAACAAAAATGACATTTCAATTTAATTAAATCAAATGCCATTGAAACATTTCAGCAAAGTACCAACAGTTATAAAACTGTTCATCATGAGATGAATCTGAAATTTTCATATGTGACAACTATCTCATCTCAGATTTATTTATCAACAATGTACAACAATGGTTTACCCTTGCCTACAGCCAAAAAGATGCTACCTCAAGATAGAGTTTTCTAATTTTGGAACTTTTCTTCTCTTCTGATAAACAGCATCTACCTGGCCACAGGAGATGAACAAATCCCCACGTAAAAACAAGGGAAATTTAATTTTATACTTTATGAGCCAAAATATAATCATCAAAACAATGGCAAGATATTTGTCTGAATAATTCTTTTGATGATATTCAGACCTGTCTTTTTTAAGAATCTACCATAACAATTACATGGATTTAACTTAAAATATTAGAGCAGTAGCTGTGAATGTCAAGGTAGTCATGTGCTGAAGAGTCAAAAAAAATCAACAAGGCTGGGATTATTGACTAGAATTCCATGGAAATGGAAAGAAAATAAATCTCTTCATTAGCAAAATGACCGAACAAGAATTGCTTAAATTAAATAATTTTTATAGAAACAAAAAAATCTTTAACCACGGAAACTTGATTTGACAGCCACCATGAAGTAGAATCAAGTGAGAATTACAAGAATATAAAAAAATATATGGGCATACATTTAAAAGCCAAGCAGCAAAAATTCTTGCAAAAATCTTTTAAACACACAGCAGTTTTTGAGTGAATGACATATATGCATTCTAGAACGTCCTCAACTAAAGTAACATTTGATTTCCTCAAATCATTTATTTTTGTTTTTTTTAAATTGGTCTGAACAGAAAGGAAATGTTTGGAAAAAAAATTTACTTTCCTATTTTCATTTTTTCAGGTTAGTAGAGTCACTTTTATTTTCAAATCCTAATAAAGAAAGTACACTTTGTAACTTTTTTTTTGTATTTTTGATTATCAAAGATTTTGGGAAGAAAAAAAATGTTTCATTTATTAAACAAAAATTGGTCAATTACTTTTCAAAACTTTTAATGTCTAGCATTTATGATATTTGGTATAGTGATTTTCCTAGCATACCTTAGATGTGGTACAGGGCCGAAAGTAAGGAGCACCCAGTGAGGATCAAACTCACTACTCAGTCATAATTGTTCTAGCAAGAAAAGCATTCTAACCATCACACTGCCTTGAGGTGCCCAATGATATTTGGTATATAAGATGCCAGAGAAATTCAAACTCTCACTTTTAGAAAACAGTACATGTTATGACCAATACAAGAAAATAAAACAGTAACCACTTTGAAAACTAAAATAACAAATTGAAAAGGTTTTTTTGAACTTTGAAATCAGAATCATGACTGAAGTGAAAATTCAACATTTAGCAACAAATTTATGAAGTCAAAACATTAACAATGACTAAAATAAAACATTTTCCAAATTTGCTTGGTGGTGACTATCTGTTGTTTGTAATTGGAAAATAAATTAGGAAAATGATAAATTCTTTCGTCAAAAGAAAATATAAAAAAAGGAAGTTGGAATTCAATATGAAAAAGACTTGTTAACAAAATAAAGTGATGCGGAAAAAGTTTGTGAAAACAAGTTCAACTTTAAAATTGAATTAATTTTAAAAGTAGAAACAGTAAAAAAGAGATTCAAGTCTGCAAGATCTAGCTTAAATTTGGCAGTATTTAAGCTAGTATATACACACACACACATGGTGTAAAAGCAAAATTGTCCATATCATGTAATAGCATACTTATCCATCCCACAAAATGTTTAATATCTAAAAAAAACACTAAACTAATTGAGTTTCTTTTTTACAGGTTTTCATATAAGACATTTAGCCATGTTGATACCATTTTTTTTAAGAATCGCTGAAAAGCCATTTGAGTTATTCAGATAAAAAGAAAACTGGTTAAAATTGCTTTGTGTCAGACCCACAGTCTTCCTAATTGAGCAATGGTGAGAGGGAAAAGATCATTCAGGCCTTCAGTAATGATACCAACATTCATACTCTGGCTTCCATCTTCAAAGTTCATTCAAGAACCGTCAAGAAAATGGTGAATAAGTTTAAAAAAGACAGAATAGTAGAGAAGAAAACTTGATCGGGTCACACCAAATTAGAGCTAGAGAGATCAATTAAAAAAGATCCAACTCAATTCATAAGACATTTGGCACATGAGAAAGAAGTTTCAGCTATGACAGTCCAAAGAAAAGTAAAAAAAGATTTAAAAATGAAATCATATGTGAATCCTGTAAGGTATCTTGTTACCAGGACAGAAGATCATCTTGAATAAGCTGTTGAAAATAATCCTGGAATTTTTCCCTATCTACTGCTGACATGCTCACAGCCATAACTGAATTTGTATACCAAGCACTCAACAATAATGGAGAAGCTCGGGCCATGGCTCTAAACATCTCTAAAGCGTTTGATAGGGTTTGGCATGCTGGCCTTCTTTGTAAGCTTCAGGGATACAGTATTAAAGGATGATTATTTGACATAATACAATCATTCCTGTCAAACCGTAAAATGAAGGTCGTCCTAAACGGGTTCTCCTCCAACTCCTTTATCATGAATGCTAGTGTTCCCGAAGGCTCTTGGGCACTACACTGTTCCTGATCTTCATTAATGACCTTCACAATGTCACCAGTTCCCAAGTTGGCATCTACACAGACGACACCACTATTTACTCCTGCCTCAATAGTAAATCTGGTATCATTGACAAAACTAACCTGGCTGCTGATCTTGAAAAAGACCTCCAATCTGTGGTTGACTGGGGCAAGCAATGGCTTGTAAACTTTAATGCCTCCAAAACAAAACTGCTCTCTTTTACCCACCACAGAGAACCCTTCCTGCCTCCCATCAAAATGGCTGATTCCCAACTCCTTGAGAGCACCTTGTTATGCCTGCTTGGTCTCACGCTGTTCACTGACATGAGGTGAAATAAATACATTGAATCAATAGCTTCATCTACTGCAAAGAAAGTTGATTCTGTGTCATGCCAGAAAGTTTTTCTTGTCCGAGTCCCTATTTCAAATCTATAAATCAACCATCTATCCTTGCATGGAATATTGCTGTCATATATGGTCTGGTGCTCCCGCTGTACATCTTGAGGTCCTCACCAAAATCCAGAGACGAATATGCAAGATGATAGGTCCTGATCTGGCATCTAGTCTACAATCACTATCCCACAGACATGCCATGGCCTCCCTCAGTCTCTTCTACAAGTATTTTCACATCAACTGTTCCAACGAGCTACTTTTGCTGGTTCGCAGACTACATGAATTTAAGCAAGCTACCAGGCTGTCATCTCAGTCCTACTCTTTCACTGTCAAAACAGTTAAATGTAACTGTCTCTTCTACACAAACAGCTTCTTCTCCCGCACTTCCCGTCTGTGGAACTCCATTCCTCTTACTTGCTTCCCCAATGACTATAATCTTCAAATATTCAAGTGTAATGTCAATTAACATGCCTCTTTAATCTTGTTCTCAATCCTCTGTAACCCCTTGCGTGCTAGTGGCACTCCTGCCTTGCTTGGGGTGAATCACAAAAAAAAAAAATATATAAACATATTTAAACTTTATTTAAATACTTCATGAGCTTCTGATCCTTAGCTATGAGTCATTAATGTTGAACATGTCATTTTCGTTTATGATCTATTTTGTGATGATACTTCAGTTAAGCTTAGAGAATAAGTATACATTCGTATTGCTCAAAGTAGAGTCCAATAGTATTATAAAAACATTGGAGAATTCCAGTAAGATATCTTTAATCATTTCTAAGGTACAACAGTTCAAAGCTTAATCTAGCAATTGGACAATTTTGCTGTTACATATGGTGTGTGTGTGTGTGTGTGTGTGTGTGTATGTATGTATGAGAAATTTATTAGTGGTACAAAACTTAATAACTGCCATAAACAGACAAAATTTATTTTTAATATACCACAATAACGAAAGAAAGGAAAAATGAAAAACGAGCTAGATAACCGGTTTCAAACCTCACTCAACAGAGGAGGTAAATAGACATTAATAAATAGGTATAATATGAATAAAAGGAATAGGGAATATGTGTATTTTTTTCCACATACTCTCCATTCCTTTTATTGCTATAAATATTTATTAATTTTGATTTACCTCTGTTGAACGAAATTTGAAACTGGTTAGCGATAGCTCCCTTTTCTTTTTTTACTTTAATTGTTTGTTATCATGTGTGGTAAACAGACAAAAATAAATTTTGTTTGTTTATGGTGGATATATATATATATATTATATATATTAGTGAAAAACCTCTTGGGATGAAGTATAAACAATAAACTGGTTCAAGTGACTTCCTCACTTGCAAACAGTTTCATTTCTCAATTGAATCTGGAACATCAGAGAAACCTCAAAGAAAATTATCATTCTTATAAATAAATATTACTCTCCATTGAATTATTAACAACTTTTAAATGACAAAGGACATAAATCCGCTGAATTAGATTTTTTTTTCAAATGAAAATTGAAGAAACATTTATGATGATTTTAAGATAATTCTTCGGTAAAATAGATTTTTGAAGAAAGAACACTAAAATTAATTCTATTTCTTCAGCAAACATAGTCAGCATTCAAGTAGCAAATCTTTAGTGAGAAGAATCTCACAAAATCAAGAAATGTATCTATAACCTTACAAATTCCTATCTAAGCTATTTTTTTCTTTTGCTGAAATCTATAGGATACATAAGTAAAAAAAAAAAAAAAAAAAAACTTGATCAAATCATCTCCATAGAAAGCAAGCAGAGCTTTCTATGAAAAACAAAACACTCACCTTTCATCAGCCAATTAAAACAGAACAATGATGAAAGACAATTTCACCTGCAAAACCAGAAATGAGGTAAAACATTAGTGTGGGGATTTTACGCAGAGTAAATGGTACATTGGAAACCGTCTCAAAGACATTAGAAGCAAGATTGGAGGAACTGGATATACGAGGGAGGGTCAATACTACCCAAACTATGGTAGGGTTAGAATGAAAAAGAGTGCTGAGGAAGGCATAAGAGACTAATGGTCACTCGATCATCAGTCACAACTACCAGAAACATTTTTCACGGGAATATGCAAGTGCATAAATAATAATAATAATAATAATAATGATATTTAGAATGTTCTGAGGTCAACCTACAAGAGTTGTAGCTTGGAATCTTCAGACTTATTGTATATTCTAGTTTTTAAACAGCCATTATCAAATGATAGAAATACAATGAAGATCCAATTGCACCTAACAAGAATAGTATCAATTAGAACCAGTAATTAAAATGATCTAATGCAGCTCATCTAGTCTGACGGCCATTTGATGAATTCAATGGAAGTTTGGTCAATGTCAAACAGAACCATTCTTTCACTTTTTCCTTCAACAAATTACTTTTTAGGTTACAATGGATTATGGTATGTTTCTAAAAGTCTTTTGTGAAACAGAATTTCAAAATAATAAAAAAAGATGAGGATGTTAGTCTATAGAATTAAATGAGTAGAGAAGAGCAGGCAAGATGTGGCACTAGCAGCAATAGGAAGATATTTTATTTGAATGCAGGTGCATCCTTCAGGTTCAGTCAGTTTTGTTCAGAAAAAGGATGGATTTGTTGGTCATGTGGGTGAGGAAGTCAGACACCTGCTTCAAGGCGGAAAGAGTGTCATCTTCTGCTGTGGCCTGGAGGTTATTTGTCATTTCTTATTTCAATGCATTTCATCAATTATGGTAATCACTTATTTAACGAATCCCTCACTGTGTGCAAATGAAAAGATGTCCCAGATGGACACAAGTCAGAAAAGATGTTAGACATTGTCTCTTTAAGTTTCAATGAAGAAAGTTGAATTTCCTGTGCATGGAGGTCATCTGCAAAAGAAAAACAAAAGACAAGAACATTAAAACAGAATTTATATAATGTTCAATTATTTTGATAGATATTCTCAAGATATATTATAAATTCGTTTTTTTTTATATTTATTCACATTTTGTATTTGGGCAGCAATCTCTCTTTTATACAAGTTTCATTAAAACTTTTTTTATTGATGAGACTTGTATAAAAGAGGGATTGCTGCTCAGATACACAATTATTAAATTACATAACCCAGCAGCCAACAAGGAAAGTAACCGCAGTACCTAATCAGTCGTTTTAATGAAACGTGTGTGTGTGTGTGTGTGTGTATATTGGTGAGGGAGAACTACTTGTTGCTGTGTTTCTTAGAGTTGAACTGTTTTTTGATGTGCTTTGTCATAACAATCAAAACTTAGGTAAACAAAATGAAAATATAGTTAAAATGACTAGCATTGAATTCAAAATATTTTACAGATGTGTAAAAGAAAGGTATGTACTTCCAAAAATAAACATTCTTTTAGCTGTAAATACATTTAAGTGTTAATAAACTCTGTGAAATTTAAATATTATAAAAAATCTTTTATCTCTGAATTAAAGCTAAAATAAAAAATGTAGTTGATTATTTTAATGGCAAAAAAGGAACATAAAAAAGGCAATAAAGAATGATGGATTATATATGGAGAAAAAATAGATGATGTTTCTTACCGGAAAACAGGGAATTTTTAAATATCTCAAACTGAGCACAATTTTTTGTGTAGAAACCATTAAAGTCCAATCTAGAAAAAAAAGAAAATTAACATTTTAAGAAATTTTCATACAATATAAAATCATTCTGAAGTGATGGGGTTATTAATCAGTAGGAAATTAGGGTCTTTTATCATTATTGCTAATCAATCGTCGTCTTACATGTCATGAGTCCATTTTCTTCTTGCATAACAGTTTCTCAGGCTCAAGTGAATCAAGATAACTTCTCATTTAAGCATCCCTTAAAGCAATAGGAGCTGAGATAGTTGCAGGTTTTCTCCAAGTATAAATTGAAAAAATTGTGAGCTCAGATAAAAAAAAAAGATTTTAGACTCAAACCTTCTGCCCACAGAGGATAATCCAGGATGAGGACCTCCAAGCAGTACCTTCCTCATTACAATTAAGTTTAGTAGAAAGCTACTATTTTCAGACTACAAATATGAAACAACAAAAGTTACCATCATTTGGGGAGAGCCTACAATCCTGAAAGAATGTGATCAATTCCTTACAGTCAAGGGTAAAAAAAAAAAAAAAGAGAGAGAGAGAGTGACTGACTGACTGACCGACAGAACAGAGTTTGTTCTCCATTTCCTTGAATCATGTAAATCATTATTTTCTCAAGTAACTGTAACATGAGTTGGCTGAAGTTTTGCTCAAATTGGCAGATCATATTCCCAAGATGTTCTGTTGATTCATCATCCATCACTTCAGCCACAACCTGAAAACAGTAAAACAACAACCAGGTCTGTGGCATAAAATTTTTTTTATTTTTTTATACACATGAATGAAAGGAAAAAAACAATGATTACTTAAAAGTCCTGTAACATATCAAACAATTTTAATAAAGAAGAACACTAACTTCAAGACATTTGCTTCACAAACAAGACTAGTGATTGACTACAGTATTTATTTATATTAGCCAATGAATTTTTTAACTAACATCCTCATTTTTGTTGTTTTTATCAGTGTATATCAACCAAAACTTTGTTGCAAGAAAAAAAAAAAATTCATTGAATCACTATCTGGTCTTAAAATTTATTAAATCTAAATTTATTGATGACTAATCTACAATCACCCGATGTAAGGGACACAACTCTTAAAAAAAAAAAAATCAATATTTCCTAATTTAAAGGCTACTTGTCAACATCAAGTGAATAGATGAGAATTCGTGAGCTGTCATAAAAGATGATGAACCGTGAAACAAGCTTCATTATCTTATTACAGAACAAGTCATTTTTTTTTAAACTATTTTCTGAGAAATTACCTGGCCTTCATCAAGTGCATGTGATAACAATAAAGATGATCAAACTCATATCATCTAAACCGAATCATATTGGCAAGGTAACTAAAATTTAGGTCATACTGAATGAATTTATTATTAGATTATAATAATCCGCATCCCAAAAGTTAAAACAGAAACTAATCTATTTCCAGAAATTCTCTTCAAAATAACCTAAAGGTCTTGAAAATTACCATCATGAGTTTTATATACAAGGCAACTACACAATCTTCTGGTCATCATTTGCTCATTTGCAACAATATTTTGAGTTATGACAAAATAGAAACAGTATTCTAATCTTAATATTGGTTAATCATGAATCATCTTTCCAGAATTTGACAATTATTCAGTTCTTACCTTTGCTGCGGTCTTTTTATTTTTTATATCTTCCTTTTGGGTTGCCTGCAAGGAATTGGTCAATGTCACCCAACTTTCCTTAGACTTTGCTTCTAAAGAATCATTTAATCTCTGCAATAAAAAATCCAAGAGATTTATGCATTCATAAAATATGTGAAGTATCATGGATGATTGTGTTTAAGAGACGTTTTTTCAAAGAGCAAAGATTAGATCTCTTTTCAATAAAAGAAATTTTATTAATTTAGATGAAAATGCCATGAAACTCAAGAATTCAGATCTAATAACATACAAAATATAATTGCAAATATACAGTAGCTGTCCTTCAGTCAATTTTAAAACATAAAAATGATTCTAAAAACATGCTTGTAAGTAATTAATATTAAAAAAGTGTTGAAAATTCTTTTAATATTTCAACATAGTCTTCTAAATAATTTTTGCGTAAATCCTTCCCACTTTTATGCTTTTCTTTGGTAAATACTTTATTTCTTTGTTTTGCCTTAAATGACCAGCAGTCGCTATTGTCATATATATATATAGTCCTCTTGTGTTAACTTTTTTGTTATAATGAAATAAGCACTAAAAGAAGCATGAATATTTGTTTTAAAGAAGTAAATATTTATTATTCTGCTAGTATATTAGGATTTTTGACTAAACTACTGAGGAAGACATGAAATCATTCAACAAGTGTATGAGTTTTGTTTTATCAAAACGAGCACATCAATGTAGATAGACTTGAATATTATTCTAAAAACAAAATGAATATCTTACTGGAGGGCCAGCAGCAAAAATTCTGACAACATATAAGGGAACAAATGTTAAGTAATCATTTCATTTGTCTCAAATTTATTGAGAACCAAGGTAATTATTTTCCCACAGAAAATTTTTAACAAAGAACTTGTTAGTAATATCCAGTAAATAGTTACTTAGCAACTATTGATATTATTAAAAAGCATTTTACAACTGTAACCCTTATTGACTTATTTCTGTTAATGTAAATATATAAAACTAACCTCCTCTAAATAAATGCACAAAAATCACTTTATCACAAACTAGAAATATTTTTAGATGGTATTGCAGAAATAATGAGACAGTTTATACTAATTTATCAACATTTTATCAATAAAATTTTAAGATAATTTCAAAACTTTTAGTGTTAGTTCTTGAGTTGAAGGAAAATGAAACAATATTTTTTTGTAATATATTTGACAATGTCATGCTATCTTTTTCATTAAAATAATGCATTTCAGAAACTAATATCAAGATTTTTGTCACGAAATTCCTGCAAATTTTTAATTTAGCAACACCAAACATTATAATACAGAAAAACACCAACTACACTGTAGCATCCAGTAGAAATTTTAAATTACAAGTCTTGTTCTTTAAAAAAAAAGGTTCATATTCTTGAAATAAAATGTATTAGCATTAAATATTTAATCTTCTGTAAAATATTTTTTCTTGTAATATAGCTTGTTATATACAAAAGTCACGTTTAAACATCTTCAGAAATCTTACTTTCAAGATCTGGTAAGTTATCAAATGTTTGGTATAACATTTCATTCAATAAATATCCACATTTTGAGCAATTATGGCGTGAATAATTAAATCCACTGCTTAACAAATATCTACAAACATCAATAAAACAATTGCATATATGTCCAATGGCTAAACTAGTGTCCCTTACAAATGATTGAATTCTTTTTTCCTTACTTTGCTTCCATTATTTTGGCCATTTTTCCAAAATTACAAAGAAATGTCAGAATACAAGAATATTGGAATCCTGAAATTTTGCCTAATGCTTTGTGATGACATAATACTGATATGTTCTTTTAAAACTTTTTTTTATTATCAGTTAAGTTATAAAAGTTTTAAGTAACAAACTGGTTCTTTGTTCTGTGACCAATGATAAACATTAACATTTGCTATTTTTTCTTAAATTGTTGTATGTGTGTGTTTAACATTCAAATCTTAGGTTTGCAAAAATTCTAATTAAAAAATTGGAATACTTCCAATGAAAAAAAATCAAAAGTGGATGAACTAATGTTTAATTTATTGCATGTAACAATTGAAACAAATTTTCAAAACTGATAATTTTTCAAGAAATTGTACCAACTCATCATTTTGCACATTTCACACAGAAGTAGAAATTTTATTTGTAGTTCTTGATTTTGGGTGATGTCTAGATAATACACTTGATGGCAAATGAGCAAATTCTGATGGTGAATTTTGGGGTCATACTTTTCCTCTAACAACCTTTGTTTTATAATCGGATGGAAAATGCCTTTCACAAATTTGGTTTGTCAGCGTTGTTTGTCTCATGGTACTGCCATTAGTCATCACTCTCACTCATTCTCCTCTTGGGGAAGTCAAATTACATGAACCTTATTTATTAGTTATAGTTACCATGGCAACCTGTTACATAGCACTTTTTAACTATTTTGTGAAAGATTTTGGGATACTGAAATTTAACAATATTAATTAAACTGTTATTTCATAAAAATTACAGGGTGATTCTAAAAATGTTAAGAACTTTAGATTTTAAAATCTGAAGGATTTGCAGTTAGGAATTTAGGATTCATAATCTAGAATTTAAGCTTTGTATGAATGTGGGAATTTTTCATCTTTTAGAGGCTAATATGTGGACTAGGAAAGTCCAGGACATACAAATTTATGATTCAAATATGAGTATTTTAGGGTTCAGAAAATGAAATAGCGATGGGAAGTAGGAATTTAAAATTCATACAAATACAGGTTAATGCAGCTTTAAAGTCATCAAAACGGCTTTGTATCTTAATAAAGTTGAGTTGTACAATAGGCACTGCAACCAGAAATCTTTTTTTTATGTTACTCTAGATAAAATATTAAAAAAACATTAAATATCATAAAAGTTAGTAGGGAATCGAATTTTCTATGTAAATTCATTATAAATTGAAGCCAAACAAAATGTGATCATACGAGGCAATTTCTTAAATTATAAAGAATTAAAAATAAAAATTTGTACATGTGGAGTTCTTTTTGCATATATTACTATCAATTAAACAATTTTTTTTACCTTTTAAGAAATCACTTTGTATGAGCATATTTGTTTTGACTTTTGTAGAGGATCAATTTACAATGAATTTTATGTAACAAGGCACACCTATTAACTTTCGTAACTGTATAAAAAGGAAAAAAAAAAAAAAATCAAAAAAATATAAGCAGTAAATTGCTGATATCCCCTGAAGAGTGGATGGACAGGTCTGACTACGAAACTCTGGAGTCGAGATGCTGTGTATATGTGTGTGTGTGAGACAGTGAAGTCAACACCCCAAGGTGACAGTCTGTTTCATATTAAATATAATCATCAGGTACATAGCCTGATGATTAAATTTAGCATGAAACAGACTGTCACCTCTGAGTTTTAATGTCCACTTTTATATTTACATATGCTCTATCCCTGATATTGAGCACTTTAACCCATAAATATAGCATACCTTAAAACTATATATATATATATATATATATATATATATATATATATATATTATTCATGATCTGGAATACTTCATCTATAGTAATTTGAAAAAATATTATTTATGATTGTAGTGACTATTATATAACTCCACCATCAGAAGTCTTTTATAAAATTGATGGTAGTATATTTTTAAGAGCAGTGGTAAAATATTAAGTTAAATTTATTGAATCTAATTAAAATATTCATTGACAATATTCTTAATAAATGTTATTTTCATTAATTTCACAGTTGAAAAAAAAGTTACATATCTTGTTTATCTACAAAATACAATAAAATTAAAATTGAACATACTTATAAAAAAAATTTTAAAAAGTTGACAAAAATTTATTCATATATAATTTTATAATCAATATGTTCATTGTTATAGGGAAAAATATTAAGTTTATGTGACAAAATTCTTACTGATGACATTTTTAGTGAGTTTTGCTGTTGAGAATAATTTATCTATACTACAGAAATGTATTGTTTTGTTCTTAAATAACATTTTTCATTTATTTAGCAGTGTGAAAAGTCACATTTTTCTTGTTTCTAAAATAGATGACAATATTAAAATTTAACTTTTTAAAATAAAGTAAAAACACAAATTATTCATTAAAAAAAATATAAATTTTATAATTAACATGCTCATTGTTATGAAGCATAATATCGAGAAAATATTTAAGTAACTTCAAAAAAAGTTTTAGTCAATTCTTAATGTCAACTTTTTGTCAATTTTGAATCAAAATTGTTTGTTTTTTTACAATAAAGTTAAAATTCTGCAAGTTTAAAGAAAATGAAGTAAATCAATCTTATAGTTACTTCAATGTCTGAAATGATAAACTTATGTTAATCCAAGTGTAAAAAAGTAAAGATTTCTTTTTTAAAAAGACTAAATTGCTTAAACCTATTCAAATAAGAAACTAACTCCCAGTTGAATGTTTGGATTGCATATTTGCATGGCCTCTTTTTTGATTCAATGTAGTTTTGATAAATTGACTCAGCGAGAGGACTTCATATAGATCAAACCCAAATATCACTTGCAGTTAAACAGATTGAGTATAAAGCAAGCACAGCTGACTGCATCCTTAAACCAATCATTTAAGTTGGCACTTTCTGGATGGCTAGTCTTAAATAATAGCTTGAGAAAAGTAAATATTCAAATTTTAGGACTGATACTACTAGAAAAATATTCATATTCTTGAGAGTTCAATCAGAGATTTGTTTCAGATGACTTAATTTGTCTGAGGTGATAATAGCTAGCCCAAGACAATAACAATTACTGCTATTATCACCTAAGAAACTGACCAACAACACTTGGATGTTATTTTTAGATGTCAACTTAGTTGCTTTTATTTTGAAATCCCAGAAGCCATCAATACTGATTGTGGTGAATGGCTGGTGACAATACTCTGAACATTGAGATCATTTCAGATCTTAGACACGTGGGTAGAAGGATCCTCAACTAAGAACATGAGATTTTGGATTGATTCAAGTTTACCAACATGTTACATTATCACACATTAAGTTCTTTATGTACATTATTTCTCAATGTTGTTCAGCAGCCAAAAGATCCCACTTAATGAGACTAAGTTTTTTTTCATATGCAGAGAGATTAGTGCATTGAACACAAACTCAAAACAGACACACTAGACTGACAAGTCACTTACCTTGATGCAATTACAAAAAGTGATGCAGACAACCATCAGTTTGTGGATAATCTGAAGCAATCCAACATTTGTCATCATACAAACTTCAAGGCAACTGTGCAAAAAGTCTCCATGGTGATTCAAAACATCATCAATATTAGAAACCTGAAAATTCAATTCACATGATTCAATCAAACTTTCTCAGAGGCAACATTGTCAGTTATTATTAATCTTATTAGTATTTCCTTTTATCTTGTTTGTCTTGCGTTTTATGACAATTTCCAGATTGTCGTTCCGATTGTTAGCATGCAACATGAAACAGAAATCAAGAATCAACAAGATTTAGTCTGAAATCCTAATCTATACTCTACTTAGTTAATGATTATAGAAAGACAGTATCAGAATTGTGATAAAAATCAACAGCAAGGCCTAAAAGAGTTTCATCCATTAATAAAGAAGGAAAATTGAGGCTAAATAAAACATATCTCCTCAAAATTAGTTTTTCCTTATAATTTTTCTCATGAATTATTCCAATTAAAATTTTTATTTATGTCTTGTTGGATTATTTTATATATTTATCTAATATTTGTATTCTTACTTAAAGGTAAAAGCAACATGTTGATTTGGGAAAATATTGACGCTTTGAACATGAAATAAACAGTTTTAAATTTCTGAAAATTACTTTCACAAAATAGCATTGAAAGACAAGTAAAAGTTTGCTTATGCCAATTTTGGTTTCTTAGAAATATGGAGAAGGATTTGACAGGCTTAATTAAGCCTGCCTTTAAAAGTTTTGTTCCTACCTATAGCATTTATAATATTTCTGTCACTTTCATAAAACATTTCATTTCTACTATCAAATGTCACCTTACTACCGAGTGATCTAATATTGGTTTATACATCCTCTCATGTCCACACTATGTGTAACATTTTATATTTCTATAGAATTTTCTCCACAACTATTTAAAATATTAAAGCATACAAGTGTCACTATAATCTTCCAGATACCATCCCTCCTGTTGTCAGTCATCTGACTACTTAAAGTTTTTTTAATTATTCTATTCTAATGAGAACACTAAAATGCAATAAATGATAATGAATTAAGTGCCAGACCAAATTGATAAGATTGGAACATACTTGTTGCAACCATTATTTAAATTAAACAACTTACAATATTACTTTTCTCACTACTACCCAAGAACTTTGTCTAACTTTATAGGTAAGTAAACAATTGAGAGGCAAAAGGAGGTGAATTTTTCATGAATTTTTACAACATTAAGAATATGTTATCAAGATGAATATGTAAATGGTTAATTCAATTTTTAAAAATGTGAATTCGATTTTCCTTTTTTTCCGTTTTATTAAAATATTTGAACCGTATCCTTTACACTGTTCCCAACGTACAAAGATGCAGAGTGTGGAATGTGTACAGGGCCCTTGTAATTTGCTATAACAAAGAGAGAAACACTTACCGTTTCCATACGATTCAAGAAAATGTGCCACTTTGGTTCAATGACTTCAATCATCATGTAATATTCTAAGTTCTGGATAAAATTCAACATCCGTTGACGCAGGGCAAATGCTGCTGTGTAACCTTTGGCTGGTAATAATTTAACAGATTTATTCTGCAGCCACAAGCTTGAAAAAACAGTTTTAATCAAGATTATTTCTTGCAGATTTTGTAAATTAAAATAAAAACATTTCAATGGTGATACCAATAAAATAATTAGAAAGAATCTGTTGAAAACAATATAGCAGAATATATGATTTGTAAAAGTAACTGAATGCAAAGTAAATGGCGTCTCTTCAAGTAAAATTGTGTAAATGAACCAAATCTTGAAATTTTCTTTTTCCTCACTCACCAATCATTCATTTTTCTCAAGTAAATATTTTACAAATTTCAAATTGTTAAGAAACAACATTTAACTTCGCATTTTCACCTCATTTTCTTTAATTTCAAATAAAATTTAAAGGATTCTTTTTTTTTTTTCCCAGTTACAAATTTAAAATTGACTCGCAGTGGGAAAAAGTAAACAAGTTTCTGAGTCAAGAAAGGAATTTAGAAAAAGAATTCTTTCCACTGAAATTCTACATGAGAGCAAAATCTTCATAAAAAGTTGTGGTTATTTTTCACTGATAAGAAATTTGGAATTTCTGGAGGTAATGTTTGTTATTAAAGAATGTTTTCTTATATTGAAGAAAAACATAATATATGGGACTGAATAAATGGCTAAAAAATGTAAATTATCAAAGTAAAAAAAAAGAAACAAAAAAAAAAACTCTCCTGCAGTTGTTGTTAGGGAATTTGGATTTTCACATCAAAAACTAAGAAAATAACTGCTAAGCGAAAAAAAAAAAAGTTTCAATTTTGAAATAGTGTTAATACATAATCTGTACAGAAAATCGTATAAGAAAAAAAATTCCTACAAAGAATGAAAAGAAAAAAAATGTTTTAAAGAGATATCTTTAAACTGTTTCACATAAGTAGAAAAATTCAATTGTTTTTCCTCAGGAAACAAAACATTGTGTTAAAACATAAGCAACAAATTATAGAAAGTGAAACCTTTTTTATAGCTTTTTTTCTTTTGGAATGACATTTTTTTCTTTTTTTATTTCCAAAAATACAAAACAGGAAAAATAATTGTTCATATATAAAAATTCACTTGGTTATTTACATTTCATTCCATATTAATAGTGATTTCTTTTCCAAAAGTCAATTATACCAACAGGGTAGATAAGAATAGGTATTCATTCCCTAATCATGTGACAAAGATAAACAGAATTTTACACAGAATTGATGCACAATGTTTTCAATATGAAAAAACTCTAAGGAAACTGTTCCAGCTGTTTTTTCTTTATTTTCATAATTTGCTTGTAAATTTTGCAACACTGTATCTGTGAATTAATTAATTTTTATGAATAGATTTTATAGTAGAACACATTTTAAAACAATGAGAAATTATTTGTATCCATATTAAAATGGATGAACAAGTAAATTGATAAACACAGCTTAACGATGACAATTACAGTCTACATTGAATTGGGAAAATATTTTTTTATTTCCAATCTATAATAAAATTATAGGTGATTGTGTTAATGAAGATTTTGGAATTCAATAATTTCTAATCAATTTTTCAGATGTTTATTCTCTTAACTTGTCAGATAAACTTAAAAGATGATTCAAATGCAATTTTTAAGTCAAGAATCTTTCCAAAATGGTACAGGAAGTCTACAAAAATAAAATTACAGAAACTTACTTGCACAGCTGCCTTTCAACATGTTTACAATAGAAAAGTTGTCTGAACAATAACTGGTAGAGCATTAGCGCCTAAAAATGTACAAAATACATTATTATTTAAATACACACATTGTAAATACACACACAGAGTTATGAATACAATCTTTCAGAGATTTAAGAAGTCTTTGAAAAAATCTTTTTAAACCCAAGTTAATTTTATCATTTCTTTCAATATTCAAAAAGCATGTATAAAAATTGACTTGAGAATGAAAATCAGCAATAACAAAACTGAAAAAAATCCCAATTGTTGAGTTTTTTGAGTTTTGTTTTTTTTTATATTTAATCATACTTTGATACACAATAAGAAATGGTTAAAGTGATTTTTTTTAATATTAGCAAGAAAACAGAATTTCTTAATTAACTTGGTTTGTATTATACTTATTTTTTTATGCTAGTCTTTGTAAGAAAAATAAATGAAAACAAAACAATGAGTTGAATAGTGAAAGCACTCTAACCTATGGCATCACAGGTGGAAAAACGTGTAACTTACCTTCCGATTAAGAACTAAAGTAAGGGGCCATTTGACACTGTAGTTGAAGGAGAAAGCTTCTAAACCAGACAGATTGAATTCTGCTGGGTTAGCGTGTTTGGCTGCAAAGAAGAGGCAAGAAAAAATTGAAAACTATGCTGACTGCAGAAAGTGAAAAGATGGGTTAGGTAACAACAACACCTAATTTCAAATTAAAAAAAAAAATGAAACTTAAAAAACAAATGGATCAAAAGGTCAAAATGTTAATTCTTTATTTTGCTGGTAAAGAGAAAATTGAATGTATTATTCCAATCCAAAAAATTATTTACACCATTTTACATGATATATTCCTAAACTTTAATGCTTCTATTCTTTAGCCGAGTTGACAATCTAACCTAATGAGTTAAAGAAATCATCAGTGCTGTTTGAATTAAAAGAGAATAATACAATAGCCAAGAAGATCTGATTCTAAATGATTTTAGAAAAATTCTTAAAGAAATCAGTTATCACTTGCCCTGTTATAACTGTAAACATTTAATATAGATATATTATTAGTAACCTCTTAGATATAACAGGTTATTTATATGCCAACTTTTCACCATATAATTAAAACAAAAAAATAAGGTTATCACTTTTTAAGGAATGACTACATAATTCCAAACATGTGAAGTTTGACAATTTTTAAAACAGAAATTAATACCACTTCAAAGTGCAACAATATGAATAACTAATGCTACAATAATTACTTTCTTGATTAAATTCCACTCAGAAATTTTAGAAGTAGTTAAGAAATAGTAAAATTTAAAATAAAGTTTTCTACTTAAAATTCTTCAAAAATATCCTTACAAGAAACCATTACAATTATTAATGTTGAAAAAGTGCCAAACCACTATGTGTATGGCTGATAAATTAAAACCTGATACAAAGAAAATAATTATAATAATCATCAGATAAAAAGTAAAAATAAAATAAATGAATAAAAAAAACAAAATTCATCCTTTTCTGTCTAATTTGCAAGCATGTTACGCTGTGTTAAATAAGCTCTATGTAGAAGTACTGAAAAATTCTCAACCCAACCAAAAAAGGCAATCAAAACAATTCTATTTGATCAGATTTTGGAAAATAGATAAGGCTAAGAACTTTTCAGTACAGCCTTATATTTCAAATTTATTAAAAAACTAATCTATTTTTTATAATACACTGAAGTGAATAATTAACTGATGTTACAATAAATCTTGATTGTCCATTATTAAAGGCATAAATAAAACAAAAATTAGCAATAAAAAAGTATTTTACACTATAGAAAGATGAAGATAAACAATTGTGTTATGAAATGACAAGAGAGTTACTCTTCTGAGAAAGAAAAAGATCAAGTTGATAAAAAGGATAACTAAAACAACTGATGCTTGGGCAGAACAGAGCATGTCTTACCTTGCAAAATGTCATAGAGTTGAGAGATAAGATCAGTCTTTTGGAATTGGATTCTGTGAAAGAAAATTGACAACAAAGAAAAATTAATTCTATCTTTAGTCAAGGAACAATTTAGGAAAGAACATACATAATGCTGAGGAGTGAATACCATTTTTGATTTATACTGAATAATTACTTCAGTTCTTAGAAAATGAAAAACATTTATTTGGCATGTCCAAGGTAAATTAGTAAAATTGTTTGTTGTTTTTAGTGTGTTGAAATGTATCACGAAAAAAAAAAATTTGTCTCTCTCCTACTGTTGTAGCCATGAGCAGTCTCCACTTCTGAGATGAACGGCCCTCCTTCTCATTCCAGCCCTCTAAACAGAGCTTGGTAACTCGCCTATGCAAAACACCAACAAGCCAGCTACCAATCACAGTTTCATGCCCACCCCCACTCGCTTTGGGGGTGTCAAGTTGACCGACCAACTCATTACACCACCCCGATCTTAAGATCACAAAGCTCCTCAGCATGAGGAATGATCACGCCTGTCTGGTGACTGCGTCCACATATACACAACTTGCATGCTTGACATATTGGGATGACAACACATGCGCGAACTCGCTTGCTCCGAGGTGGCAGATTTCCAGATTCATCTTGTGTCTCGCTGTCATGATCGCACACCGTGCAACTCGGGGCAGGCCTCTTCTGCCGGGCACTCCTGAGCGGGATGACAGGGTCCTCATCCTCGGATGAACTCTCATCCATTGAGCTGCCACCTGCCTCTGGACAGCTGGCCACATTGACATCCGCAGGTAGAGTGCTGATGTCTGAGGCAACGCTCAGTGGATCTGACTTTAAATACACCACTTGTGCATCTTCAGAGACACTGTCATCATCTGATGACAGTTTTAACCCTACAACTGGCCGCAAGTCTTTAACATGGCGAGGCACGCCATCAACCCAAACTGACTGTGGGCTGATAATCTCAGTAACATGCCCCATTCTAAGCTTGTCCATACACTTGCTGTGCGGGGTCTTAACCCACACTACGTCACCAATTCTGTATTTTGCTTGCGCATCGCTCAGAGCCATTACAATGAGCGTGCACCATGTTAGCCGGTGCTGTTGTAGGTGAAACACCATCTTTAGGTGTTGCATATCAATAAACTGCTTCGGGGATCGAACATCGCTTCCTGGCTGTAATCACTTTTATAGACCAGTGGCTCCTTTCTACTATGCCATTTCCCACAGGCACGTAGGCACACCAGAACCGAAGCCGCACACCCAACTTCATTTAGAACTGCGAGAATTGCTCTCAGGAAAACGCTGCACCATTATCTGCCAATATTTCTGCAGGTGGCCCCCAGTCGTAAAAGATGGACTCCAATTGACGTATTATGCTGGCAGTGTCCCGCCGATGCAGCAGTCGCGAAATAGCGAAGTGAGAGGGACCACAGTCAATAATAGTCAACTAGAGCTGGCTGCCAACATGCGTAACATCTATCCCCAGCCTGTTCCAAACATGGGTAGTACTCAAATTTCCTTTTTGCCATTGCACCGGTGCCGGGTGAATGGACTGGCACACCTCGCACCTCTGCACTACTGTCCTAACATCCACCTTTTTGACTGCTGGGTCGACCATCTTCGCGAAGTAGAGCATCCGTTTAATCCCAGGATGACCACACTGTTCATGTATACTCATGATCCACTCGAGGTCCATACTGAGCGCAGAAGCCATACATGGCAGCTGCAGAGGTTCAGACTCTTTCTGAGCAGCAGTCAACCAACACTGCAGAACGCAAGTCAATGCATCTACAGCGAACGTAGTGGTGAGGGCGGCTTGATTTGATCAATATCAGCTCTCTGCCGAGTTAACGATAAATACAGCGAGAGCCCCACTCATCAACCTCAATGGAAGAATGCGCTCGACCCTTTCTTTATCTGCTACCTCACAGCTCATCTCTACTCGCTCGAGCCATTCTATAATTGGTTTATTCGACACGGCCCCTCCAAATTTAGGAATCAACCGCAGGTCGAAAGGCCTCCTTGCCATTGCTGCTGGATTCAGATAAAGCGTGTCAATGTCTGAGGTTTGCCGAAATAGCTTGTGTTGAAATGTGTCACAAAAAAAAAAAAAATTTGTCTCTCTCCTACTGTCGTAGCGACGGGCACAGTCTCCAATTCTGAGATGTGCTGCCCTCCTTCTCATTCCAGCCCTTTACATAGAGCTTGGTAACTCACCTATGCAAAACACCAACAAACCAGCTACCAATCACAGTTTCCACACATGCCCACCTCCACTCACTTTGGGGGTGTCAAGTTGACCAACCAACTCATTGATTTTTTTACTTATTAAGATAAAATTCAATTTTTTTAATAAAAAAAAAAAACAAGAAAATGATTCACATAACTTTAATCTTTAATATTAATTGATCAAGTTAATTCTGGATATTTTTAAGTTTGTAAATTGTATGTCCATGGGGATAGAGTACCTGGCCCAATGTTATTCTTGGGTATGATGCACTAGCCATTAAATCTTCTTGGCATAATTTACAAAAAAAAATAAAATTCTAACACAAAATAATCATTATATAGGAATTTATGGGCCATAATTTATATTTCAAATGACTTATTTCAAATCAGCCAAAAGAGACTTATGTTTAGAAAAATAAGAATAAAGAAAATATTTAGTGAATAAAAGCTATTCCTGCTGAAGTGTACCCACCTTAAATCATCTTTGAAAGGATCAACATTGGCTGTGCTGGTTCGGAGTGCCAATTCTAATAATGTCTCCATCCGTCTCGTACTGATACCTAAGGTAGTATTAAGGTAATCAACAAAACATTAAGTAATAATCGAGGAGGTAAAAAAAAATTACCTGTCAGCCAGAATGAAAGCAAACATTTAAAAATTTTGTGAGAATAAAATCTTCAGAGTGATAATCAAAAAGAAAGAATTCCTCCAAAATCTATTTATTCAATTGGTTGTGTTTTTGATAATTTCAAATTTTATACTTGATTAAAACCATCATTTGTGGAAAATTCAATATCATAGTTGAAAGTGAGTGCTTGTGAGTGTGTGTATGCATATATAAAACAAGTTATGGTAAGTTTAACTAACAATGTTTGGCTGTTTCATTTTTTATTATATTTTTTTAATTCGCCGACAGAGTTCTGGATCTTACTGGAGTTAGGGCCCTTGACTCTTTTTTTTTTTCATTACCCAATTCATTCATTGCAACCACAATTTTTTTAATTTTTAGTGGAAATTGTTTAAAACAAACCAGATTTCTATAGAATATTTTAAAGTTATGTATTTTCTGCATGGTTGTAAATTTTAATTTTTATTCTTTATTTTAGGAAAATCTTTTCAAAATAAAAGCAAAAAAAAAAAAAACTTGATGATGTTCAGTAATAAAAACAATACAAAAGTCAATAGTTTTTATGAACAAAACAATACCACCAAGTTTGCAATTTAGAGAAAATAGGGATTTCCTCCCATGTATCTATGATAGCTTGTTTCAATTCCTCGAAAGTGACATATCAGATGTTGCCATTGTATACATCTCATGCCATCATTCCTCCAAACATTTTCTCAGTGAATGAAATCTAGAGACAAGGTAGGCCATTGTTTTGCTAAAAGAACAATGTTTCCCATTCTTTTCTTTTGATAGCTTTGGGATTAAGCAATGTCCTAAATTCTCTTGGTACTAGAATGCTGTCAAAATTCTGTTAAGATAAAAAGAAAAAACTAGACAACATAGTCCACAGCTTGTAAAACTACCTCTGATCATAATTCCCTCCACCACCAAACCTATGACCAACCTATGGAAATCCTACAAAAAATGCTGTATTAATCAGACCTGTTAAGATTAACCAATTTTCACATGTGCAGATCATCATTTGTAGATTAGATGTTCTTTAAGAATTATTTCTGTCCACTGGCATTTGGCTTTTTGTGGCATTTAGCAAAAATGGTTTCAGCTTAATTTGCAACAGTAGTACAGGGGAGGTACTGGTCAAGTTGTTGTGAACGGAAAACTTGGATATTTGCTGTAGCTGGCTTATTGCTTACAACATATCTTACAATTCGTTATCTAGTCCACTTTGAAATCTTCATTTTCTTGCCAGCTTTGCCATGAATATCAGTATTCCTCAAAGAGTTGCAAATTGCAATGAATTCCTGAGATTTTCATACTTTTATAGAAGGCTTTGCAGCCTCCAGAAGGATCTTAGAGTATTATCATCACCTAGTTCTGCTCCATGTAAGAATACTTTTTTTTTCTAAAACAAGCAAGGAACATTTCAGCATTATAAAAATCTAGGGAGTTCTTAAATCTCAGAATTACAGAAAAGCAACAAATTCACATATGTTTTTACTATTGCTGGACGCCAAGAAATGAAATTTAATTAAAAAAACAGCTCTTATCTGATTATTAGCTATTTAAAAGCTTATTTGCAGGTCATTTATACATACACAACACTTTGAGAATGAAACACCTAATTCAACAACAATTTTAATAATGTTCTGAAAATTTCTAAAACAGAGTGAAGAAAAGAGAGAAAGTTTACAGCCTTTATAAAAAGGCCTGTTTTAGTCGGAAGATTAAATTTATAAGCTAAAGTTCTGTTCTTAAATATTTTCAGTCACTATTAATTGACTAGTGTTTTCATGTTTTTTTTTGTTTTACCTGGTTCAGTCTCCAGCCTTCCTTAGGTGTGTGCATGGCATAATAAAAAGGAGTAAGATTGGACCCGACAAAATAGTGTTCGAAACAAAATAGATAAAGAGACAAGACCACATAATTTATAGAATAATGAAAACATTTCATCACAGAATTTTAGATAATTACAAAGGAAAATCCTTTAATTTGTATTGTACTGATAGATAGTATGTAAATGTTCCACTTGAGGTCTGGGTTGAGTTTAAGTTCAAATAGATACTGAAAGCACATGGCCTCTCTAAGGGAACATCTGCTAATTGTGATTAGTAATAGTTCAGGGTCCATTTAGCAATGATGGAATGTCAGTAGTTTGATTTTCGAGGCACTGAATGTGACCAACCAGTTTTTTTCTCCCCACTGAACAATTAAAGCTAGGTCAAGCTCTGGTCATCTAGAGTTTTGGAGGATATACTGTTGAATCATTACCATAGATATTCACAAATGATCAGAGTATACTCTTAGGCAGATCATTTATGTAAAGTAGTGTTGATTTCCCAATGGAGGTGTGAAAGGAATGGTTGAAAAAGTTTCACCCTACCTCTAATAATCAGAACACAGAATGAATGCTGGGATATTTTTCTTAGCCAATAAAATGGGACTGCTTGCATTTTGACATCACTCAATCCAGATCTGGCGACTTAGGCGATTCACATTTGACTTGTTGAACTCTCTGCCTTCGGACAGAGAGGAATCCAGACAAGGCTATGCTGAAGAGCAGTCGTCTCTGGAGAGGTAGACAAGCCCAACCCCATGATTGCAGTGTCTACAGGGAATTTTTGCACAAGCCTACGGGCTCAGAATCAACCTACGTAAAAAATGGCCTCGTGTCATACTGCCTTGTGGGGTGGCTAAGGTAAATAACCTCAATCCAGATCTGCCTTTGCTTGTTAACCTTGCTTTTGTGTACAAACACCAACTCATCTTTTGCCTTCTTATCAATTTTGATTTGCTTTAACTATATTGCTTGCTTGCATGATTGTTGCTCTTTCATCTTTTTGACCTTTTTTCTTTTCATTGCAAACTTTATTGATTCTGATTGTGTTATTTATCTTGCACTTTAACAATGGTTTCTAACTCATCAGAGGGTCAAACCAAGAAGCAAACCTTGGGAAACACCAGTATTGAGTGCTAGGGCCTCAGAGGACTGGCCGTTAACAACTAGATTCAGGAAATTACTTTATAATTAAGAAGACTCTTCCAGTGATTTCCTAGCTAGAGAGCTTGTACAGTAATCCTTTATGCCACCCTTTAAAATATCTAATGTGATTATCCTAGAGATATATTTGTTGTCTAGTGCCTCACTGATTTTATGAGTAATGACAGTTGGGATATCAGCAGTGGATCGAGTCAAGTGAAACCCATACTGCTTGTCACTCAAGAGGTTGTTCCTATTGAGATGATCAACAACTTTCTTGTTGATTATAGCTTCAAAAGGTTTTCTAATTGCACTGAGAAGACTGATGGGTATATACTCTGAGAAAGGAATGAGTGCTTACCTGCATTCTTGAAAACCAGACATACACCTAACACTTTCCACAGACTTGGAAAGGATTTCTCCTTCAAGCAGCAATTAAATAATTTTGCTAACATTTGGGATAACACTGTGCTGATATTCTTAAGTACAACCACTGAGATTTTGTCTGGACCAGTGGCCTTTTCAGGTCAAGACTTTTGATAAGTTTTGAGACTTCCAAGTCTGTAATAAAAATACTACTGAGATTGTGCTCAGTGCAATGGGAGAAGTCAGGAAGGGGGATGTCTTTTGTCATCTAAAGTTGAGTTAGAGACAATGATCAAAGGAATTTATAGTCTCAAATTGAAAATCTGTTATGATGATCATATTTAGTGACTAATATCTGAACTCTCCAAGGGGATCAACTCTGTTCAATGACGTCTTCTTTTTTGATAATGTTTACATTTCCCTTTGAATATCTTCAAGACTTGATGGCTCACATTTCCCACCCCAGCATCAAACTGTGAAAATAGTGAGAAAGTCACTTTCATTGTCATCAGTCCACACACCTTGAGGGTGGGTCATTTCCCTCCATTATTTCCACTTTCAAATGATGCCTGTAAATCTTCACCCGATATAAGATCAGCACACATCCATCATCAGTGAAACTTTACAGCATAAGTATCACTGTTCATGCACCAATAAATCCCTTGGCCCTTTCCAAGTGATAGCTAATTGCAAATTTGATGATACTTACTGATACACTGGTTGGATATGGCTGCAAGTATAGGACTGCATTCACTTTCTTGTCAACTGTTAATACTCTCAAAATCTATCAGAGTTTTAACTTTATTCCCTTTAGCTTTGAACATGACTGTTGTTAGGTTTCAATAGTTTCTTAGTTTTATCACAGCAGCAATGACAGACCGCATGAATAACTGTAACTGAATCTTTCTTTCTGATATCAAAAATACAGGATTAATTTAAACAGTAATCCATTCCATCAACTGCCTTTACTGTATGAGACTTTCAAAAGGAGAAATAAACTTACTATTAGTTATTTTTATGACAAAAAAAGAGTTCATGAAAAAAAACAAAATGTTAAGGATACAATCATATGGTTGTTTCATCTCCTCCTCTGTCATATCCATAAACTGAACAATGAAATCTCCCTTGTCCAAGAGGAAGTAATGTTTAATGGACCTGTTGGAAAATTAAAAGATAGATTCATATTAAATCAGTGAATTGTAATAAGAGAGAGACTTTCCAGTTCCTGTCAAAAACTCTTAGCTAATAGCATTTTGATAAAATCTCCCAGTATTAAAATCATGGCATTGTTTTGTTTTGAATTCTCAAGATGCAAACAAGGATACATGATTGTGCGAAATATTACATTTTACCTGAAAAAGGTAAGATATTAAAAAGAGATTAGCATTCTTCCAATCTTTCCAAGTTAATTTTATAGAAACAAATATAAATAAAACATACATAAACAGATTCCAGAAAAACAGATTTTATTTTTGTTTAATATTATATGAAAAATTTTTAAAATACTTAATTCATTACGAAGCAGAATTGAAGATTCTTTAGATTTAAATTTTACAAGGAAATTATATACAGATATGCTAAAATCATAAATATATATTTACCTACTATATTATAATAATTATAATAAATTATATAATAATATATAACAATCAAACCATATCTAATCTATGGCATGCCATACTATAGGCCTACTCATAGTGTAACTAAGAGCCAGAACTGAAGGTTTATTTAAAAAGTTCCTTATCCACTGGGAGGGACACGTTTTAGCTATCACTTTTACACTTGGAATAACTTTAGCTTATTTGATTGGAGTAAGTATAAGATTCATTAATTTTATTTCATTTGGACTTACTATGTTTACTGTAAAAACAAACTTTCTTTGGATGAAATTCACTAAAAAATCTAATTTAGGAATCTTGCTCTTGTCACTTGGAAGTTTATTTAACACTTTTCACTTAAAGTTAATATAACATTCTTCTCTATGACATTTTTATTCATAAAAGCAAATACACTAATGATGAAGTTTAATTTTTTTGTGTGTAAGCTGTATTTCTGTTTCTAACAGGTAGAAAAGTAACCATAACTATTATACTATAATGTAAATTTTTACATCACAAAATTAAAAAAAAAATTGAAGATCTAGACTTGGCAGTATACTCTAACTGAAAGATGTGTAATTTTACTTGATTTAAAGAAAATTTGTTTTTTCTAGTTTTCTCAAAAATATTACAATGACTTTCTCAAAAAAGTTAATTTAATAACATTTTATGTTTAATTTTTAACATAGGATTTTTTCTTTGTATAAACAGTTTACTACATGCAGACCCAACTCGAAGTATATTCAATGAATCAACTGTGACCAGGTTGATTCCAGCCACTGTATTAGATACACACAAATACCGACCAAACACTCTCTCTGGATATATATCTGTCAGCAGTTCCATTCTGCCACACTATCTGAAATGAGTCCATTTTTCAACAGTAATCACCTAGTGGTTCATTGTTTCCCCAGTGGAAGGGGTTACTAACTCCCTCCAGGGAGAGTGGTAACTTGTTCCTTAAGGCTGGCCCTTTAACATTGATGCTAGACAGGAAGTCTCTTCAGTCATGGATGACCACATCAGAGAATCTAACAATAATTTATTGACAGGAAATATTACACAAACATGTATTGGCTATGCATCTAGGTAGCAATATGGTGATTTATGAATTTTTGAGGGGGTTCTAAAATGTAATAGTAAACATTGTCCCAGTTCCACTGAGTATCTGCAACAGTGACATACTTTTGTGTTTGCATGTCCGTTCAGTCCACAGGATGCATGTGTAGCTCTGTCTTCAAGCAACAGGAATTTCTCAACACATCATTCAGAGCTCTTCACTGGTGACTCTCGACGACAAATGCTTCACCAGTTTACAGAAGAAATTCCTCTGTACACCCCTTTTCCCATTTTTGGCATTGATGTAGGTAAAAACTTCCCCCTTCATCTGGATAACCTCAATGTCAATTGTCTAGGAAAACATATGGCCCCTGCAAAACAACATTCCTCAAACTTTTAATGAGAATTACCTTATGATTTTTGTATCATAGTATTAAGAATCTCGAATTAGATTTCAACTGAAAAATCCAAGCAAATATTTAGCATTATCAGACCACCTTTGAAAAATTCAAAAGTTAATTACTTTTCACCAAATTTGTTTGGGGTTCAACTCTCTCAAATTCCATCGGCAATTTTATTTTATATATCCAATCTAATTTTATGTTTCTATTCCAGTTTTCCTCCTAATTATTTAAGGCAACCCTCAGGAAGTTTTTGCAATTTGATTCTAATTTTCAATTACCTCAAATCACCATTTTCATTCTCATGCAAAACACTGAACAAGGGCCAGCAGCCTGTTACATTCAATTCTGTTTAAAAATTCCATTATTTGTCACAAAGTTAATTTAATATTTTTCTCTATGATATTGTTATTCATAATAACAAATATAGAGATGATAAAATCTCATTTTTTATGAGTAATTTGTGTTTCTCTTTCTGAAAGGTATTTTTTTAAAATTATGTTGAATTTTAGTTTACCATTAAAAAAACAATCAAATATATGTTTATACTACAAAATGAATGAAAAATCATTTATTAAGAATGTTGTTTAACTTTTCTCCCAAAATTTCTCTTTTGAAATCAGTTTCCACTTCTGGCATTTAGCAGCACAAGTAGGTTTGTAGTATAGAATTCCATTGTTTAATCTCTCAACTCTGAATTTTTCATTGTACATTGCTGATTAAGACTGACAATATAGACATAACATTTTTTGAGTTTTCAAAACCTTATTGTACCAACAATTCTTGTGAAATATAGCTTATTTTATTCGGAGAGCTTGTCCACCAATATACTAGTGCTGTACTCACAAAATTTTGTCTACTCCTATAAACTTTTTTATCACTATAATTTCAAGTAAAATAAATTTACATTAAACTAATTAAAACTACTGCTAAACTTGTCTGACAAACAAACAAAAGAAAACATCTCCATACATATGACTTTGCTATACAATAAATGGGTAATGAATAATTATATCTTAACCATCAAATTAGATTTATTGAAAGCAGAATCACAATATTCATATCATTGAAAAAACGATGACTAAACTCACCGAAGACGTGCCATCAGCTCTTTTTCTTCCATCAACAAATTCATCAGCAGTTTTGATGCGTAATTGTAAGCTCTCTCAATCTGATCGAAATAGCCCTTTTCATTCAAAGTGTACATCACTTTTTCAGCATATGGACATTTCACATCACGACCTGAAAAAAGAAAGACAAGAACTGCTATTTTCTTTCACAAAAAACACTGACAAAGCAAACAATGAAAACTGTTAGTTTCCCACACTTTTCTTTCCATTCCATCATGTCCAAAGAGTGTCAAGTACCTGAGTGCATCCACAAAATCACCCCCAAATAGTTTCAACTCCAAATAAATAAGAAAATCATTATGTGCATGCAAACTCAATATTTATTGAAGAGGAGTTAGTATTAAAACATTTTTTTTCAAATTGCTTGTTATCTCTTCCTCCCAAAACCAATGCTAAGAAAATTATTTCTGATCAATTGACACCAAAAAAAATGCAAGGCATAAATATACTGACCACACTGACGAACAACATTGAGGTATTTTCCTGTGTTGAGGACCTTCTGAGAGACTTGAGCCAAAAATATGGGCGTCCGGTCCTTTCTGTTCACATAATGCTGCTCCCAATAGATGACTAAAAGTCAAGGCAAATAAGAACAAAACAAAACAAAAGCAAAAACCTATAGACAGAAAAGAAAGAAAACAAAGTATAATTAACAGATTGAAAGATGTGACGGAATAATATTGAACAGATTTTCAAATTAAAGGAAACAGATGTCATTTCCATTTCTACAACGCCTAATGTACATCCCAGAAGTTGCTGCAGTGGAGAAAAGATGTTATACAAGATGTCTTGTCAAGAAAGGAATCAAAAATAGTTGAACCTTATTTTTAGATTATGTAAAGTAATTAACTTCAAAGAAAAATTCATGAACTGAAAATGAAAATGCCAAATAAGAGATACATTAATGTTTTTCTAACATGAATCAGTCACCAGATATTTCTCTTAAACATCTCATGTACTTAAAAAATATTCCAAGGCTCTTTTCTTTTTCAAATGTCCAAAATTTTTATTGAGCAAATAAAATGCATTTTCAAAAGCCAATTCGAATGGTTTCACAATGAAGTTTTATAAAGCATAAAAAGGCAAAAATATTTAAAACTTCTTATTTTCTTTTTTTAACTCTTCAACTTTATCAGCTAAATCACAAGACTGATACAAACACATACACACACACCTACATGGGGAGACACATATTTCCAACTTCGAACTACCAGATTTCATATTGAATCTCAATATCAATGCTTCAATTCAAGTCAATTTTATAGGACACTGTTCTTAGATTAATATTTACTAAGCTGAACACAGTCTGGCACAAGACCCTCAATAGTAGAGCGCTTAATGAAGACTGAACTCCCTTATAATACCCTGCAGGATTAAACTGCTATCACTGCATAACAGGTGCCTTTCATCCTTATTCACTAAGGCCATAATCAATAAGAAGGTTGTTGAGCACCTAGAAAAGAACAACCTTTTCAACAACAAGCAGTATGGGGTTTCAGTCAGCTCGATCCACTATCATGTCTTAACTACCATCACTCACATAATCAGTGAGGCTTTTGGCTGCAAACACACTTCAAGGACAATAGCACTAGGGATCTCAAAGACCTTCTACAAGATGTGGCATAAAATTGAAGCTGTCAATGAAGAGAAATCCATGAAAAGATTGAAAAGGTGAAGAGAAATCCATGAAAAAGCATGTGGAAGATGGCAAAATAGCTGAATGTTTCATATAGGTCACTAAGAAGGATTGATAAACTCAAGAGCAAGGTAGACATTAGTAACTCTAGAGATGCCACCAACCAATATCAAAACCACACCCAACCAAATTGAAAAATGAGCTTACCTTAAGATGTAATGTAAAAATTGCATTATTTTCAAATAAAATAATTTTAAAAAGTATGTTTCATTTCATGCAAAATAAATATACAACAGAAAATTTTATAATTTTAAAAAATATGGAGTAATTTTAATCACACTGCAGTATTAGCAAGAGATAAATGGGTGAATGCATTTTTTTTTCTTTTTATCAAATATGTCTAGAAATGGAACATTGGAAAGAATCATCAGGTTATTTCAAAAACAGGTTTTATAAATAACCACTGACTGACTGTAAAGAAAAAGGGACATATACTTAAACACTTACGTAAAAATTTTTATAACAAAAATTTCAAATTTACCAATGGCCAATATTTCAAAAAGGATATTCATCCAACTTTTCTTTGTTAATGTCTTCATTTTCAACAACAAAAAACTGCAAACCAAAAAGATTTTTTTGAAACACAAGTTTATCTTCTTAATAATAAAAACTCCAAAAAAGAATTTCATTTAAAGAAAAAGAATGTTGGTAATTCCAGAGAAACAACATTTTAATATATCATCTAGTTTCTTAAGCATCATTCCTCAGAAACTTTCTTTTGTATCCTCTTCATTAAATGAATGCCTTTCAAGTATTATTTGAGTTTTTCTTTTCAAGAATAATGTCTTCATCCTAAATCAAAGTCAGTATCTCCATAAATATTGAAAGAATCAAGATACATACATAAAAGCAAAACAGTTCACTTCTATTTCATAAAAGAATGAAATATTTGTATACTAAATTGAAACAATTAAAAATTCTATAATAATACATTATTATATTGTTATGTATGTTGTTAACCCAGTGGATTTCTCTGTGGACAACAGCCTCATCATACTAGATGTTGCTGCTATTGTTTCCATAGCAAGTAGGTTTTTATAGGGTGCAGTTATTAGCTCCACACCCAACCAGTTTTGACTTCAGACCAACCAAAGCTATAGAATGCAATCTGCCTCACTATTAACCCTTACCTGCAGAGAGAAGAGATGGATATATACTTTATCCCTCTTGCCCAATAGTGAATGCAAAGGTCTTGGCTGAAATTTGCACTAGTCAAGCCAATGCCACTGTACTGATAAATGCTACACTACACACATTCTATATCATCATCATCATCAACCTTATTATAATTATTAGTCATAATGTGGTAGGAGAAGAGATGAAATACAAATTGCAAATTACACCAAGTTTTATTACCAATAAATATAAGGATGAATCTCAACAGAGATAAATTGACAAAGAAACAATAAAAAATTAATTTCAATTTTTCTTATCGTCTTAATGAAAATTCATTATCTGCCTTAACCAGCACATTAAAGTGAATTAATACAAAACTTAAATTTCTCTTCTTTATATTCCTTTTTAGCCAGAATTGATACATTAGAAAAGTAATTCAATTTTATCAGAAAGAATATAAAGTTTATTTAAATATTATTTATGTAAAATGTAATCACCTTCAGTTTCAAAGATTGCAGCCCAAAGAGAAGGTGACTTTTCTATATTTAAAGAAATTTCAGTTTTTCCCTAAAGATGTCTGAAAAATGTTCTGCCACTAATGAAACATTTTAATGATCAAAACAAATGAAAATTTGTAGGCCCTAAATCTGATGAGTATGTAGGATGTGAAAGAATGTCCCATCCTGAAGATATTTTTTTCTTTGATTTGTTTTGCAGAGTGAACCCTTGTATTGTCATACTGAAGAAAAATGACTTATTTACCAAAGCAAGACATTGCTTCATTTATCCAATCAAGCTGACAGCAATAAACAATTGCAGTGATGACCCTATGTTCCAATAGCTCATAAATAATAGATGACACTATTCATATTCCACCAGACTCAAAGCAAGTTCTTTTCATTTTTCTTACAAGACTTTTTCATTTTCTGTTGACATGTAAAACCCATTTTTCATCACCTGTAACAATGCAATGCAAAAATGAAAAGTTGGCATTCCTATGGAACATTGCATTTAATTCTCAAAGGGAAGTTCATGTGGATCAAACCCACTCTTTGCAAATATTCTTAATTAAAATCTGAAATACACTATAAACAACATACTGTGATATAGAAGAGATGATTAAACTCATTCTAAACACAGTTTTCTATTATTCAACATTGTTTCAGCCTTGGCTGGTTGACTCATAATTCATAGTGGTAAAATATATAGTTACTTTTCAACAACACTATTATACATGCTTATATATTCTCTTCAATTTTTTTTAATATTCTCAACCTATTTCAGTTTAAATTCATATTTGTAAAGAAAACACAAATCTTCACACTTCACAAAGAAGGTCTTACCTCTTCATAAGGATCTGAAATGATCCCTTTATATATCCACAATTCCAGAATTTCAAAATATGGAGCACATGCCTGTAGAAGGAAACATAATTCACTTAATCAGTTGAAGACTGAATATTTTTTATGAAGACAACATTTTTCACAAGAGTCAGAAGGTATCACAGATTAAAAAGTAAGGTGGAAAAAGAAATCCATTCTTACAAGCAAAAAGAAGACAATGACAAAGCACATTATTATGTATAAAATGAATGAAGATTTTGAGAACATATCTGTAATTCTAGTGATAGTTAAATTGAAGAGGTTGCTCTTAATCCAATTCACTGGGGGGTGACTCATCCACTAAAGAAAAAAAAAATTCTCCTCAGTGAGGAACAATTTATGGCAGTTGAAGTTAGAGTCAAGTTTGCTTCAGCTAATCACACAAAAATATTCAAATAAACACAAAATTTAGTACTGATAATTTAAATAGGTTTGTGCCAGAAAATGGCAAAAAAGCAGCTTCAATTTTCACAATATACACAGAAATGAAAAAAATGCCATAAAAACCCATGTAATTTCTACATATTTTACATTGCTTTGAGTTTCCACTTATCATGATGTAGCATCATTGATATACATAGCGATATGGATATTCGTGACTAGATATACGTAATGATATTGATAATCTTGACTGTATGGTTTTATTCTGGACAGTTCTTGTTTCACTGTGAGATCGGCAAAATTAGGATTCACTGTGAGATCGGCAAAATTAGGATTCACTGTTCACTTGTTGTTAAAGTCAGTCCTGTTTATCAAATCCAAAGAACTTGTCCTCATCAGCCTCTGCAACAAAGTTATTAATGTCCTTATTGTGATAATAGACATCCATTGCATCATCTTGTTCATCAGCATGATCATCACATCTAGCAGATTCGGACTGCCACAAAACATCGCCCTGTGTACCATCAAGATGATTGGAAATGCTGCACTTAAGAAATGATTTGTAATTTAATATCTTTTAATGTGATACTTATCTGTTAAACAGAAATTATTTTTATTTAATGAAAATTTAATAAAATCTAATCATAAGTGTAATTATGCTAAATAAAATGAAATTGTAAACCTTTTCCCTCTGCCCATATCAGCAATTCTGAAAATTTTGGAGTGCAAATTTTACCTGAGTAGAAGCTTTTTCTTTTAAACAAATTTTATCTTAAAAATCACTTGCGTAATTTACATGGGTTTTAAAGGTACTTAACCTCACAGTCATATTATGAGCTAATTGCTTACAAATTTGTCTGATATGTGTAATGACAAACCAAACAGAAAAAAAAAACTTAAATGAACACAAGTTTGAAAACTCAATTGAAAAGAAATGGGCAAATCTAAGTATTAGTCATTACAAATAAAACTAATGTTTAAATAAAAAATACCTGAATTTGAAGAGAAAAAAGATTTAACTTTTCCTAGTCAACAATTGTACTTTTAACCTGAAAGAAAGGCTGTTTGAAAGGAAAACGATTGTAAAACTCTTCAGTTCTTTCTTGCCAATAATAACTAATAATAAGCAACTGGATTTTTTCTTTCATATTTCTTTAGACCTTTAATAAAATAGTAAAGGGCGTTCCAATAATTTGGCCCAATTTTAAATGTGAATTAAGTTTAAAATCTGTTCACGTTATTGGAACACCCTTTACAACATACATTGGATTATTAAAATCATTCACATTACAATTTGTTTGGTGTAAGAAACCATTTTCACACTTGTTATTAGAAAAGAAAAATACTTTTTCATCTTATTCTTTTAATAGCCATAAAAAAAAAAGTTTTCAATTCTTATACAAATGATGACAGGAAAAAATTACACTGAACTTACCGACTGAATTAAGAAGAGACACAGTTCTTGACTTTTTGTATCCCTACAAAACAAGAAAAAAATAAAATATATCAATAATCATAAGTCTTTAAATAATGCATTTACTCATCTAAGCAGTTTTCTCTCTAAGTATAAATTTTAATGAAATCTATTTCAAATCTGCTTTTCCTTAAATCTAAAATTGAAAATATTTATTGTTTATCCAACAAGACATTAAATCAATAAAATTTTTTTTTTAATGATGAATAATTTAGAAATTGTTGCAAGAAATATTGTAGAAAATAATTTCCATCATTAACTGAAAATCAAGTTTCTGCATAAAGCAAATGTAAAAAAACAGTAAAATTTGAAAAAAGAAGCAAAAATTATTTAATTTTTTAATAATCAAAATTTGTGGTAAAAGCTCATATATTCTGCCCCTATTCTCTGATATGATTTCCTCCTCTAATTTCCATGATATGCTCCTGCTCACTTTCTTGCTAATGTTAGCATTCATTGTATAGAATATAGGTAGAAACCTATACTCTATGTCACACCTGTGCTATTTTGAACATATTTCAATACCAGTTTGTCACTTTTATGTTATGTGCAAATACCTGTTGTATGAGTTCATCTACCCACACTTAGCTATAGGTTAAATAGTAGGTAGGATTTATACTGGGGTAAAAAAAACGCTGTTATTCTAAAAAAATTGTTAATGCCATATTCACTAAACAAAAGAGAAAAAAACAATTATTCTTACAATCCAAAATATATGTTCCAGCTTTGAATAATCCACAAAAGATTGATAAGCCATAAAAAAACAAATCAATCAACTTATATAAGGAATTATAGACTTTTATTTTCCTCAAGATTAAATTGTATTTTATGTTACATGCCAAATTGTTACTGAAAATGCAGCCATTTTTTTTAACAATAAACAAATGGTTCAAATATGAATAAATTTATTTGTCCTTGTTTTTGATGCAGTCATTTCTGCTTCAGTTTTTTTTTTTTTTTAAATCTTTAAACAACTCCATGAGCCAACAAAACTAAGTTCCAAAGAGAAAAGTAATATCTTATGTTTAGCAAATAGATTGCTGTAGATATCAAAAAATAAAATGACAATAGTGAAAACACTGAACCTGTTGGGGGCTAATAAAGTTTTCCTTTCTTTAATATTCTTGACATATTACATATAGTTTTAGTGTTAGCAACAAACATATGAGAGCCAAAAAAACGTAAATGAACACCTGTAAGAAATAAACTAATATATTTGCAAGTAGATCTATTGATTTCTGTAAAGCAGCAAATACATTTTTAAATATGCTACTATTGATCTAGTTATGAATAAAATTAATATCAATCTGTATAATCTTGAAGTCTATCTGTTCTTAAACACACATCACCATTAAACAAAAGAATTCCTAAAAATGACTCTTAAAAAATACAAAAATTAAAAGGAAGTGTCTAATTATGGTGAACATCATGTATTACTTACCCAGCAAATCCAGATGTCATTTCATGAAGAAGAGTTAGAACTGCATCCCCAACACATTTACCCTAGAGGGGGGAAAAAAAAACAAAAAAAAACAGACTAATAAGAAATAATCACAATTGATCAAACCACAAATTTTAAAAAATTATCTCCCTTAACCATGAAAAGCGTTTGTATTTTTTCTCTTAATAAATTATTATACATAATTGTGAAATAAATGTTCAGTAAGTCTTTATAAATGATGTAGTACTTGCATCTGTTGTACAAAACCAGATTCAAGTATAAAGTAAAGATTAATAACAACTTTCATTTTCATGGAGCAATGGTTGTAACAGGCTACTGGTCCTGTTTAAACACTTAAATGCATGAAATTTCAGGACAGTGATTTGAAGGGCCTACTAATTGGATAATAATTATTAAAATTCTGATGAGATTAGAATGAATGGTTGAAAAGAAAATTAAAAACAAAACGCATTAAAATTTATGTTTTAAAATAATAAAATGGATTTAAGAACAGAAATTAAAACCCAGATTTAGACTAGACAAAATTCTGTAAAATTGAGCAAAACCAAGATTCCAAACCCTTTCCACTTCCCACAGACATGCAAAAAAATGTGATTAATGTATATGTTCTTGGGTCCTGGGAAACTAAAAATTTGGACATTTGTTTACACTTCATTATCTGTAGAAAATGTGTATGGTTACAGAAAATATTGACCTAAATTATTTTAGACAAAGAAACAAAACAGGTTTTGTGTTAACCCCAAAGATTTTAGATTTATTTACATTGACACCCAAGAACCCAATTATGTTTACAGAAAGATATCTAGGAAGATTTTAGACATACAAAGGAAATGCTATATGGTGAATTAGCAAGATTGCCTAAGATTAAGATGTCCCTTTTCTGCGACAATCGTCTGCAACTTTATAAAGTTATTATTTTGGATTTCTGCCGATGAATCCTTCACTGGTAAGAAAGCCAGTTGGTCAATTTATGGGAATATAGAGATAATTAAATTGGACATTGTGAATTGTCATTTTCTGGGGTTTGATTAGTTAAGTTAATCATTGTTATCAGAAAAGATTTCCCTATATAAACCCAGCATACAGTTTGCTTAGGGGTCATTTTTCTGAGTGGTGAGCCGACATCAGATACAAGAAATACACCAACATTTTGATGACTTGAGTGAACATACAGACACATCCATGACAAAAGAACTGAGGAAGGATTGACCAGCTATCTATTACTTTAGTGGTTGCAACTAGACATTCCAGACCATCACAATGCAGTCGACTGGTAAGTTATTACTTTAACGGTTACAACTACAATTTCCAAATAACTATACCTCCATTATAAAATTTGATTTGTAGTAGCTAATAGACATTTTATACAACCAGTTTTTATTTATATTCAATAAATCTGTTGTTAGAGTTATTAACAGTGTTGTGCATTTTATTGAAGGAGTTCTTATTCCAGCCTGAATTCAGAATTTTTACTCAGACATAAGAGATGAAAGTTTACAACGACCATAGGGATGAATTATGCGATCTTGTCTGTGGTACACAATGTATTTGCCATCAATCCCAATATAATAGGATTTTGTGAAACCTGAATCAACCCTATGAAGACAACACCAACCCCAAGTGAAGAAGGTAAAGAAAGCTGGATGACTCAAAGTCAGTATGACTCAACAAGGCTCGCTACTGAGATGAAAAAGAGGAGAGACAGAGCTTGGAGCTGACGGAGTATAGTGTATGAGTTGAGAAGTGATATGTGCATTGTTAGTGACGTATCAATGATAAAGAGTGACATGATTAGCAAACCAATCATCATTACTTGTGCAGTGGATTGAATTGTTCTAGAGTGTCTCACATGTGTGGTTTTATGTGAGTCTAACTTAATCTTAGTAAACATCAATTAAAAGAACTAGAACAGTTAAAAATATTCCTTTCTTTTTATCTCCATTTTCTTTGCAATATCATTTATATTAAAGTTGCTCGACAGATTAAGACAATAAAACAACATTATTAGAATTCCAAAAGAATCTCGCTCCTAAGGAAGGAAACAAAACATTCTGATGCAGGAATCCAAATGATTAAAAGGTTTATATTTATAAGAAAGTAAGTTTTTTAATATATTCCACACAGGTAAAAATATAGGGAAAATAAGTTGAAAATGCAACTAGTATCTTGAAGAATATTTATTTAGACTAACTTTACTGGTTTCAGAATTCTTTGATTTTCAAAAGTTAAATTGAGATGTAGAGATGTGTGGCTATGTGAGATTTATTATGGTATAGCATCACATCTCTCCATTTCAATTTAATTTTGAAAATTATAGAACTGTGAAAACGGTAAGTGTTGACTTCTATGTTCACTTTTATATTTACACACGCTCTATCTCTGATATTGAGCACTTTATCCCATAAATATAGCACACTTTAAGACTATATTTCTTCATATTCAGCTCCTGATAATCAGTAGAGCACTTTCACTACATTTATAACACAGTATGGATATAGAAAAATTTAGCCTCGACTACTCTCTAAAAAACATACCCATCCCATTCCATATATAAGCTAAAATTATTTGAAAAAACAGAAAGTTTCATAAAAAGAATGAGATGGAAAGCCCACTTTTTAAACCAGGACCTTCACAATAAAAATACACTCAAGGAAAAATACGGCTTCAAAACAAAAAAATGCCCCCTGCAACAAAAAGAATTAGATGACTTTGAGAAAGACTTAATTGACCTAGTTAGAAACATAAAATTCCATAAAAAACAAGATGCATTTCAAAAAAACTAAAAGAAGATATGACTAAAATAAGAAATTTATACAAACTAAGCCCTCTTACACACAATAAATTACTCAAGAACAACATAACCAAAACATACAAAAAGGCACCTAAAACAATACAACATGATATCAATAAAGAAGCTAAAGCAATTGCCCAAAAATTAAACCTAGATGACCGAATAAGTTGCATGAGCAAGGCACAAGCCTTTATCACACTAAAAGACCACAAAGAAAAGTTCAAAACCAACCCTGCATGCAAACTCATAAACCCAGCCAAAAGCGAACTAGGTAAAATAAATAAAACGATACTAGAAAGAATTAATTTTGAACTTAGAAAGAAGTTAGGAGTAAACCAGTGGAAAAACACAAAAGCAACTATTGACTGGTTCCACAGCATAAATAACAAACAAAATTGCCACTTCCTACAATTAGACATAATTTTACCCATCCATAACAGAACGCATGTTAGATAAGGCCATCAACTTAGCTCAGGAACAAATAATAATAAAACCAAACGAAATCGACATCATTAAGCACTCCCATAAATCATTACTATTTCACCATGAAGAAGCATGGATAAAAAAAGATGGGATATTTGACACTACAATGGGAAGCTTTGACGGTGCAAAGACATGCAAAATCGTAGGTATTTACTTACTACATGAACTAAGCAAAATAATAGATAGAAATGACACAGGACTTTACAGGGACGACGGTCTCATAATCTTAAGAAACTGCAACAAACAAAACGCGGACAAAACTAGAAAAGCAATAATAAAGATTTTCAAAATTAATGGATTCAACATAGATATAAAAACTAATCTAAACAAAGTAGATTTTCTAGATGTCACCTTCAACCTAAGAAAAGGCACATACAAACCATACAGAAAACCCAATGATAAACCACTCTATATACACACATCTTCCAACCACCCGCCTTCTATAATCAAACAGATACCAAAATCGATTAACCGCAGGCTTTCCAACAATTCCTCCAAAGCTAAGAAAGACTACGAAACAGCCCTAAAAGATAGCAGATTCCCAGCAACACTCACATTCTCACCACAGAACACAAAAAAGGCCAACAGGAAAAGAAATATCATATGGTTCAACCATGGCGTGCTATATTAACAGGCCTCTGCATAACGCAGCAACTTCGATTGACTGGAGGCCGGCTGACAATTAGATCGTTTTAGTTTCAGTTTGAGCGAACTGCTGCGTACTCTTATGTTGTTGGCTCGAGAAATTCAAAGGAATCTTTTAATTTTACCTTTGGTTGGAATATCATTTAACTTATTTATTTGAAGAAGTAAGTATATTTGATTATTTTAGTTTGAGTCCATACATTATTTATATTTAAATTGTAAAAAGTAAACTTTGGTGCTTAAATTTACTCGCACAAAATGATTTACTTAAAAGTTTTTAAAGCCTTAACATTTTTAAATTAAATTTTAATTCATTTTTGGCATTTTCCCTCTTAAAGTTTGTTCAACATTTTTTGATTAAAGTTTAAAGAATTATTTATTGATAAAATGCAATTCTTTTTGAGTAATTTGTGTTATTTTAAGAAGCAAAACAAAACGTTTAACAAATTTGAACAGAATTTCGTTTAGTTTCTTCAAAGACATAAAGAAAACTATTTTTATTATAAAATGAATTAAAAATGTTTGGGTTTTTTCATAAATTCAATGTCATTACTTAATTTGATATTTATTTTTGATATCACAAAAAAAAACATTGTTAGTATGAGTGAAAACATAACGTCAACGAAATTAAAGTTTAATTTTCTCAAGTTTTTAACCATGATAAAAAATTAGCATAAGTCAACATTTTTCTATTAAAAGTTTAGGTTTGAATAATAAATTTGAATAAAATTTTAATAGAGAAAGGTTCATTAACATTTCTCTATTAAAACTTTATCCAACATTTCCATTAAAAGTAAAAAAACAAAAAACAAACAAATTTCTTCGCGCTTTTGTTTCCGAAGTTAAAGTTAAAATGATTATTTTTACTACATTAGTTACCATTTGGTGAATTGTAAGTATTTTTTACTTATTAGAATTAAAGAAAAAATAACAATAATAACATTCAACTTCAAATTGAATTTTTTGATTTCTAGTTTAATGGCACTATACAACTATTACTATTTTTTGTTTGATTAAAAACAGTTTTATTGTTGATAATTAAACGATTAATAATATTGTGCAAAACTGCAAACCTGACAGTATACTTCAAACAAAACCATACCCCCCCCACACACACACACACACACCATTTTTTTTTAAAATTAAGAAGTGGATTCTCAAGCTGAAGGCAACTCTCTAAAATTTTTGGTTTTAATTAATTGCGTGTATTTGGGCAGGGTGCGTGGATAAAAGCTGTAATTAAGAGTATAATTAATTTAGCTTGAAAATTTACTCCTAAATTGAAGTAGTAAGAGAAATATTTGTTAAAGATGTTTAATCTACCATTTCAGATACTACTTAATTCCTAGCCATGCCCCGGAAGTGCTGTGTGTTTGCTTGCAAAACAAATTACAGAACCCAGCAAGACAAAATTATGTGTGGTGAGATTAATAAAATACCAGTTTATCATTTTCCAAAAAACAAAGACGAGAGAGAGCAATGGATAAAATCAGTTCCAAATGCCAATCTAAATGTTACTAACAATACTGTTATTTGTCAACAACATTGGCCTTCAAATTTTGATACCATAAAAGTTAATGGAAAAATACGTCCAAAAAATCCACCATCCGTATGGCCAGGTGTGCCAAGTAGTCAAATACCAACACCCTCAGCTGTTCAAAGGAATATAAAAAAAACCTCCAGTACTGTTAGAAATCAAATTGCTGATGAACTTAATGCTTTTTTAGAATTAGATAAAATTAATTATACAAATTTGAAAGAAAGTGTGCTTAACAACAAAAAAGACTTTATATGTCCAGTTGTAGCATTTTTAGATGAAAATATTTTTAACTGTTCAATCATCAAAATCTATTAATGGTATTCCTCTCTTTATGTTGAAAATTTATAACAATTTGCGCTTTGAAACATTTCATTATGGAGTTAAGTGTTATATTAGCAGCCTGTCCAAAAATCGTATAAATACAGTTGATACTTGGTCAAAACTGGAAGAAATCATCCGATATTTAAATTCTATGGCTTTTGATCACAAGAAAAATATCCTGAGTCAACAATTTTTAGCAATGGCTCCCAAAATGGTTGGAATAAAATACAGCTCAGACATAGTTATGCATGCTTTTGGGTACTATGCAAGATCACGGACATTGTATAATGAATTAAGATATGATTTTCAATTACCCTCATTAGCAACATTAGAAAGGATGACGTCAAAAGTTTCAAAACTTAAAGAAAAATCTTTTTTGTTATCTATATTTAATACTCTTAATACCAGTCAAAAAGGGTGCATAATTCTCCATGATGAAGTATATATCAAAAAGATGTTGCTATATCATGGCAAACAACTATTTGGTAAATCAGTTGACAATCCATCTGTACTTGCTCAAACAGTACTTGGTATAATGTTGATATGTCTCAATGGGGGTCCAAATTTTCTTACAAAATTGATTCCAATTTCAAAATTAACATCCGCCTTTTTATTTGAACAAATTGAATTAACAGTCCTAGCCATCACATCTGTACCAGCTGATGTAAAGGCTATTATATGTGATGGCAACCGCGTAAATCAAGCTTTTTTTAAATTATATCCTACACTTCCTGAAAAACCTTGGTTAACTGAAGATAATAAACATTTGCTTTTTGATTATGTTCATCTGTTGAAAAATATTCGCAATTTGTGGCTGACAGAAAAAACAGAACTAATCTTTGATGATGATGGAGTAAGTCGAGTTGCAAAATGGACACATCTTAAACAGTTATATCGTTTTGAATCTGAAAGACTAGTCAAACTTTCAGATTTAAATGAAATTTCCATTGCTCCAAAGCCAATAGAAAGACAACGGGTTTCTACTTGCCTCGGAGTGTTTTCTGAAAAAACATATAATGCACTTCTCACTCAGTTTGAAATAAGTGCAGGTAAAAATGATACTGCCCTCTTCATAAACAAGGTTTTGACATGGTGGAAAATTTTAAATGTTAAATCCCTTCAAATTGATAAATTACATAATGATCCTCTACAAGCTGAAATCAGATCTCCAAATGACACCCGACTTGATTTTATCATTGAATTTGGTAAAATGGCTCTTAATATGGCTGGCAGTCAAGGTAATCGTAAAAAGCAATTATCCCAAAACACTGCTACTGCCATACATCATACTTGCAATGGAATTGTTAGTCTATGTCGACACCTTTTAGCTACAAGTCATAAATATGTACTACTTGAGCAATTTTCAACTGATCCATTAGAAAAAGAATTTGGTAAACTTTGCCAAGGATCAGGTGGCACCTACTTTATAAATGTTCAACAATGTATTGAAAAGCTGCATATTAAGCAGACATCTTTACTTTTAAATCAAAATGTAAATATTGATGAATTTGATGTTAATCCAGGTCACCAATGTACATCTTGTGATTATAAACTTTGTGAGGAAGGTTCAGAAATATTTGACAATCTGGAAAATTTAGAACCATCTCTTTCCAATGAAATAAAAATGGCTCTTGTGTACATAGCTGGATATATTACAAGAAATGATAATCAACCCAGTGAATGTGAAACCCATTTTTATTATGAAAAGTATGGAAAATATACCAAATTAATTGAATGTGGAAAACTAAAAGTTCCTTCTGACCACACTTGTCAATGGTTATTCTTTTGTTTCATCCTTTTCCATACAATAATGGAAAAGGTTTGCTATAAATCATTAAGTAACATTTTTATGCTTATTTCTGAGTTCCATTTTTTCAACATGGAGAAAAAGCATGCTTCTATTTTTGCAAATATAGTTTTTAAAAATTTTTGCAAACATGGCACACCTGGATCAGAAAAATAACCAGCTCTAAAAGTTTTGAAACTTTCCTAGAATGATTTTGTTTTATTTGTCTATATTTCTGCGATGATTGATTGTTATGTACACACTTCGGCTGATGTCTTCCAGCCTTCTCATGTTCTGTTTGTCAAACCCAGTAACTGTAATGTAAATTAAAACCAAAGTCTTTATTCACTCACAGGGAATAGATTGAATAAAGGATTCAATGACACCTGTAAATAATATAAATTTCTGATTCAATATATCTTTTACCAGAAATCATAATTTAATAATTTAAAGTGTTCATAGCAAAAATACATATTTTCATTTATTTATCTTTCAACACATCCTATTATCCTCAGGTGTGAATAAAAATGTTATTCTATGTATTTCATAAAGTGGTTGACTTCATTTTCTTCTAAAATTTCTGAAAATCCTACATTTTTCAACAGGCCTCCAGTTGGCCTCCAGTTCTGGCTCTCAGTTGCGCCATGACTTGGCCTGGAGTATAGAACGCCATGGGTTCAACCCACCGTACAGCAAAAATGTAAAAACAAATGTAGGAAAAATATTCTTCAAACTTTTACACAAACACTTCCCGGAATCAAGCACCCTACACAAAATATTCAACAATAACACTGTAAAAATCAGCTACAGTTGCACCGAGAACAAGGCACAAATAATAAAAAAGCACAACAGGAAAATTATCAACAAACCACACAAACAAATTAAACCCATGTGCAACTATAGAATAAAAAACGAATGTCCCTTAAACGGTAATTGTTTACAAAACAACGTAATCTACCAAGCCACGATAAAATCACCAGATAATGAAGAAAAAGTATACATAGGAGTAACTGAAGGACCCTGAAAACAAAGAAATTATGTACACAAAACATCTTTCTCAAATAGTAAATATGCGAACAGCACAATGCTTTCTAAGTATATCTGGGAAATAAAAAACAAAACACACACCACACCAAAAATATCTTGGAAAATAAGGAAAAAATCATCAGCCTACAACAACCAATAAAAAACTTGCAATCTTTGCTTGGAGGAAGAAATAGCTATCATTACCTTCCCAGACCAAAATAAATTATTAAATAAAAGAAAAACAAATTTTTACTACGTAACTTAAAAATCAAAAAAGGAAAAAATAAATACATAAAGAAACAAAATGACAATAAAATAAGCAAAATAAATTAATCCAAACAAATTACCAAATCACACAAATTGGATGAAAAATAGCTATAACTGTTATATAACAATAAAAAATAATATACTGCGTTACTTAAAAATCGAAAACCAAAAAGAGAAAATATACAGTGTAACAAATAAATAACAACAAGTAAAATACATTGATCTAAATACATCCAAATATATAAACTAACAACCGATACCGATAAACTAGCCGTTTAGAAAAAACAAATAAAGATAATCAATCCAAATAAATAAATTAAAAACTGTTCCCGCCAAAATAATAGTTAGAACAAACTACAACAATCAACCCCAAAATTGAACTAATAGCTTTATCTTCCCAAACAAAAACAAAACTATTAAATAAACGATATAAACAAATTTTTATTATGTTAATAAAAACACTGATCAAAATAAAAATTAAAAATAAATAAATATATAAGATAAAAAATGAAAATAAAAATAAATAAAAACAAGCAAAATAATTTGACCCAAATAAATAAACAAATAAATGACTTCCGGTAAAATAACCGCCAAAATAGACTACTAACAATAAGCTATATAAACAAATTTTTACGACGTTAATAAAAACACCGATCAAAATAAAAAATAAATAAATATATAAGATAAAAAATAAAAATAAATAAAAACAAGCAAAATAATTTGACACAAATAAATAAACAAATAAACGACTTCCGGTAAAATAACCGCCAAAATAGACTACCCACAATGCACCACTGACACGTATATATAAATAGCCGAGAAAAATAACAGCACTGGTGGCCTGACTTTTGCATCTAGCATGAAAGACTGTCACCTCTAAGTGTTGACTTCTATGTTCACTTATATATATATATATATATATATATATATATATATGGTGTATCAAAAATACTTTTTACAAACTTTGGGGCTGGATCCCTCACACCAAAACAAGACAAAAGCCCATATAAACATATATCTGCAAATCCTTCATTTTTGAGTTATTAAGTTTAAAGTAGACGTCATTAAATGTACAATTCAAGATACAATCCAAAGATACTTTTACAAACTTTGGGGTCAGATTCCTGACACCAAAACAAGGTAAAATGTCCATATAAACATATACCCAAGAGGCCACTGTTGTAACTCAACACAGCAACTCATAACAAATGTTCAAAATGACCTCCGCTTGCTTCTATACACACATGCACCCATCAGATTATTGACTGGCGAACCCTTTCAAATACTCCTTTGATGCTGAATGGTTTCACAGGTCCCCATGACACGTTGATGAAGCATCTCTGCATTATTAATGTCTGCTGCATAAAACAATTTAGGTGGCCTCATAGATAAAAATCCAAAGGATTGAGGTCGAGGGGAATGTGCAGGCCATGGAACAGGTCCAACCCCTAACTATCCATCTTTCATGGTAGATATCAGCCAGTACATACAAACAATGTGAGCCCCATCATGCATGATTCACATGCATCTTTGTATTAGCAGAGTTACATCCTCTAGCAGGTCCATAAGTGTGCCTGAAATAAAGTCCCCGTAGACAGCTCATGTAAGACGTGATGGGAGAACATATGGACCTACCAAACAGTCACCTACAATTCCAGTCTATACATGCTGGTGTCTAGCCTGTATTGTACCATGGGGATTCTGATCTTCCCACAAATGTTGGTTGTGTAAAGTTTTTATTCCATCTCTTCCAAATGTTACCTCATCAATAAACAAGACTGAAGAGACAAACAATGAATAGGCAGTTTGCACAACAAACCATCGGCAACTGTTCTTCTGTGGTGAGTGATCAGAGGGCAAAAGACCCTGCACACGTTGCAAATGATACAGATACAGGATCTGCTCTTGAATTACCTTCCATATGGTACTATGAGATGTATAACATGCTAGGATCACTGGTACCTGGATCATCTCCAACAGCCTCTAGAATGTGTTCTTTATGGTCAGGCATACAAGTGGATCTCGATTTTCTTCAATCCATAGTTTGTGGTGCTACAGATCCTGTCTCAGCAAAAGTATGTCAAACAGCAGCAAAGATTGGATGACTTGGCTGCCTTTGGTTTGGAAACACAATCTGATACATGCAGCCTCATGTCCATTACCATTCACGTGGCTGTATCTAAAAATTATATCTGCCTGCTCACAATATGAATAAAACTTCTCAGTTAAATCACTACTACACACATTAAATTTTGAATACAGACTAGCCACAAAAGTACACGAATGACAAATGTAACATTGTCTTCATGGCAACACAACACAATCTACCATGAATTTTCTTTAAACTTAATAAATCAAAAATGAAGGATTTGTGAGCATATGTCTATATGAACTTTTGCCCTTGTTTTTGTGTGAGAAACCTGCCCCCAAAGTTTGTAAAAGTATTTTTGATACACCTTGCATATATAACTTTACATAAAATAACAATCAATGAAAAAGTATGTTGAAAAAGTAGCTGAATAATTTGCACCATTACTGCAGCATTCACAAGGAATGAACTTGCTGTCTATAATTTACAAGATGACCCTGCCAATGACTGCATCAGGGTAGCTCACTTTGGTTCTTGGAAATAAATATGACAGTTTCATTTTTTTAACCCTCAAGAAAAAAAAAGCAATGAAGAATTTCATCAATCATTTTCAAAAGCCCAAGCAGTTTAATAAAATGAAAATAATTTTTTCATAAAACTTAATAAAAGATAGACAGAAGTGCTTACCTTATTTATAGAATTAACAACTGAAACTAAAATTTCAAGAGTTTTCATGGTAGGTTGCAAATAAAACCACAATTTCTGAAGAGAAAGTTTTCCCTAAAAATGAAAATATAAATTGTAAAATTAAAAGAGGATACGGTTTCAATAAAATATAAAAGTTATGTGGTATCAACATCATTCATAGTCATCACATTTTTAAATGAATTCATTTTTAGTGGCTAAATGAAATAATTAACATAAGACATAAAAATAGCAAAAGAAAATCTTTCCAACATTTCCTCCGTTCTTTTTTCAGATTGTCTCTCTTCAAAACTTACTGTTTTCTATTATAGCATTTACAGCCAATATATTCATTGAACATTTTGTATTAAATTGGGCAAAGTCAGAGAAAAGAAATAAATTCTGTTATTATTTGAATTTCCTTAGATGAAGCAGTGGTAATTTTTTTTACTCATATTTCTTCTATCTTATCTCTACTGCTTCCTATCACAACTCCAAGATCATCATTACACAATAAATTACAAAGTTATGTGGATTAAAAATAAATCAATATTGGGTGCTTAATCTTTATTTCTGATCAATGTTATATACAAGCAATCATGGAATTACAATCAGGGAGTTGCAATGGAAAGCAAGAGAAAGAAATACTACTCAAAAATGAATAAAAAGCTTTCAATTTAATTTTTTTTCCTTTACTACAGGAGCTTGCTATATCATGTAGCACCCCCTGTACCATGTTGGACATTTAAACTACCAAGAATCAGGCTAAATTCTCATCTCCATCATAATATTCACTAGTATCTTTATTATAGGCTTAGTAAGATGATATAGCATGTTTCTTAGATTATGGAAACAGTGTTTGGACCTTGTCCAAAGCCTACTTCTTTGTTTTGATATTTGTACAAATTTAATTGTTTGTGGAGAATGTATTCATTGTAAATTATTTTTTATACATCATGAAACTTTATTTGAGGAGTCATATGATCAAGATATGTTTTTGTCCAATGTGCATAAATTAAAGAAACCCACCTGCCTGTATTCATGTTCAAGCTGAGCCACAAGAAGAGTATAATCCTAAAAATAGAAACAGTAATCCTTTCTTTAGGAAATCAAAAGTATCAGAATGAATCATTGAGTTAAACATAAGTTTAAAAATCCACCAACTGAAACAAAACTAATAAAATACATCTGTTTGACTCAAGAAACATGACAATATAAAGGCCATTAATTTAAAAAAACTTTTTTTTTTTTAGAATTTAAAACACACCTTAAACAATTTCAAGCAAAAAGCTTATTATTTCAGTTCATGGAGACATGTTGCTCCTATTTACTAGACTGCTATTTATCAATTCCTGTGCTCTGACAAGAAATTGGATGCAATACATTATTTTTCATTATGCAGTGGATATGCAACAATCAATTAAAAAATCAGGTTGCATTAACCTCTTCATAAGAGAAAGAGTCTAGTCTGTCTGTCTAGCACTGGAAAATTAAAAACAAAAAATCTCAATTTTACATCACTAACAGACAAAATCAACCCAATTCACAGTGACAGAAAATAAATTTTTAGGACAAGTCAAAAAACAAACATAAATATCACACAGATGGTATAACATTCAGATCTTCATAATTACTCAATCCTGTGTAACAAAATGCAGTGTATTTACGGTGAAATCTAGAGTAGAAGGAATCACTAGCATTTAAATTCTGAGATACAAAGAAAGAAAATGTCTTATTTATGATCAAAAATTTTTTAAAGGAGCAAACCTAATATGAAACACAAAAAATAATTTGCAGAACTATAAACCTTGCCCTTTTCTAGAATCTAAAACTTTTTAACTAGAATTTTAGTATCCATTATTCAAATCTCCAAAGAAGTCTTTTTTTTTTCAAGCAAGCAGTTTATCTTAATTATTTGTGCCCAAGAACTTCTATGATGTAAAAATGCAAGGATTTAACCAACCAACCCAACATCCAAATTAACAAAAAATAAATAAAAATAATCCAAGGAATATATATCAAAATCAACTTTAATTTTTATTGTCTCTAACTTAAAAACCCAAAGAATTTTTTATCGCTTGAATTTCAAGATATTCTTCAAATATTTTGAAAAATATAAAAGAGTGATTACAAAGCAAATGACTTACCTTGATGAGAGATCTCATGGCTGCTGCCAAAGCATGGTTTACAAGGCCATATTCATAGGCTGACTTCTCTGAAAACAGAGCATAAAGAAAAAGAAAAAAGTTTGAATTATTAAAAAAAATATATATACTTGTGACAAATTATCCAGCTCTAAAACTGTACAAAACAGGATAAAAAAAGACAGAAATATTAAAGCATAACAAATCAGTAAAAGTCTCCAGATTTACACAAAAGAGAAAAAAATTCAAAGTTATTATATTATTTCTTTGTACATTCCTGTGTATTGCCACCTTTTGTGTGATATCTAATAAAAATAAATCAAGCATTTTTAATCAATGATACATTTATATGAAAATAACAAAAATGTCAGCATTGAAAAGACGTGATTTTTAATTAAGCATCTAAAATTTATCCATTATGATGACAAGTTAAATAAGGTCTATTTAGTCTTTAAATGCTGAAAGTTTTTTATATTGCAGGGCACATAGGGTTTCTTCTGCAAAACAAGCAAGAAAACCTAAAAAATATTTAATGATTTAAGTAGATAAACCAAAGATGTTACACTGATAGCAATATTATTTTGATATTGACCACTTCAAGTGAAAAAGAAAGACAAAAAAATAACAAAGACTTGATTTACCTTCAATAAATCTTACAATGGCAGAATAGCTGGAACAGAGAGGTAACACTCTAAGAACAAGTTCTGTCAGAGATGGATCTGGAAAAAAAAAACCGAAAAAAGAAAAAGGTGTTAGTTATTCTTACACATGCAATATATATATATATATATATATATATATATATATTCAAACATGTTTGGTTAAATAATTTAGACATATCATGTCGATTAGTTTTCATTGTGATTCTATCAAGTTCGCATATTAATTTCTTGATAGCCTTATATAAATGATTAAGAAAAACATCAAAATTTTCTTTCAAATAGTTTTTATTTTCCCAAGAACTTTCAATCTTATCTGAGACAATCTTCTTGGGGTTAAGTTGTCTGTGAGTATGTATATGTGTTTCTGTAAATTCAAAGTATTTCAGCTGTTTGTTTTTACTGCTTATGCAGCGAGCTAGATTTCAAAGTTTACGTGTTTTTGTTTTGTTTTTCCAGTATAAGGGAAGTAACTTTTCTTTTTTGTTCATACATATATATTTTTTTATAAGCATTTAACAACTTTCTTGCTATACAGTTGACTTTATTTATTTTGAGCTTTAATTCTTATATAAAGGGCTTCAAGGACTTTTAGTTTTTGCTTATTATTGTTTTTATGTAATATAGATGTATTTTCAACTAATATCTGTCTAATCTGTGAGTGTGGGCATGAGTGTTCCTTCAAATACTGAGATATTGAACAATGAAATTTAAGCCTTGTTGTTAGCATCATTGTAGTAAAGCCAATGTACATATTGGCATTTTTATCAGAGATACAATCTCCTAAAGGACATTTAAATTGATATACAATGTTGGCCTAGAAGCTGAGAAGACAACAAGCTCTGAAGAGTGAACATGTTATCTTGATGTGCTCACAAAACTACGTAGTAGGCATGATTGAACCAACACCAGTCAGCTGACTGGTGTTGGTTAGTGATAAGCTTCTCTAAATTAATTACATACATATATATATAATAATAATGAGGATCTGACAGCTTAATTGATTCAGTTATGAAATTTTGTGCGATAATCATAAGGGCACTTAAGACCCACTAGTGATTTACAAAGGAGGCTACATATGGAGAAGAGTGAGGATTGTGAGATGAGATCACTGTTAGATTGGCTGAACTTTTAGATTTTGCTCTCACTTCTTGAAGATGATTCAGACAAGCAGACTGAAAACTGCTGAATCCACTAAAACACGTCGATCTCCATTTCACCCGCTCCAAAGCTAAGCGCTCAAAGGTGTTATTGACAGCTGACAAGTTACTTTTCAGCTTGTCTTTGTATCTTAGCCATGGGTGTCCTACATTCCTGTAGCCCTGATCTAACTGGCTGTACATTAGGATCTTGGGCATCCTATCATCAGACATTCTCAAGACATGACCAGTCCATCGTAACTGAGACTCTATGAAAAAAGTCTTGATTTCTCCAATATTACACCTGTTAAACAGTTCTACATTAGATGTCCTATCTTGAAGGTTAACTCCACAGATGGCACGCAGACAGCTTTTATGGAAAACATCCAGCTGGCGACATTAATATATATATATATATATATATATATATATATATATATATATATATATATATATATATATAATCTTACATTAATTACAAAACTCCTAGTTTCATGCTGATGCAATTTAAAGTGCTGGAAATATATTTATTTTTATTCATAAAATTCAGATTTGTACAATTAATGTAAGATATTATGTATCTTTCTTAATATATATATATATTAAATAGCTCTGTTACTTAACATTGAGCACTGCTTATTCTTAGACTATAGAGAATATATATATATGTTTGAACAAAATTTTTGTTGCACAAAATTTTATAATACCAAGGAATAAGCGTAATTTAAAAGGCATTTTATCATGTAAATTCTAATAGCTAAAAAACAATTGGTTTCATCCCAGTCTTATCAAGTTTACTCCTGGGAATTAAAACAAGAGATGTGTAAAATAAATAGAGGATGACTGATGGGGGGAAAAAATACAAGGAAAACTAGAGCCCAATAACATTCAGACCCAGCAAACAATCCCTCTGTTTATAGAGGGAAGGCTTGCGGGATCTGATATATAAGGACTCCAGAATCTTTAGGTGGTATGAAGAGTGGAACCTTGATAAATGGTCCGCACTAAATTCAGAGACACAATTCCTGCTATTTATAATATGCTGTGCAATAGACAACCCGGATGTATTAACTAGTTGGCTATTACTGGCAGCTGGATTCAAAATACTGGGAGGTAAGTGTTGCTTTATTCCAAATCCAAGCATTGAGACAAATGGTAATATAATGTGGTCATTGTGTGACCAATGAATAATTCATTTTAATTTTTATTAAAAGAAACATTCCCCAAGTAGAAAATTTATAAATATTAATAATTGAAAAAGGTGCAAGCAATGAAAAGGTTAACAGCTCGTAACAAGAAATCAGCAAACCAAGTTCAAGTTCCGGTGAAGTTCATTATATTGACTTTTGCACAAATACCCTTGGGAAAGGTTATGAATCCACTTCTTCTGCCCCTACTCAGCTATGGGTTAAATAGAACGGCAAACTCAGTTCTCTAGCCATGGTTGGCAACCAGTTTAGAACTAGAAGGGCAGCTCTGAATTCAAAATCACATATAGCTTTGGTGGTGTTCATACTATACAGGATGAAAGGATTACAAAAAGCACAGAGTTGCGGATTGTATGATCTCAAATGAGATGCACTACAAACTAACACATGATAACATGATAAAAAACTATATTCATAGAAAACATGATATGGTGGAAATATATTTATAGAAATTCATGAATTAAAAAAATTATTTTTGCATAGAAAAAATTATCTAATATTAAATAGTTTGTGTTTGGGTGTGAAAAGTGTCCCAATTTGAAGCAGTCATTACAACATAGAACTCATTTAATTTTTATTTGCAGAGATTCATTTCAGTTAACTTGATATTTCTAGAAAATCAGTTCAAAAAGTTCAAGACTTGAATTTTTTTTTTTTTAAGTTCTACTTCAAATCTAGGTTTTCATTATTGTAATATTTTTATGAAAAAGAATATTTCACACAAACACATTTTCTAAATTTAAACATAATGTAGAGGTTTGTCTTGCTGATGAAATGAATCTGATCCTCACTGAGTGGCCCACTACTATGGTCTTGTGCCAAACTAAGCTATACTCGAGATTTTTTGATAGTGGAAATTGAAAGTTGCTGAAGAAAATATTTACTAAGTTCCAATATCAAAGGAGTAAATAAATATCATTTTGGGAATTATCAACAATTGTTTGATTAAAATACATTGAAGTATCAAAAGGATGCAAAATTATCAACAAGGATAGAGCAAAATTTACTTACCAAGGCTTGGATCAACTGTAAATTCTTTAGTGGCAAATTTGTCGACCAGTGGCTGAGCAAGAATGTATTTGCCTTCCACACCCTGAAAATAAATAATACCAAATAATTTTAGTCATACATCTTACATTATTATCAATCAATCAATAAGATGATGGAATCAACATCCTATACTGATACAATGTTCAAACTACTTACCTATCTATGGCTTAGTGTAAGGTTTTCTACACTCCCAAAATACACCAAGTTACATAACTACTGAGTAATCTATTAATGATCTTCCATGTGTAGAAAAACAATTTCTGTTATTTAATAATAATAAAACACAAATTCTAAGTTTTGGCAAAGTTAAAATACATTACTTTAATCAATATTTCACCACAAGCAATTTTTCAGACAACTTCTTCCCAAAAACCTCTACTTTATAAAACATACTCCCAAGAGAGAGCTTCCCCCAAAACTACAATCTTACCTATACTACATACCCGCATAATCTGAACATATTTGCCTGCCTCCTACAACAATGCAACAATCTCATTTAGCAAGCCTCAATCTTGAGTAGCTTTTGGGACTTGTATTGTGTGAACATATAGTTCAAAAAAAAAAAAAAAAAAAAAAAAAAAAAGGTCACAAAAAGACTGAAGAGATATTTTTAAAGGAATATGAGGTGTGTTAAAAAATTTAAAAATTTTGATGTTTGGCTTCAAGATTATAAATTTATAAATGAAGAAACTTCTTGTTTTTATAACTGGAAATATTTCTGTTTTATTTTTTAATGCATCACATTCTATAAATGAAGGGAAAAGCACTGAATTGTTTCCTGGATGAAATGTAGACATCTTCCTAATTTTTACCTTTAGATTTTATTTTTCTTAACATAAGGATAGAGATGTCAACTTTCATACACGTTTTATTTAAATGTCTCTTCCCAAGAAAGTGCTATGCTAATTCTTTGTCAGATGAATAAATATTCCCTTGAATTTGTCAGTCTAACATTCAAATGAGTAATATAGAAATTAAATTATTTGCTTTCTTCCTTTTATTCTCTATAACTGCACAGGATGTTATAGACACAAATCTTGATGATATTGTTCTTTTGAAGACAACCTTTGTGAAAAGATTACGTAATTTTGCTATGAAACACTGCCTCATTATAATTTTCATGGCAGACAATTTGTATCTTTGTGGTGATCTTTCTTGTCCATAATAGAGAAATTTATGGTTGGTATCCTGATTTTTTCTTTTCTCTGGTCAATCTAGAAAATGTGTTGTTGAGTAAAAAATGTTAATTTTTTTTATAAGACAATAGGGTTTATCATAATAGTTTATCAGTGTGACTTGACAACAAACTATTCTTCACTCAAAAACTTTCAACACAAAATTTCAATATAAATGCATGTTCACTTATTTCCAGTTATTAAGATGAAGGTTCTCATTTCCTATTCTGTATGAATCACTAATATAAGTGTGGTGTACTTTTCCCATGTTTGATAGAATTCACTTGTGTACATGAAGGCCAAATAATATATTATTAAAAATGTCATACTAGAAACAACAAAGATGAGGACAATAGTCTAAATAATCTACAGATGCTGTTTGTTTTCATTACTTCAATGATGACTAAACGATTCTGCTTAAATTGAATCTTAAAATGTTCTTGATGTAGGACATATTCAGTCTTTCCCAGGTGATTACAAACAAGTTTTAAGTCAACTCCACCTCTCCTCTGAAAAAAAAAGTACCAAATGTAGTATTGCCACATCCTCTGTGGTTCAAACTGGTGTTTTGTGAACTATAGCCATTGGTTCACAGTGGGTCAGACCATTACCCCAAAGTTGCATTGTCTCTAGTTGTCAGAAAGTTAAAAGCCATTTATTCACAAGGCAAAAGGATTTCTTGTAATAATAAATGGCACAACACATGGGGTTTCTTATTGGCCAAATTTTATTATCTCTAACAAGGAAATCTTGCTATTCATCAGCGAACAGTGAGTGAGAGACCTTCCCTATTCAAGTATTTTTTAGACCATCTGCTCACTACCAACACAAAACCTCACTAATTAATCTTAAACAGAGGAACACTTTTCTTTCTTTCTTTTTTTTTTTAACCAGCAAATATCACCTTCAATTTACAGATCATGAAGACCTGGCAACATCCTGCTTTTTACACTTTTCTGGCAGGACTTCCAACCATCAACTGACCCTGTATTTCAGAAATACAATATATTTCCAACAACTTGTGTAGCTGTTTATTAGTTGGATTTCTTCTCATTCTTAATCTCTAATTAATCTCCTTTATACTACATCCACAATATTACACAAAATAGTCCCTCCTCCACCAATGAAAAGCAGTACACAAGTAAATCCCCCACCATTGAAAAAAAAGGATACAAAAGGTAACCACTCACCTCTAAAAGATACAAAAGGTCTTCTAGAATTAATCTTTGTTGTTCAACAACAGACAATGATCCAAGCAAAAGTAATGACTGTAAATACAAAAGAAAGAAAATACAAAATGAATCAATAGGAAATTGTTTTGAATTTTTTTTTTTTAAATAAACTTGAAAACTAAAACACATTATCATATAAGATCCATGAAGTTAAATTGAGGCACATTGGCATGGGGTAAATGGTTAGTGAAATTAGTCTGGTTGGCTTTATTACTAGTAATTTTAGTTCTCACTGAGTGCCCTATAGATACATGAAGTAAATATTGTCTGTGTATGAAAAATCATGTGCATAAAAATGATTAAATTTTACTGGTAAAGTGACAGGAGTTTCAAATATGATAAACATGTCAAAAAGCAAGTTATATCACACACATACAAAAATAAATATATATATATATTTATTTTTGTATGTGTGTGATATAACTTGCTTTTTGATTGATGTTTATATATATATATATATATATATATATATATATATATATAGCATAATGAGAAGCCACGTATACTTTCTTGATATGTATATAATATGGCTAAAACAACTGAAAAGTTGCAAATTAAAAGAAAAAATTGGGTGTTTTTTTTGTGAAAGTATTTATTTATATGTTTTTATATATTTGATATTTCAGACCGCCTCGGTCCTTCCTCAGAAATTAATTGAATAACTGTGTTGGGAAGTTTGTTTACAAGTAGCGTCCGTTGCGAGACGTGGACGTCACGTGATGTGGAATGCAACTGTGTTTGAATATTTCTAACATAAATCTAATGATAGTATTTTAGATGTTGTTTAAAAAGGTTTTTTAACTATATCTAAAGAAATTTATTTTTATATATATATATATATATATATATATATATATATATATATATATTTCTATTTTAGTCTAACCCTAACATCAAGGCATTAATAATTGTAACTAAGGTTCATTGTCAAGTTTTTTGAATTTTCATATACTTGTGTTTTGATTGGTCATTGTAGCTTATGTAACAGTGTTTCCCCTTTTGAAGGGTGTTTGATTGATTTGAACCTTTTAAAACTCTTTATTCTACATTCAACACCATCACTTGGTAAGACACCAGAAGAGTTGAAACAAAATGGCTATTTTTGTAGTGATTTTATAACATGTTATGATTTTTGAATAAATTATTTGTGCTACTCTGTATTGAACACTCTTTTAAGAATAGTATTTTTGGTTATTGAAATTTATTCCGTATACACCAATCATATATATATATATATATTATATATATATATATATATATATATATATATTTTTTTTTTTTTTTTTTTCATGGGTTAAAGTGCCCAATATCAGGGATAGAGGGTATGTAAATATGAAAGTGGACATTGAGGTCAGCACAGAGCAGCGACAGTGTTTCATGCTTAAATGCAATCTTCAGGCCATGTGTGCAATATGGCCTGAAGATTGCGTTTAAGCATGAAACAGACTGTTGCCACTGGATGTTGATCTCAATAACCACTTTTTTTATATATATATATATATATATATATATACACCACAGCCAAAAAGTTTTTCTTTCATTAAAAACAACAGACAAGGTACTGTGTTTAAATTTTTTTATTTAACTTTTGTGTTCACTTTCCTTGTTGTCTGCCAGGTTGTGTTATTTGATAATTGTGTATTTAGGCACCAATTCCTCAATTATACATGTTTCATTAAAATGTAACCTCCCTTAAGACTATATTTTCATCATATGTATATATCACAGTGGCAACTCCAGATCATCAATGTCTACTGTTTGTTGAGCTCATTACAATCTTTAACAAAAATATAGTGTTGGTATAACTTAGATGCTAAAATGATTCCTTTACTCAAACTAAAATATATAATTTTTTAAAATTTCTGTGCATGAAATTAAAATAAACACATTTTGTTATTTTAATATTAATTGTAATAATTCTATAAAAATAAACATCTATTTTTAAAAAAATTTCCAGATATGTAAGAAAAAATAACATGCATATCTGTGTGTCTGTATATATGTCTATGCATGAGTGCATGTATATATCTGTCTGAATTTTATGATCACTACTGCTGACTGATATCATGTTTCCTCAATACTACCCCAGTCATACTCCTCACCCCAATGCTCCAGTCAATGAGTTAAGGCTGACATTTTCTTTGATTTTCGCCAACTTGAAGTCAGGATAAATTTTATTTGCAAGACTTTTCAATTGAGACATTCTACTAAAAAACCTTATACTGTACATAATAAATTATTTAAAATGGACATTTGAAAACAATAAGTTGAAATAAAAATGTGTTCTTTGAAAACCAAGGCATAAAAGTCATTAGATATTTTTTTTAAAATATTCATAGAATTAAAGCAAGAAATACATTGTCTATCAAGTATGCCTCCAGCTTTGATAGGGCTCAGATCTACGCAGCCCCACCTAGCCACATTCTTTCTTCTTTATTATGAACAATATCAACAAAAGGTATTTTGGACAATATTTTGAGGCACTGAGTTAAAACAATTCATTTTGGATTCATCTGAAGTGAAGAATGAAAACAACACACTACAAAAGACTTTTATTGTTTTGAAGTAGATATACTTGAATGTTGACTCACCACTGATATATAAGCTTACTTGTGACATGTTTTGTCTTTCATCAGACAAAACCCGTCGCAAGTAAACTTTTTCAATTTTGTCATACAATTTTGACAATACTGTTCTTAATGTGTGTGTGTGGAAATATATAGAAAAATAGGAAAGAACCGTTAGGTTAATAATACAAAGGTCTTTAGTATTTTTGTTTTTATTTTTAAAAAACAGTGCTCAATACATAAGTAGAGCCTAAATTATAATTATTTTTTTAAAATATGATTCCATCACTACATAAGAGTTCTCATGTTTCAAAAACAGAAGCTAAAAAAACCAGCTCTATTTCATCCTCAAGCAAATTTTGGAATAACTAATCTTGAAACTTAGAGATTTTTAAGCATGTACATTTGTAATATTAATTACATGAAAATGGTGAAACCAATTATTGTAATAAGGGTCGAAAGGGTGAACATATTGTATCAACATATTAGTTACTTTCGGAAAGAGGTTAAGTTAAAGTAGGGTCAGGGTGTCTTTTTCAAGCGAATGATGACATTAGTTTGAAGCATATCGTCTGGTCTGTTCCAACGATAGAGAGTTATTGGCATTATTGTTACGCCATTAAATTCGTATTTGTATACCTTAAATATTTTTTTTTTTCTAAAAGGGTTGTTTGTATATAAATACGTCATATTGAACTACAATTTGTTTTTTGATGACTTCATAAAGGATCTTTTTATCTATGATTGGGTTGAGCTTTTAAACCTTTTGCCTGAAATTGAAATTGTTTATAGACTATGAAATTTAAAAATTTTTAAGCTAAATATTTAAGGCGAAATTTTGTTGATATCAGCAAAAAACCGTTAACTCATGTCTATGGATAAATAAATTTTTGTTTTTTAGAAACTTAATAATGTGTAGTTTTTCATGTAGGCATAAAGGACATGGGTCATCCCAGGTTTTACAAGTTCTTGTTCTATTTATCATTTTCCATTTTACTTTTGATCTTCTATTCATTTCTTTTAAATGCCAAAAATATTTGGATAGAAATGTCTGATTTCTATTTCTAATATTATTGAAGGAGCTTTTATGTTGTCTCCACCTAATTTTAAATTCATTCTTTGTGGATCATATATATATATATATATATATATATATATATATATATATATATATAAAATCAGAGATATTTTTCCTAAAAGTTTTTTTTTTTTTTTAACTTGAACAGGAAATCTGAACCAGTGAAATAGACCTGATCTTACTTTGTCTGTAATTCCTTCAGTGTCATCCACAAAGTCAGCAGTTAGGCCGGGTCTCGTAAACAACCAGTCAGGCTGGTTAGGGACAACCACTGGCAAAGAGAAAGGCAAACTCTTAATATGACTAGTTGTTAACAATCAAACAGTTTCAATCAATATATCACAATATAACCTGACAAATTATTCATTTTCAAATTTATTTCTAAGAATTACATGCTAAAAAAAAACAAAAAAAAAACATACAATTCTATATGTTGTAACCTAGGGAAGGTTATTGAATAGAATAATCAAACAAAAGTTAGTAATGAACGATAATAATTAGGACACAAACAACACATATAAGATTTGCCAGCAGTGTGTAGAAAACAGTCAATTGCTAGAAGTGAGTCAAGTCAATTCCACACTGAATCTCCACCTAAAGGATATCTACCAACCGCCCTACACAGTTAGATGTGGCACAAGGCCAAATTTAATGTGGAGTATCTGAGCCCATAGGCTTGACCAAAAATTCCCCGTAAACCCAGTGAAAAACAGGGTCAGGTAGCTGTTTCCCAAGATGAAACTCTGCCCTTCGACATAGCCTCGTCTGGGGGGTCTTCTAGGCCCAGAGGTAGAGAGTTTGACCAGCACATCTAGAGACGAATCTCCGACTGCAGACTTACATACAGTATTTACTACTGTATTTATGTGAATAGGGACATACCCATTATCATGCATAGGTATGCTACAACACAATAATACTCTCTAGAGATTTAAACTTGTTTAGATCATAATTGTGGCATTTATTTCAATTACGGCTGCTAATGCATTTATTAGTTATTTTCATATAATATGTCATGTCATAATTTGCAATAAATATAATGTGTTAATGATACAAGCTACTGAGTTCAATCCTCACTTGGTGTTTAATAAATAAAATTTAGTACAAGACTTTGCTTATTTCAAGTAAAAAGGAAATTATAGAAAATATAGTGCAAATATAGAAGTCATCAAGTAACAAACCTTGTTCTTATTCTGTTGACAAGTGGTCATCACAACATATAACTAATTTTATTTCATTCATTTCAGTTGACTTAATATTTTCACAATGTCAGTTTAGAAAGTACAACATCAACATTTTCATTGTTGTGATATTTTTATGAAGAAGAATACTTTACACTAGGGATCATCAAATGGGCTCCAAGCAACCCCCTAGGTGTCGGTGAGGAGTTCCATGGAGTCATGATAGTCGAGAGGTCAAATGGGGGTTGGTAATCAGATGACACTGAACTAAATTTTAGTTAGTGCACTGAGCTCGACAATCAACAAAATCAAAAGCCTTAGTTACATCTATCCAAGTAGCTTTTAACTTATTTTGATGAAACTTATTTAATGCGACATTGAGCAATGATTGCTCTTTTTTAGTTGTTCCAAGTTTTTCAGATAACAATCTCCTTTTTTCAATCTCTAACGTCTACAGGGTAAAGACATAACAATAATTCAAGCACGGACAGTCATCATGGGTTTCCAGGTGAAGATTGGATTGTTTAAAAATTCATTGGAGAGAAGATATTTCAGACGAAGATATCGAGATCTTCAACAATCACGAGCAAAAACTTCAAGATGACTTCCATGCTCGGTTTGAAGACATTGAGCATATAACAGTACCAGCATGGATTGTAACAGCATTTGATGTGAAATTTAAAAATTTGAACATGAAACCCGTGTTTGAATGCAAACTCTCTGCATTAAGTGTGGATATTGCAGTGCAAGGCCTTTTTGGAGAATAGAAGTCTTGAATTAGAATTAGAAGCTGTTCAACATTCACCTGATATTAATGCCTTGATTCATGATTACTATGTCATTTATCCCTCACACTGATGTTAGGAATTTCAATAAAAATATTACTTAACCACTATAATAATCTTTTTAAAAAGTGTCAAACTACTCAAAAAAAAAAAAAAAAAGAAAAAAAAAAAAAAAAGAAAAAAGTGCTATATTTTTTTGTCTGAAGCACATGGCCTTTTCATGCATCTCCAAGTATACCCATCTTTGTGCAGGGCACTAATTTCAAAGCCTCTTTGAATTTGAGACAATTCACACCCAGTTTTAACCATCATCTTTGCAGATAATACCTTATTAGTTGAATATTAGTAGTGGTTATGTATTTCTGTTCAATAGCATCAGCTGTATTTAGGTTTAGTGTACTTAATATATTATTTACTTGATTCACTGGGGTTATTTAATATATTTTCTTAAGTATATTTTGGAGGGAAAATTCTAAGCCTGATTACACTAGAAGTAAAATTCTGAAGATGATCCAAATTTCTTAACTTTTCATACATTTTAGTTAACATTTTAATTGCCAATATCAGTGCAAGTTTTAAGATTCAAAGATATTTTAAATGTTGTTCACTGGGGAAGGAAGAGAAACAAAAGAGGGTCTTGGGTTGAAAATGTTATGACCCCTGCTTTACACCAATAGATTTTCAAAATTTGAACCTCAGATTTTGTACTTTTATTCAAAAGTTCATTTCTCTAAAGCTAACTGATATTTAATTTACCTGACATGAAATAAAACTCTGCAAATGCAGTTAATGAATAATAAAAATAATTCCATTAAAAGATTCTATTCAAATGGAAAGGTCCCAGAAAAGTTCAAATTTCATTTGTAACTACTGACATCATTTGTGACATCTTAGAGAAATTCATAAAATCTATAAGACTGATTATATTGACATTTCTAAGATGTCTTACTAATTTTAACTATTTTTTATATTCAATAAATTAAGAAAAGTTCCAGTGACTTATCTGGTTAACCAACTCAAAAGTTTTGCATTGGAATGCCCATCAGCCAGATGTCTGATTTTTTTTTTTTATTTTTTATTATTATATTTTTTTTTTTATTCCAACACTTAGAGAAGTGCACAATTTAAGAAAGGAAAAAGTATGTCTTCTTCAATTTATGTTTAAAAACGTACACAAATATAAAATATATTAAAAAATACATGTCGTCATACAAACATTGCCTGTCTTGAGAAAAATGTTTGTACTGGCAATCAACAGGACAAAGCAAATAAGCACGAATGGAATACAACTTGAACATGATAGGGATCATGCTCATCTTGAAATTTTCCATTAGTTGATTAGTTAGTAAGAGAAATTAATCAAATAGTTTAATATAAATCTTATGGAAATCTGGTTCATTCCCCCAGAGTAGGAATTTAGTAACTTGCATATGGAATTATCTTCATGTGTTTTAAGGATTGAAAAGTCGGTGAATTTTGTATATTTATTATTATTTATATGTAAACACTGTTCAAGATTCTACAAAAGTTTAAGTAAGGTTTAAATGCCTAAAAGAAATCATTCAATTAAAATAGATAAATGTCAAAAAGAAAAAGTTAACATTTCTTTTCTTTTAATAAAAAAAAAATTTAAATACTGATTGAATTCAAATTTTGAAGCTAAAAAGATTGAATGGAATTTTGTTTACTTAGCCTTTTCTTCCTGCATGCTTTTGGCTGAAGTTCAGGATAAACTCGGGTTGTCCCTTGAGCTTTTAATAATTCATCTTTCAACTAGAAATTAAAATAATTTTAGCATATTAAAGAAAAGTAAAAACAGTAAATTTATTTTAAATTTAAAATGATGGGAAAAAAAATAAAAAATTTCAAAATAATTGAAAAACTAAATCAATTACAAAACATTGAGAATATTTCAATGGCTTCAACAATCATGAGTTAAGATGGGTTTTAGTGGATATGAAATTACATTTTTAAATCTATCTCAGATTTAACAGAGAAGTACAAAAACACTTATGACAAAATTAAATAGATTTTAGGAAGATCTGAAGCAGCATTTTTTTTAAATCTTATCAAAAAAAGAATTCAACAAAAAAAATGAATGCACTTTCTGAAGATTTAAGATAATTTCATTATTTTTTTTATAAAACAAATGAAAATTCAAGCAAAATTGGATTTTTTCAAAGTTAGTAATAGAATAATACACAAAGCCTTTCTATTCTTCAAAACAAAAAGTGCAAATTTTCCCAGAATCAAAGAAGAAATTTTACCTCATTGAGTTCTTTTAAAGAAACTTTGCTTCCTGAAGGAGGCAGCTTTGACATCAATGTGTTGTAGGTTTCATTGTGGGCTTGTATATTAGATACATATTGGTATAAATTCTCTTTCAGAGTGGCTGGTGCCTGTTACCAAAAGAAAAAGATGCAAATTAATTTAGATACACATGAGACTATCGTCAAAACATGAAAATATTTCTCATTTATAACAGAGATTCTCAATAACAAGAATTTTCAAAGAAAAAAACATCCCTACCCATCCCTAAACATAACCCCTTTTTCGAATGTAACTAATAACTGATACAACAAAAGTTAATGAACACACTACCACCCCTTGTTTGAATGAGTGGATTTCTCTGTATCCTTGGAAACAATGAATTATGAATTTTTGCCGTGCCTTTAAAACTCAGTAAATTTTAAAATAAGTTACTCCAAAATTCGCTTGAGGATGAAATGGAACTAATGTTTTTAATTTAATTACAAAATTTAATTCAAAGCTTTTAGCTTCCATTTTTGAAACATGGTTATTACTGTGTAGCGAAAAAACCATATTTTAAATCAGTTAATTTATAATATTAATGCTCTGTAAATTTACATTGAGCACTATTTTGTAAAAATAAAAATATCTATAAGAACACCGGATTATATATCTTACCGTTCTTTCTTTTTATTTGTATATATATATTTCTGTGTATAAGATGACCTTTAAAATCCCCCCCTAAATCCCCCTTAAAAACTGGGGGTCATAGAAACCTTAAATTCTGAGTGATGATAAAGTTAGCCTACTGACAAATGGTAGGCTAACTTTAGCCTCGGTGCAATAACTAATAACATACATAAAAATATTCACATTATCAAATAAACTAATAAAAGTAATAAAACTATTTCTACCTCATATATTACTAGTGTAACTTCATAATGAATTGCCTATATGAAGAATAATTCCATATCAATGAAATCAATTTATATCCATGCAAGCTCAGCTGAGAAAATGTAAACAGAGTTATGATTGCATTCACAACAACCTTTTTATCTTTTGCTAATCTTTCAATAATGAATAAAAGAGTGAATAACAAAATGTTGAAAGTAGAATGTACTCTTATCACAGATTATCATACTGTTATTAGGGGTATTTTGTGATTATTGATGAAGTATAAGTAAATGGGCATTAGTACACCTGGTTGTTTGTAACTGTTTAGATATAGGAAAAAAAGAGGGAGAGAATCAGTAGTCACACGAGATCACGTGATGAAACAAACAATTATTTCCCTTTTAGGGGACATGTGTTGAAAAAACACAATGCAGAATCAGTTTTGTTCTTTCATTTATTTTGAATTTCTAAGGATAAAGTAACAACATTTCCAATAACATCTTTATATAATCAATAAGTATTCATCTTATACTACAGGTATAAGATAAATTCATGACAATTTGCTATATTTTTTAACTTTGTCTTATCTAAAGGTTGCCTTATACATGGAAATATACGATTATATATATATATATATATATACACATACATACATACATGTGCACACACATTATTAGCATCCTTGTTCTTTCATCTTGCAGCAATAACTTATAAAATAATGTATAATTTTTAGATAAATGATTTTCAAATTCATATCTTCATTTTTGTTGTTTTTATCAGTTTCACCCACTTGAGAACCTTCTTGAGGATCTGTCACTATTTCTGATTTCATAACCTACTTTCCTACATAGAGAAAAACAGAAACACATCATCCGAAATGTAATAAAGTTAATAGACAAAGAACAATACTGGAAAAAAAGGATTGAAATAATCAATATGCTATGTTGAAAGAATTTCATGAGTAACCCAAACAGAGAAACTCCACCGGACAGATTGGTACTAGAAATGAGAAGACTTCAGAGTCTCACTGCTCAAATGTTCTTCTGGACACATTAGGAACTGAAAAGAAAATTACCTGAAAATCAGTTCAATTTCTGAACTATTAAGTACAATGAAATCAAATTGGTAGTTCATCTTGAAAATTGATCCTTAATCTGTTATTAATTGGGATAAAAAATGGTTTGTTAATTTTATGTAGATGTTGTATTTGTCATATTGTCTGGTCTTTTGTAGACTAACTTCCTTCTTTCTCCCCGTCTTTTGTCCACTCCCTATTTATCTCATCTCAAATCTCGTGGTCCCATAATTTTGCGTCAATTTGTCAGCATAAAAACAATATGGCTTCTCCACGAGATTGTTTTTACGTATGAACGTCCATGAGGTAAGATTTTTTTTTCAAACTACATCCCCCCCCCCCGACCTCATGAGCACATCTCATGTAACAGTCATCCATCCAACTCGGCGGGTTTCACACTCTTTGCAATCTCGGCAGTGTTTGGGGCTGAGTCTCATAAGAACTTCTTCCATTGTCACCATCATTCTCTGAATTCTCCTGAGTCACTCTTAGGTCAAAAACATGTCTTGGCATACCATCCACCTTGACATTGTTGCCCAACTGCACCCTGGTAACCGTTCCTCTTGTCCATTTTGTTGTGCAGCAGGCTCCAGTTGACTTGACCCAAACCCCCTCTCCAATCCATATAGATTCAGGCCTGAACGAACATGATCTAACTCTAGGATGTCTCCATTGGTATGTCTAAATTGCTCAGTGCGGCACAGTGTCTTCACATTGGCCAGATTTAGGTGACATATACCAAAATACCGCTTCGGCAGGCGATATCCCTCCTCTCTCAGCAATGACTTTTATAGTTCAGTGGTTTCATTCTACGATACCATTTCCGCTAGGCCTGTATGCTGCTCTATAATATTGCCTAGTGTTCCACTTGCCCAACATCACCCAAAACACTTTTGAATGGAACACTGCCCCATTGTCCATAAGTACCTCTTCAACCAGTCCACACTCAAAAAAATCTCATCCAGCTCCTTCGCAATGATGTCTGCCATTTCTACCTGAATCTCCCTCCAAATGACAAACCAGCCAAGGCCACAATCAACTATAGTCAGCTACGTTTCACCTCTATAATGTGTCACATCGATAGTTGGTGTCTACTTGGACCTCTCCTAATTCATGAACATTTGGCAACGAGTTGATCGATGAACAACGACCGCAGCTTCTAACCACCTTCTGTACAGTATCTCTTGACACCTCCAGGTAGACTCTCCGTACTAGATATAGTGTTCTGTCTGCTCTTACATGATACAGTCTGTGCAACTCCTTGACCTCAGCCTGCATGGCACATCGCCATAATAGCTTTCTCTACTTTTAGCCAACTCTTTTTCACTCTGGTTAGAGCATCGGCCTTATTTCTATCAGAGGGCACAAACGTTACACTCAATTTTAAGTTAAATTCATCAATCATTTCCCTCAGAATCCCCAAATGTCGCATGATAAGTAGCTCTGCCACTCCTTTTGTACGGATCCTTTTTTGTCCGTTATCATAAGACTGATCCAACTGCAGACAGTAACCAAATCAGTTCGAATCTCAATCTCTTTTAGACCCCATTTCAAGGCGAGGTTTACACCCTTTATCGTAGCATCCAACTCAGCAATGTTGATATGGTTGTAGTCACGTTTCTTTCTTAAGCACACCACATCTTCGACTATCACATCATTGATCTCAATACATACACCAGTGGCCATACTGCTTGCGTCACACCATACAATGCCCTTTTCCAATCTGTGAACATACCATCTCCCTTGAACTGGATTGTGGTGTCAAACCTCTTCCACAACTTCCCGTACCACACTGGTTGTTTCACCATCCACTATCTCTTCCCAATCGATTTCTTCAGCTCTTCTCTTCAAATAACTGCAGGTGATTCTAAGCCATCCAGCTATTGGGTAGTGGCCCACCATTTTTCCACAGACAGAGAACAGTTCACGCCTGCTCATTTCCTCATGCACCTCAGGCAGATCATTCCCTCTCGCAAATACCAGATTTCTTACCTTATCCGTATGAAGCTGAAGACCCAATGCTACTCCTCCTTCTAATGATTCTGGTGGCTTTGCTGTTAAGGCAAAGTTGTTAAGATGATTTACAAGGTCTGCCGCTGGTATGGCTGTTTCATCCACTAGTATATTGTCACTATACGAATCCATGTTTTTTCTAATGTGTTCCTCTTTTTTTAGCACAGTTTTTAGGATTTTTGACAATCTTCAGGGCTACATTTAGTCCGAAACCCAACCTAGTTAAACAATAGGTCTGTCCCTCATACCAAACTAACTGGTACTTCCACAAATGTCTCACGACATGTATTTGCAAATATGCGGACCTTAGATCAACAATCTTAGATGCCATTGTCATTTGCTTCCACTTCCTCATTGTTTCTCCACAAACGTCAATTGCATCCATACCACAATGACACATAATGTATTTATTTAGTTCTCAGTAATTGAGAATTGGCCTCATCTTGTTTTTTGTGGGTTGTTCCACCGCCATTAAGGGTAGCACTCCCATCTGACGATCCTGTCCCACGGGGTTAAGATTCCTTCCTCAATCCACCGTTTAACTTCACTGTCGAATTTGACCTTCTTCTCCTTAATCAGTTTAGCATGGTAGTGACTAACGTTGTTTTTTTAATATCAGGGGTTATGAAATCCATTTCCATTCCACGGTTCACTTCTCTCCATCAAATCTTGCACCAAAGTCCTTATCTACCACTTCGCATTTATTTTATTTCGCTACTCTTGCCGTTTGGTTGTATATTCATAGCACAATCTCCTCCTCTGAACTCCACGTCACCATTTTCATAGACGGTAACCCCTCCAAGCTGGAGGATAATATCCATGCCCACAATAACGTCAACACCATCGATGATCTTTTCCATCACAATTGCCTCAATTCTCAGTAACTGTCCACATACCTCCAATGTCACTGTGCTGATCTCTCTGAACAAAACCTCCTGTCCATCCAATGCTCTTACAGTACTTGTACTCCTACAATCAGCCGAAAGACCCGACCAGATTAATGTTGCGGTGCAGCCAGTATCAATCTGGGCCCTTGCTCTCCTGCCTTCTATTAGCACTTCTATTGTTGGTAGTGTTCTGGTTTGCACCATTGCTGATTTGAAGGAGTAACTGCTCGCGCACCAGTTGCCCCCTGTGGGCAGTGTTTTACATAATGCCCCGGCTCACTGCATCCATAGCAGGTCACCTTGATCAGTTCCCTAGTCTCTCAACAAGTGAGGACCCTTGCAGTTATAACATTTGCCACTAAACGGTTTGATCACTCTTGGTTTTCTATCATACTGTTTAGGTTCTCGTTCTGCGACCGCTACCACTTGTGGTCTCCGTGTGGCAGTTGAGATTATTTCACTGAGTTCCAGTTTCTCCAGCTGCAACTGCTGTAGTGGCACCGAAATACTTTCCAGGAACCCACTGACAAACGTGAGCTTCACGATCTGCTCTTGCCCACTTCCTTCAAACCTTTCTACTTCCGCCAGTCTTTGTATTTTCATTGCATACACATCAACGGCTTCGCTGGTCCACTGCATCTTCACTAGCTTTGCATATGCAGAAAAAATTCCATCTGTAAAGGGTGTTTTTAACTTAGCTTCTATTTTCTTTGCATCCCGTTGATCTTCTTTGGTCAACTGGAGATATAAGGCCAGGGCGTCTCCTTCTAAAAACGGGGACATAAAGCTTGCAAGATCGTGGATTTTTTGCAGTCTCCCTACCAATTTCACTTTCGCTAACCAGGCCATCAAATCACCTTCGCCACTGAACATTTTCACCATATCGACAGTTACTTTGCGATTCCCCTCCATATCGTCACAGCACTTATAACAGATATGTATGCCGAAATAGCTTGTAGATGTTGTATTTGTTGTATTGTCTGGCCACACACGAAGGCTAACAACAAGTCTCTAGTCAAAATTTGTTCAGTTGATAAAACTTGAATTTTAAGACCAACAACTTTCCAAAGGAAAACAGGAATGGAATTGTAATTATATTTCTCTTTCATCTGCTTAAGATGCAATAAAATTTATTAAAACAATGGAAAAGAGCTGGTGAGGGGAAGTGACAGGTGACAAATCCCAGATACAACTGACCACACAAGGATATGATAAGAATTATCCGCTGATGGAAATTTTGGATGATAATTGAATTTAGCAATTTGGGCTAGACCACACCTAGCCTCTAGGAACAGGTTTGATCAGGAGACAAAGAGAGCAGTAAAGGTTCAGGTAGAATTTCAAAGAAGGCAGAGGAATTGCCTGCACCCTTCAGGCAGTGATGATGAGAGGCACCCACACAAGATAGGAGTATATTCTGCAACCACCACTCTTTGGTCAGGCAATCAATACCCCACACCAGATTTCCACGAGGGTCCATAAGTACAGATGTGTGAGGCAAAAGACGAAATGAAGGAACCAGACGGCGCAAGGTGCTGTTTGCAAGAGAGACATATTGCCAGTTGGTTCAAGACCTGCTTTGCCAAACACTGCGCATCTTCTGCAGAAAGGACTTAGACTCCAGTCTATACCAGACTACCAAATACAACTGAATGGTCAGCCCGAAGAAATCACAAAGTGGAAGAAATCAGATTTCAGCCTTGTACTAGTTTACCAAGCATGGCTAAACATAGTGTCACTGGGTATTAAGGGAGAAGGTGCTGAAAACTTGCATATTGTTAATTTAGTGAGTAGAACATTCACTGTATGAACCTTTGATATAAAGTTGTTGTGTTACACAGCTGTCTCTTACTTTGTTTCTTGTGATGTCATCTCACCAAAGCTACCGGATCAGCGACATTGCATATACAACTCTGCCTTCATCTGCCCTGTGATCTAAAACATACACAACGTGGGCAGGGTGGGATTGAGGATCGGGGCAACCAACTCCAAGGCTAGCCATAAGGATCGACCACAGACTTACCCAGTGACTGAGGGTGGGATTGTGACGTCATACTACGATCTTCAAAAATTTAAATGCAATGTCTCCTTGAATTCTGTTCTTATATTACCATCGCAAATTACAGTCTGTAGAGAAATACTCGTTTTGTAACTTTTAGAAAAAATATGCTTTGTATAAAAAAAGGACCTGCTTAATCCATTGTCACTTTAATTCAATCAATTTCAAAATTGGAGATTAATCATTTTTTTTTGCCTGAAAATGGTCAAGATGAAGAATTATCATTATTATACACATCCAAGTAAATCTGTGTATAATTATCAAATTTTATAAAATTGATTAAAAAAACAAAAAGAGTAAAGGTGTACAACTATTTTCATATGGCATTATCAATCAGGATGAAAATCTCTCCAACTAAATTCCTTTTCTATTTCTCATTCTTTTTGTTTACAATAAAAAACAAAATCAGAAGATAAAAAAAAGAAAATAGAAAAAAGAACTTGCAATCTTGACTGACTGTACATCTAAATTTGCAGGTCATTCATAGATATTTTATTTAGTTATGAGTTTTCAAGTACAATCCCCAATCCTCTAAGGTGACTAATGCAAGCAGATAAAAGACAGGAATATGATCAATTCTACTATTTATTCCTGCCACTAAATGTACAAGACAACATTACAGTAAGATGACTGGAGATAGAACTGAATTATTACCAAATAGCACTAATAATCATCAACCAGAATTTTAATCTATTGTAATTTCCCAGTCTCTATGTTAAACTTTGCTTTGCAAATGTATTGGCCAAGCATTCTGTCTTAAAATATTTGCATATATTATCCAAATATAAATAATGCAAAATGCAATGATACAACAAAGATGATTAAAATCTTACATGTTCATCACCACAGATTTCAGAAAGGAGATAAACAAAAGCACCAAGTTCTCGAACGCTGCAATAAAAGAAATCATGATGAATATAGAATTCAAGAAAAATAAAGACTTCACAGTCTAGGAATATCATTATTATTTCAAGTACAAAAAAACTCACTACTAAATGCAAACACTTTCTCTCTGGTTGAGATAGTGAATATCACCAATCCACACTGAGTATGGAATTTCAGGATGGAAAATGTTCTTTTCTGACTGCATACTTACAAACTGTAATAGTCTTATGCCAGATTTTTCTTGTAATCAATAAATATGTTTTCCTTGAGAAAGAAAGAAAGGTCATTTCAAACACAAGAAAATAATGAAAAAGATATTCAATCCACTTTTCCCCCAGCATCTTTTTTTGTCTATACATCCTTTTATTCTATCATTAGAAACTAAAAGTAATTTCTATAGTACAATACTTCCTCGATATGATCAATATAAGTGCTCCCCAAAGCTACTACCCACTTTCTGCTTAATATTAATATTCTACTTAAGAACATACACAGATCTCTAGTAAATATCAATGCAGATGATACAATAGTGTATGGGTACATCTCCAAAATCTAGATGACCAGGGGCTAACAGCTGATCTCTTCTCTGACCTAGCAGCTCAATGGGGGAAGGACTAGCTTGTAACATGCAATACCTCCAAAACCAAGCTAGTAGAATTTGATCACCACTAAGCAAACACTGAAGTTTCACCTATCTTTCTAAAAGATAACTGTCTGCAATTTGATCTAAGATGGCTGAAAAGTGAGTTGCTGAAATTGATAGATAAGTATAGTGTGCTACTTATTTTCATTCTAGGAATGGTGAAGAGAAAAACCTAGCTATTACTGAAAATGCTTGGCTAATTCAGCTAATAATATATAATGATATATTTATATTTTCTCCTAAAAGGCTTACTAATCTTTCAAATATATGCTAGAAGTAGAAAAGTAAAACAGTTTTTGATAAGCATTTAAAGGAATTATATTCTTATTACAATTTCCATCAAGGCAGAAGCAATGAGGGTGTGCAATTTACCTTCATATCATGTGTAAATATCTCCTTTCAAAGCAAATTTAAAATAAAAAAATGAAAAAAAAAAAAATTACATTTTTGTTTCAAAAGGAGAAATCTTTCCAGTTGATTTTAACAAGCACTTGGATATTAGACATTATCAGATTTTTCAATTTATGCAGAGTTCTTAGATAGGACAAAATAATGAAAGAGGGGTGAAAAGACAAATAGAATAGTGAAAAGTAATCCTAGACAGTAGTAGCACCTAGTCAGGTAGATTAATTCCTAATCTATAAGAATTCCCATCAATATTTCTGAAAACATTTCAACTGTTTTCAATCACTGCTTGTGGTCTATAACTGGTAAAGTGACTAGAGAGTATATATAGATCTAACATAAGCTATTCCACAATTTTATAATAGTTGCTATATACATTGTCAGTGTTGACAGACAGAAGGTCAGATTAAATAAACTTAGATGTAAAAAAAAAAAAAAAAAAAAAAAAAATCAAAATATTAAAATAACCCAATTATCAAATGCCCAATCAATAAAGCGGAATTTAATCTTCAGAGTAGTTTTGTAAATTCTGAAAGGTAAAATATATTCATGAAAATAGATCCAATTTGATATTAATGCCATCAAAGTTTTCTTTCATTATTGAGCAGAGAATATTCTAGAAACGAAATGAGATGAGAGTATTGTAGTTATATGCAGATTAATTAATTAACATATCTAGAATACCCAGACTATATGATGACAATGATTAGGAGGAGGAGGGACTATGCATGATCACTGAGTAGCCACATGAAGGACTTAAAACTTCACAACAATAGCACTGCCAATAGAAATCACTTTATTATTAGAGAATACTGATTTTGTGGCTGCAGGAATAAAAGAGCATTCACGGCTAAAGCAAGACGAAGAAATTAAGAGACAGCAAAGAAACAGCAGGAGAAAATAAAATAACCAATCTTTTTTTGGCCACAGCAGGGAATCAAAGCCATTATGACAATTTCAACTATGGCTTAGCCAAAGAAGTTGGAAAGTTTAACAAAATAAGTCAGATAATACAGAAAAATATCCGACCAAAAAAAAAGAGGTTAGTCATTGCAGAGAGAGCAAAATTCAAAACAAGAAGCTGACAAACCAGTTAAAAAATTCTACTTTATCTAAATGAAGATGGAGTTAATTGACAGACTGCATAATGTGACACATCGCTATAAAATGTTAGAACAATTACAGCGAGGAAACCAGTCTTTGTCTACCTTCATTGAATTTATTTTTTTTATACAAAAAGCCATGTTGAAGAAAATCATAACAAAATGCAGATTCTGTGGAAAGAGTGTAAATATTGTCTAAGGATGAACCATTTTCAAGCAATGTGCAGATTTAAAAAGAAAAAAGTGGAAAGAATTTAAAAAAAAAAACAAACAAACAAAAAAATATGGGAATTTTTTAGATTAAAAAAAAAGTTTTACTAAAAACCCGTATAAATGATGTACTACTGAACATGCAAATGGATACCACAGCAAAATAACATTGATCCCCAGAAACTTTTATGAGCCTATAGGCAAACCAAAACTACATAACAGCCATATGCTGTATCACAAATTTGATATGTTAGTTATAAAGACATTGGGATATTTTGAAGGTTAGATAAAATTGAAAAACAAATTTAAAATAATGCCCATCGTTGCTGAAGATTGCAAAAAGAACATGGACTTATTGAAATGACATACTTAAGATGAGTTACACAAAATTAATGAATGCAGTAAAAAGGCATGTTAAAAAACTACAAAGCAAGACTAAAGTTAAAAGAAAATGTTACCCCCTCCTACTATGTTAAAAGATGTCTAAAATATAAAAAAATAAAGAACTTTAAACAAAGTAAATTACATTCTTGGCCTAAAGAGTCAAAACCATGGAATAATGCATACGTCAGTGGAGTAGGACCTTTATTAATATTAGTGGACTCTTTTTCACTCTGGCCCAAGGTAATTCATGTACCTTACAGAAGTTATATTGTAAAACAAGTTTTAAGTTATATTCTCCAGAAACAGAATACCAAAAACCCTGGTGTCCAACAACACCCCAGAGTTTTGCGATAAAGAAGTTAATTCGTGACCAAAGAAAATAGAATGTACACTTTACAAGACACCTCCATATCATCCTCAATCAAATGGGATAGTGGAAAGGATTGTACAGACCTAAAGTTGCGCTTGAGGGCATGTTCACAACAGAAAGAGAAAGTAGAAGTTTTTTTACCTAGACTGCTTTTAAATTACCACACCATACCACATCCATCGGCCTTAATGGGAAGACAGATCAAAGCTTCTTTAATCATGTCATATTCTATGAATGAGAAAATGTGGTACAAGAAAATTAAGATGACACTCTCAGAGAAGGCAATTTTTTTAATGCAAACAAGGACAGAACAAAGCTATAATAAGAAAAAATGAGAGTAGCATACTAGCCCCATGCAGATCAAATAAGACTACGATATGAATACAAGGAGGAAAGTGACGAAAAAATGTTCACAGATACCTCAAGTAATGACAGCACTGAACAAAAAAAACCTACCCTTTCAGGATGAAATGTCTGACAAAGAAATGACCATGGATACCTTAAGTAATGAAATGTCTGAAGACAAACATAATGATGATCAAAAGGGACAATATGATTCAGAAACTGTGGAAGAGCAGTCAATGCATGAATACGGTCATGAGAATAAGAGTAAATGAGATAGATCAAAATCTCCCAGAGAAAGAAATACCTTAAGATCCTGAAAGAAACCCTAAAATCAAAATGATAGAAGCAGCACAAGAAAAACAAGGGGCACAAAACACCTTCATTACAGGGAGATGTAGTGATATGTAAATTAACTAATTAACATATCCAGAATACCCAGTCTATATAATGACTAATTAGGAGGAAGAGGTGGAGGGGACTACACATGAGCATTGTGTACTAACACAAAGGACTTCAGAACAATTATCAAATATGAACTGGATTTACCACTGAGAATTGAAGGTTTTGTTAGCACTACCAAATATTCAAGAAGGAAAAACTGTCAGAAAAATATTTTCTCTAAAAATGCAAAAAAAAAAAAAAAAAAAAAAAAAAAGATAAAACAAAATCCAAAAAGGAATAGACAGAAAATTTATAAAACTTACTTCTGACTTTTGAGTTCTTCATATTTCTCCAAGAAAAACAGTTTCTCAGGCGCTTTCTCTGCCACTTTTTTCTTGATCTGTAAAGTTGGCACCTGAAGACAGGAAAAAAATTAAACTGGTACTCAGGCTAATAATATCAGAATTTGTCACAGTTGTTCTGTCACATTCAAATAAAGTTTTTATTTTATAAATTCTGTACCAAACTCCATATTTTATATAATTATCTCAAATATTTTGTTATCCATATATAAAATATGATTACTCACAGATGATGGTAAACTAGGGCCATTAGAACTTTCCAACATCTCAGCATAGATGTCAGCACCCAAAGCATCTGTGGACCGAATGCTGAATAAAAAGTAAAAATGTTAAAAAACATCTAGAAACAAAAATTAGGATCAAGTAAGCTTTGTTTATATACACAATTAGAATTAATAGTAATATAATCTTGTGATGAAAAGCAAATGAAATGAAGATTAAAGAAATACTAGTTCAAAATTAATAATGGTTGACATTACAATGTTTTATCTAATAAAATTTCTAGACAATATTGCTACTAGTAATACTGCTAGTGGAAACAAAGTTGAAAAAAATCCTAGTCAAAAATTAATAATACTTGACAATTCTTCATCTAATAAAAATTTAATATTACTCATACTACTAATAGTATGTAAGCAAATCAAGAAATATGTGACCACAGTGTAATGAAAGGAAAATAATAAATAGGTTTATATTGTGTTCTAATGGCTGTAGACTGATGGTGTAAAAAAGAAAGGTAAAAGAAATTCTAGTCAAAAATGTCTTTAATCTGTTTTTGAATGTGTCCTTTAGCCAAACTTAAAATAAAATGTTTTGGCTGCCGATTTGCAAATCCAGACAGTGGAGATATGTAGATAACCAAAAAGCAGTTAATACACAATGAACAGTGCCATTGGGTGTAACGTTACACAAATGACAAATGGAATTTAAATGAGGCGATGGTTTCAAACAGGAATTATTTATGTAAGCCAACAACAGCCAAAAAGTGAATATCTGACTTCACAATAAAATAAAGAGATATTTAAGAGTGAAAAAAAAAAACCAGATCTGTGGAAAATTTGAGATCTATAAAAGAGGGAGGGGAGTAAATTCTAATTCAGAAACATGTGAAAGAATCTGTGATCATCTAATTTCTATTCAGATTGATGATTCATTAAATCAACTGCAATATGCTAAAAATTATTTGTAAAGCATATAGTAAAAAATTATGCAATTCTTTTGCAATTTCATCAACAATCAAATAAAAAGAAATCTGATTTAGAAAATAATTTTTTTAAAATTTCATTTACAAATGTAAAAAATGATTGTTCAACTCTTAATCTTTTTTGAATGCATTTTAAATGGATGAAAGCTGCATCTTAATATTTCAAATTTTTTTTTTCCAATTAAGGTTTCAATTTCATTATTCTTAATAATGAATATAATAAAAAACAGTGCTTTTCTTTATAGCTGCAATTCTTTTAATGTAAAGTCAAAGTTTTGTTTGTTGCCAGCAGTTAAATTTGTTTCTGTCTCATCTTAAATTTTTTTTTTTTTTTAAGCGTATCACCCCAAGCAAGGCTGGAAGCCACTATCACGCAAGGGGTTAAAGAAGGGTTGGAGGAAGAGCAGATAGGAGTGGTAAAGGAGAGGATGTGGAGAAAGAGAAAGACAGTGGGTCGATCAAGGCAAGGGGGTTGCAGAAGATTTGGAACGAGAGCAGATAGGAATGAGAAATGAAAGGATGTGGAGAAGGGAAGTGTATAGATCAAGGCAACTGGAGATGTCAATTGACGCTACACTTAAACCGTTGGAGATTGTAATTGTCAGGGAAACAGTAATAGGGAAGGGAGTTCCATAGGCGAGATGTGCGAGACATGAAGCTATTGGAGTAGAAGAGACGTCTACATCTAACAGTTTCCACGGTGTAGGGGTGGGAGCGGGATGCCAGCCTCGTGGGGCGTTTAAATTCACGAGGCCTGGGGACAAGCGAACGCAGCTCCTCAGAGCAATTACCGTGGAAGTACTTGTAAAAAAGGCAGAGCGAGGCAACATCGCGTCTGTGAGAGAGCGACTGCAGACGAGATGACAGATCAGGGCCAATCACGTTGCCTATCCATCTCTGGATCTTATCAAGAACCCCGAGGCAAACAGCAGGGGCCCCAGACAATATATGGCAGCAATACTCCATGCAAGGGCGAATGGTCGATTTATAGACTTGAAGGATCGATTCCGGGGAGAAAAATTTCCTGGCTCGGCACAGAGAACCAACTTTCTTAGCGGTGGCTGATGCAAATGTATTTGTTCCATCTCAGATCAGCAGACACCGTGAGACCGAGCAGCCGCAGGGAGGAGCTCTCGAGAAGTTGGTCATCAGACATTCTAATGGGATGCAGGGATGGATCCTTGTGGTGGTTGATAGAGAGCAGTTTTGTTTTAGAGGCGTTAAAGTTAACCATCCATTTCTCACCCCAGATCATAACCGATTGGAGGTCTTTTTCAATTTGAGCTGCCAGGTTAGCTTTGACCGCCTCACTAGATTTGTGTTTGAGGCAGGAGTAAATAGTGGTGTCGTCAGCGTAGATGCCGACTTGGGAGTCTATGGCGTCAGGAAGGTCGTTTATAAATATGAGGAACACAGTAGATTGGGACATAGCCATTAGTGTTCATATGTATGGTATATAGCAATAATAAAAATGACCTCAGTATCTAAAATTTGTGTTAAAGCCCAAGTAGAGCAATTTCCTGATGACTTTTATGCAGTAGAAAATATGTTATTTTGCAAATTGTCTCCATAATGTTGACATTTTTAGTGTAGACACAATCAAAGATCACATCAAATCAAAAACTCATTTGACAAAAAAGTCTTCAAAAAAGTTGGCTCAACTGAAACAGAAGACAATCACAAATTTGTTGAAGATTAAAGAGGTATAAGATGATTTTATCCTTGATTTTTTGAAAATGTGTGCTTTGTCTGACATTCCCCTACACAAAATTGCTAAAATGAGGCCATTAATATTAAAACATTGTAAAGAAGGTGGCACTATTCCAAATGTCAATTGTGTCAACCAACTTCATGTACCAAAATTGCTTGTCACTTTGCTGCCCTGAAAGCCAAGCTGGCTAATCAATCAGTCAGCATCGAAACAGACAAAACAACTGACTGTTGTGACCACAGCATTTTGAATGTAATTGCAAGCATTTGTGGGGAGTCATTTCTCATTGATGTAAAACTGTAAGTCAGGCATGCATCTGAGCTGTAACACATGATTATTGCATTTGAGGATATTATTGCCTTTGTAACAGATTCTGCAGCCTATTGTAAAAAAGCTCATAAGGAAGTGTTGTCAAATGTCTTTGTTAATAGTTGCCATGTGTTGTGCTTAGCACATATTTTAAATCTTGTTGATGAAGTATTTTCACACTGGCCAGCATTTGATAATGTTACCCAGCTCACTACTTTCATCAAGTCAGCCTTTTTTAAAAAGTCCTAGCCAGAAAAAGCAATACTTAAAATAGCTTGAAGATTTCTTGCCTAAGTAACAAGCAAAACTACCCCTTGTACCAGTAGCAACCAGATGGAATTCCTGGTTTAATGTGGCCAAATATCATTCATCCTTTGTACAGTTTTATGAAGGATTCTTTAAGAAAAGAACCATGGCCTTGCAGTAGATAAGATTCTAGAATTAGTAGATGATAGTCAACTACATCATACCTCTTACCATAATTTGCACCTGAATCTGCATTTTATAAATGAGAACTGCACTTGTTTAATAACAGCTTTGACAAATTTAGAAGAAACTAAGTCTTCACTTGCATGTGTTTTATATAACATGATGGAGGATGTAAAACAGTACTTATATACTGGTACATCAAAATCAACATTTGCCCTAGAAACTGATAGTCTTGCTTGAACTAGAAACAGAGAAGGAGAGAGTTACCTCAAATTTCCAAGATTTTTTTGAGCACATCATTTTGAAACCAAATAAATACCTGGATACTCATCCTGTGTATAACTTTTACAAAGCAGCTCGCCTGCTTGATCCTTGACAGCTACCATGTGTAGGCCATGATTTAAACATTTTGCAGCCATCAAGGACTTGCAACAAACCTTCTACTGATCTTCTTGAAGAATTTCAAATGTATGTGAATTACCAAGATGATTTACCAAATCCTTTTAAGATCCCATCATTTTAGAATGCAAATAAGACAGATTTCCTTTTCTGGAACAGATTGCCAATAAGGTCAGTTGAATGCCTGTTACCAGCATAGATGCTGAACGTTCATTTTCTCAGTATAATCATTTACTCAATAAACACTGTGAAACACCAAGCAGCTCACAAGATTGTATTACAATGGAGATTTAGAGACAAGATTTGAGGGATTAGATATTTCCCAAATTAAGAAATTAGTAATTTTAAATTTGAGCAGTATTTCAACTTGGATAAGTTATTTTATTTAAATTTTGAATTATTATGTCTAATTTGTTTTTTGATATTTTGTCACAAAGATTCAGTAATTAAGGTTTAATTACTGTTTTGTAAAATTTTAGTCAAAATGTTTGACTTTATTCAGATATTTATTATTGAGATTCAAGTTATTTGCTGTTGATACTTTAAATGTGATTTTTATATTATGAATCAATAATTATAAATCAATCTAAATCCTTTTACTTAAAAGAAAAAAACAATTTGAATGTGTTTTGAACGTGTTCTTAAAGAAGGAACCTCAGATTAAAAGTTCTACCTCAAAGATATGCACTCTAATATTCCATTGTTTTATTGTCTAGTCATGTTACATTTTTTTTTATTTTTACATATTATTTATTTTTGGACTTGGATTTTAACATTAGAAAAAAGATTTGTAGATATTTGCTATTTCTTTAAATGCAATAAAACTTGCAATTATATTTTTGTTTTCAGTTTTAATAATAATTATAGCGCATTGTATTGCCATTTTCTCATAAAATTCTATAAAAATGGAAAAAATGAAATTTTCAAAAAGTAAAAACGAAAAAAAAAAAAATTTACAAAAAGTGGAAATGGAATCAAGGAAAATTTGAAATGGAAAATTGGGGGCCCTAGATATATCACAGCAACTTAATCATACAATGTTTTTCATTCTGTATTAATTCAAGAACTTTCCCCTTTTCACTTAAGGGGAGCAATTTATGACATAGCCAAATTACTAGCATCACTACACTTGTGCTTTGAGACATTAATTAAAACCTGTGAATTCCTTCTTTCTCGAGCGAATTGTAGGTAAGTGAAACCATGGGAACACTGTGTGTGTGTGTGTGTAAAATTTGCTATAGGGAAAGTGTTCAATATCAGAGATAGAGTGTTTATAGATAGATAGTATGTACATCAACACTGAATGGTTTCTTTCACTTTCACATTTCAATGTAATCTACAGACTAAATGCCATTACTCTTTTTTAATGGGAGATTATATATATATATATATATATATATATATATATATATATATATATATGCAAGTTTCATTAAAGCCAACTGACAAGGTACTGTGATTAAGCTTTTTATTTTTCTTGTTTTTTTTTTTCTAGACATAAAGTGTGTAAAAACTATCCAATGTGTTGACTGTGTTTGGAAAATAAAATTTTCCTAGGACTCTAGATACATACATAACACAATCCATACATCTAGTTAAAAGTAAAAAGAAAATCAACCTTGATAATGCCTAAAAGTAGAGTTGAAAACACTCAGATATGCAGAACTGTTGGACTATTTTTACACACTTTGTGTCCAGAAAAGAAAACACTTGTACAAACACAAGAAAAATTTAAATAAAAGGCTTAATCGCAGTATCTTGTGAGTCATCTTTAACAAAATATGTAGAAAAGAGGGACTGCTGCCTAAATACACAATATAGCAGATTGTCTGTATACATCACACAGATAAATAAGAAGAAGAGGAAGTCAGCCCTTCCCAGTTTCTTTTTGGCTAATACTAAATATTGTTTATAGTCATAACTTCTAGATTGCTTATTTATGCTTATTGTTGGAGAAAATGTGTATGTAATTAGGTTAGTCATGTAGTGTTGATTTTTATGTCCACACAGAGGATTTCAGTAACATGTCTGCTTTGTATCCATTTTCAGGTCAGACACAATTTAGCTGCAGCAAAATTGCCTCTATTGACATTTTTTATCAATTCTTGCTGTAGGATTACAGATTTGAATGTAAGTGGGTAATGTACTTCAGCAATGGCAACTGGGATGTGTGCGATCATTCATGTTTTACAAGTATAGCATGCAGGTTCTTGTTCAATGATGGCAAAAATGCATAACCAATGTAGTCAGTGGTAAAGACAGTTTTCTCACTGAAAACTTATTCAGTCCAACAGTTTTATTATGCTCCTTGTGTCTGTTGTAGTTCCCATGAAAATAAATAGGAGCCATTACTTTCAGTGCATCCCTTGTTTTTGTGTGTGTGTATATTTTGATAGCATGATTCTAATTCTTAGTCAGTAATCTTTCCCTATTTCTTCCACAAATACTGTAGAGAAAAATAAATGATGATGAGGAGGGTCAAAAAGTGCAGTGCGACACTTGCTGGCAGGCCAGCTATTTTTATTCTTCTTTGGTCGACTCAAGGAAATGGATTGCGTGGCTCCCTTACTCGGCCGTTACACTGGGCAGTTGTGAAACAGACACCAACTCAGCCGCGCCTACTTCAACTTCCTTTTTGTCTGTCTGTCAATCTGTACGTCCAACTCTAACACACACAGCCCACCGAATGACTTGTCTCTTTTGTGCCGCTGGCACCCCGCTTTTTATTCTATTCCAAGACGGCCAAAATTTGCATGTGTGCAAATATCGTCTTGTCTTGAACAAGATAGGCACGCATAAATTGTATCTTCAATAGCGGCCATATTTCTTTTTTATTATCACTTTGCAGGCAAGACACATTCACGCACGTTTCGAATTCCGAGGTAAGTCTTTCGTTACAATTATCACCAATTATCCACTGATAATGAGACAGATTTTCATCCCAACCTTAAATTCACACATAATTGATCAACATAAAAAAAAAAAAAAAAAAAAATGAACCCTCACAAGCTCAGTTCTCTTGATATCAGAATTAGCATTTCACTTTTACTGCTGTTCTTCTAACAAACATCAAATGAAAGATTTGTACAATTTCTGACTTCTTTAGTAAAATTTAATTTCATGGACTACAATGCAAGAGCCCTTAGAACATATCCATACTTCAGAATGGATACCAGTTTATGTATGTTGGTTCAATCAGTTGAGGAATGACTTCAAAAACATACTCTGCCCAAATTTATAGACAAAACATACAGATGCATGCTGGGATTTCTTCCTGGCTAATAATATAGACCACATCCTGGTCTCATCCAATATATTTCTGTTCTTGAAGTCAGAACACTGTGATCACGTGTCTGTATCCCTTTTCTGTTTTAACACCATTCTTATTTTGTGAACTGTTTGCCTTATTACTGTTACTTTGCCTACTTTTGTTTTGTATATATTGTTCACTTGATATTATTTTTGCCCTGTTCATTTCTATTCTTTCTCTTCTTATTTTTTACTGTAAATTTTGTCAATATTGTTTGTTAGACATTCCTGCCAATTACATTTAACTATTACCAATTACTCTACAATGTAACTGGCTATTGTCAAGACAGACAATAGATAAAACAGCTTTTTACCATTCCTACTTTCTGAATAGCTCTGGAAAAGAAGTTTGCTCAAATTATCTCTCTTTCTCTCTCAACATTGTACCATAACAGCATAATAATAATAACAGAAATAATGTTAAGCAAACTCAAGTACATTTGACCAAAATTACAACTCAGTCTAACAATTCTGTTTTTCATGATTATAACAAATACAATGCTCTTCACATTTCTATGTGTTGATTTGTAGTAAATGGGAAAACATGCTGAAAAAAATTTATTGTTGGTGAATTCAGTAGTCATGGACTGTACCATAGATGTGGCCTTGTGTCAAACTTGTTTCAGACTAGATCAATATCTCCATACAGAGCCTGAAAAATAGTTCTCCATTTTGAGTTAATATTTATGTCCTTTGGGTATCTCAAATTTTACAAGTAGATGTGTATGAATTTACTATTCAGATAGAGAAATGCTTAAGACTTGCCAAATGGTTGAGTTTCCACACAAAACTAAAGACTGTTTATGCCATTAAGGTTTATTCAAGAAGTAACCACTTGAGATCAACACTTATTCTTCTAAATGGGAATATTTTTTTATTTAATAACTTTCACTTGGTTAAAGAAGGAATATTATTAATTGCAGGAAATTTTAAAGTACTTTTTTTGCTAGGAGAAAAGACTATTTACCAAACAGCTTACTTTACAAATATATATGTCTTGTAATGAAACAGACATTTAATAATGCATGATTAGTTGGCCAAGCTGAAATTAAGCTGGAATTAAGTGCCAAGTCTCTACAATCATTTATATAAAATCCCATGTCTAGTCTGCTCCCAGGCGACTTCTTGAAGATAGATTGGCAAGAGAAGTTTTTTGCAATGCATATTCAAACACCCATAAAAATTGAAATAAAAAGAGAGCTGTTAAAACTTAGGAAATGAATTCCCCAAATACTATATAATGTTTTCCCAATGTTTTGTTACCTATGAACTTCATCACCTTTCACAGAATGAATCAATATTAGAAAATCATAATTGTAAAATTACCATGAATCAGAATTTTTGAGAAAAAAATATTAAGAGATCTAGAATTGGTAGCTTTGAGAGACAGTTAATCAAACTTATTGGGATTTATTCCCCAAATAGTCTAGTTTTCAAATGTTGTACCATCTTTTGCTACTTTTAGAGTCTAAAGATAATATTTCTCAGTTTTTCTGTATAGTTGGGCACCTAAAGATTTTCATTTTTTTTTTTCACCAGAAAACTACCAGTAACTATTTTCTGATTATACCCTTAAAATTCTAAATGGATATTTGGATTACTTGACTAAAAATCTATAAGAGTATCAAATTTTATTAATTTCTGGCCAGTGGATCAGAAGATATGAGTTTTTTTGAGATCATTGAGTTCAAAAACAGAAATGTCCATCGGCAGAAAATGCTGATTTAGCAAAATTTCAACTTGCGATATCCGAGAACAGGAATTTTCACTTAAAATTTTGAGGATTTTTTTAATGAGTATAAGATCTACAACATATCAAAATGAAAAAATCTATTTTGGGGTTACATTTTTCCATTATTTTTGGTTGAGATGGGATGACTCAAAATTATAATATCTCAAACACAAACACACAAAAAAAAAAAGAAAATGTTTTTTTGTTTTCCTTTTAAATACTTCAGAATCAAATCAGTACATTTTACATTGAAACAATCACAAGTACTTGGGGGATAATTTGTATTCTTGCTATGAATCAATATTATAACCCTCTCCCTCCAATAAATGACAAGTGTTGTGGAACCAATTATAATTACAAAACACTTAAAGAAAAATGTCAAGGGAAAAAATAAGATGAAGAAAAAATAGCTGCTTACTCAAATAACTCAATGAGTTTGTTGACATTGTGGTGAAGTCTGTAGTCTGTCATGATGACAACTGTAGCTGTGAAGTTAGGCCACAGTTACTAGAAATAAGAGAAAAAAGAAAATAAATTTGCAATTCAATCAAATCCTAGTCTTCCATGAAAATTAGGTCACAACTGATAATTACACAATTTAAAAAAAGAACACAAAAATAATTTTTTAAAGATGGCATAATTACCTCATAAACTGAAAAATAATTAAACCAAAAAAAAAATTATGATTTTGAAATTTCAATGTGTACAAGTCACAAAAAATCCCATTTTCTTAAATGTTTAAAGATTTGTTTCTTTTTCAAAGTCCATTAAAATAGAGGCAACTACAAATGTTTTGACGTTACAACTCATTAAAATTGTAAAGATTTGATAATCTGGGTTTACTGGCACAAACCTCAACCTCAGCACATGTCATCTCATTTGATCTTCTAAGAAAAAAAGATTTGTTAGCCATGAAACAGAGGCACATATGACTCATTTGCTTTAACTGTTTTTTAAAATAATCAGAAAGATTTCATGTAATAAATACAAATATTTTGTACTAATTTATGTCCATTTGTTCATTCTTATTCACATAAATACAATTTGTTCAAGGTATAAGGGTGGGCTGAAAAGTTCATAGGCTGACTATGAAGGCATGATAACAGAGCCATGAAATCTTGCTTGCATTAATTTCAACTCTTCCTATTAATAACTGAATTGTTTCTTTCCAGGTAAAATGACATCTGACTGTTCAAAGAAGACTTCAAAAGTAACTAGTAGCTACTTATCTTGAAAATGGACAAAATTTGGCTTCATGGTGTTATCAAGTACCTGCAGAAAAAGTGTTTAGCCCCAAGGACATTCATGCTGACATGGCTGCTACATTAGGAGAGGACACTCAAGCTTTATCAATAATGCAAAAGTGAGCAGCTGAATTTAGGAAGGGGAAGAAAGAGTCTTGAAAATGACCCATGGTCCGGATGTTGTGCAACTACCACCACTGAGGAAAACATTGATTGTATTGACCACATGGTGATGGATGACAGGTGATTGACTATAAATCAAATAGCCAATGCTATTAGTATATCCTATGAGAGAGTTGAGAATATTCTGCACAATGAACTTTGTATGATGAAGGTTTCTGCTCAGCCTTCTGACAACTGATCAAAAGCTCATCTACTTGATCACATCACAACAAAATATGATATTGTTTGAAGCAAATCCAGCTGGTTTCCTTGAATGTTTCCAAAACCAGCATGAGTGTTGGCTTCCTCATTTTGATCCAGACAACCTATGCGATAGAAACACCTCTCATCACCTACTCCCAAAAAGACCAAGGTCATTTCATCTGCAGGGAAGGTGATGGTCTCAGTTTTTTGGGAAGCAAAAGGTATTGTGTTTATTGACTAACTTCAAAAGAGAATACTATGCCAACTTGCTGATGCATATACAAAAGGCTATCAAGACCAAACACACAGGAAAACTGAAAAAAGGAGTTTTTAATCATCAAGACAATGCTCCAGTACATTTCCTTGATTTCAATGGCTGATGTATGTGACTATAGCTTTGTACTGGTTAATCACCCTCCCTATTCTCCTGATTTGGCCCCATCTGACTATCATCTGTTCTACAACATGAAAAAACACTTGGCTGGGAACCAGTATCACAGTGATGATGTTATATCTGCTGTTGTTGACTTTTTTGACCAATAAGATAAAAGTTTCTTTACTAATGGGGTCCAAACACTACAATATTAATGGAAGAAGTGTGTGCATCACAAGGCGGACTATGTTGAAAAATAAACCTGATTTGGTCACATTCCATGAGAGTATCTTGGTAGGCTGTGAACCTTTCAGCTGACCCTTATAAAATGATAATTAACATGGCATTAAAAAGAAAAGAAAATAGCATCAAGTCATTAGATATGTATTCAAGGATCTGCCATTGTAAATTTTGCTTTATCTATACAAGAAAATAAGCAGCAAGAAATTCCAACAAGACAGATGGTTTCCTTATTCCAATTATTTACATTTGGACTAATGTCTTCATTTTTGTCTGGGCAAACTTTAGAGAATTTCAAACTGAATCCCTTTTTCAATTTATGGGTTTACATTGTTCTCAATCTGATATCCATGATATCTTGGTTAATTGTTCATTTATTGCTAGTTTTCTTTCCACTGAATCTGACTATATATATACTACTCTGGGCCAGCTAGACACTAAAGTAAAATCTCTTTTCAAACTGAAGATTCTTCTTATATATAAAAAACATCTTTCATATAGCATTTTTAGTAACATTAAAACTTAAATATCAAAGATTTTAATAAGAAAAAATATTTTTTTTCAAATATGGACTACTTATATTTGTCACTTCAATTTGAAGTTTTCCATTCAAATTATTTATTTTTATAAACTTTTATAGTTGCACACATTTCTCCACTAGGAGAAATTTTAAAATTAGTAGACTAAATATGTACAAAAGGATGCAGAAAAGTTTGTGGCTCAATCAAGAAAAGATTTTTTAATAATCTGATGTTTTGTCATTTAGCCAAATTTTGGGAAATGGGTAGGACCTAGAACTTTTCAGGACTCCTCTGTTATTTTATACAATATGGAAATCCATGTCAAGTCTAGCTAAGAATAACAGATATTAGGTGCATCTATGAGTTGATAACAAGTGGCAATTCAAGTCTCCCAGCATACACACATACTGAATAGGGATTGGCTAAAGAACTTGACTTTTCACTACTCAAACATTATGTATGTGTGTGTGTATATATATATATATATATATATATATATATATTTACAATTTGAAAAATTTCATTTAGAGTAGTAGATTGTTCTTCTTTATAAAAAGGAAGTAAGAATAATTTATATTTAAAGATTGGCAGATACAGACATCAAAGTATGGTTGAACATAATTTTTTATCTTAATTTTATTTTTCATAAAGCATACAGTTTCTTAAGTGTAAGTGACTTATATTACATCATATAGATTTTGTAAAACAAAAAAATAAATAAATAAAACTTATTACTTGGTTCTAATGCTGCCCTGCTGTGCCCAGCAACTCCTTTTTTCCTCACTGCCCTGCCTGAATATTTCTATGACTCCCCAGGAAGTGGTACCACCCACTATGCAAATTTCAAGTCTAAATAAAAAGTATGCAATAAGGTGATGGAAAGTGTGTTCCGTCTTTCTTTGCTTATACATCTTACCACCAGCCTAGAAAATTCTGCTGTCACACTCAAATGAGAATGCGACGACAAAGATTTTGTCACTTATGCAAGAGTCGTGAATCGAGAATGTGAAAAGTTCAAGTTAAATGAATTAACTCCTGATTTATTGAAATGCCTGATATTTGTACAGGGTTTAACTTCTAATAAGGACATGAAGATAAAATCCAGGATAATTGCTTAATTAAAAAGAAATTCCAAATTAACTCTCCAGAAAATAGCAGAAGAATGTCAACGTATTGTGAATTTGAAACTCGACACCACAAGGATTGAGGAAAAACACAATTCACAAGTACATTGTGTCCGACCATCTAAGAGAAAAAGAACTAAACATTTTTCAACTCCTAACAGAACAGGAAAAAAAGACTATAACCCCACCCCTTAATTAGTCTAATACTTGTCATGGTTGTGGAGGTAATCATTTTAAAAGTGATTATTTTTTTGAGAACAAAAAATGCTATGAATGTGGGAGATTAGGGCACAAAAGTACATGTTGCAGATACAAAAAAAAAAAAAAAAAAAAAAAAAAAAATGGAGAAAAAATAAAACGTATATGAACAGATAAATACATGGAGTAAAGAAGCCTAAAAGGGAAATTAACAAGACATCTCAAAAGAGGAAATTTATTTTTGTTTAAATTAATGCTGTAAAAATAAAATTGCAACTAGATACAGGATCAGATATCACTATCATAAATGAACAGACATGGAGAAAAATGGATAAACCCAGTTTGCTAACATCTGATAAAGTTGCATATGGAGTCTCAAGAAAGAGATTGAACTTTTTGGGTGAATTCAGTTGTAATGTTTCTTTTGTGAGAAAAAAACAAAAAATACAATGGTGTTTGTATTAAAGAATACTGCTAATTTGTTTGGAACAGACTGGATTGCATTATTTGATCTTTGGGACCTTCCAATTAACTCTTTTTGCAACAAGATAAATGTTGTTACAACCAGTAATAATACATCAACTGAAAAATTGAAAAATAAACTGAAAAATTGAAAAATAAACTGAAAAAGAGTTTTCCCTAAGTTTTCTCAGAAGGTCTAGGGACATGCATGAAAGCAAAAGCTAAGTTTGAGTTAAAAGACAATGTAACACTGACATTTAAGCCAAAAAGGAGTGTAACTTTTGCAGCCTTAGATAAAATTAATAATGAATTGGACAAAGTAGAAAAATTAAGGATGATCTCAAAAATAGACTATGTTAAAAAAAGAAAAAAAAAAAAGAGAGAGAGAGAATAAAATCTGCATATGTGCTGATTTTTCAACGGGTTTAAATGAAAGTCTAAAACAACATAACTACCCATAACTAAGTCCAGAGAAAATTTTTACCAAATTGAATGTAGGTAATTTTTTTCTAAATTGGACCTGTCAGATGCTTATCTACAAGTACTAGTGGATGAAGACTGCTCAAAATTATTGACAATTAACACACACAGAGGGGTATACAAATTCAACCGACTTCCTTTTGGTATAAAGGTAGCACCAAGCATATTCCAACAGATAATGGATACCATGCTTGCCAGTTTGGATTGTGCTCAAACATATTTAGATGATGTACTTATTAAAAATAAAACCAGAAAGCAACAAATGGAAGATGTAAAAAAAGTATATGAGAGAATCAAAGAGTATGGTTTTAAGATTAGTGAAGGAAAATGTGAATTGTTTATGTCCACACTTAAATATTTAGGACAAACTATTGATGAAAATGGTAGACGACTGGATTCTTCAAGAGTGAACGCAAAAGACATGCCCATTCCAACAATTGTAACGAAATTACAACCATTTTTAGAGTTTGCTAATTACTATTATATATATATATATATATATATATATATATATATATATATATATATATATATATATATATATATCTAATATGCATGAATTAAGAGCACCCTTGAATAACCTGCTAAAGAAAGATATGAAATGGAATTGAACAGATAAATGTCAAAGTGCTTTCAAGGAGATGAAGAAAGTTTTAACATCAGATTTGTCACTAGCTCATTTTGAACCTAAATTAAAGACTGTGGTTGCCATGGTCCAGAATACATACAGACTTTGCAGGACCGTTAAACAGAGCATACTATTTAGTGGTAGTTGATAGTTACACTAAATGGACAGAAATATTAAAATATAGAAAACTGACTACCACAGTAACGATAAATTTCCTATACAAGATTTTTTACAAGGTTTGGTGTTCCTGATTCTATTGTTTCAGATAATGGGACACAATTCATGTCTAGTGAATTTAAGTTTGTTTTGCAAATCATGAGCAATGTTCATTAGAACATATTAAAACTACCCTTTATCACCCAAGATCAAACGGACAAGCGTAACAGTTTGTTGATACTTTTAAAAAGGCACTAAAAAGTCAGAGGGAGAGGAGTCAGATGAAATAATGCTACAACAATTTTTGAGTGTTTACAGAATAACACCAAACCCAAATACTATGTCTGGAATGTTGCCTGCAGAATTAATGTTCGTCAGGAAGATTAAGTCCATATTTAACAAATTACCAGAACAGAAGGTGAGAACATCAAGGAATCAAAATAATATAAATAAATATTTTAAAGCTGGTGATAAAGTGTTTTTTAAAATGTACCAATGTGGAAAAGAATTCTGGGAAGATGGAGTTATAAAAAATGGATTGGAAAAGTGACATACATGGTACAGGGACAAAGGTGGGAACATAAGCAACACCCTAATCAGTTAAAACGGAAATTCATTGATTTACTAAGTCCACAAAAAGGGGTACCGATGGAAATATTGTATGACATGTTTGACGTAACGATGCCACCAGAAATGAATGAACCAAGATGGTACAGTAAAAGAAAAAGAACAGCAGCAGAACATTTAAATATTGAACTGAAGCTGAAGAAATATAGACTCCAGAATAAGTCATCTCAACAGGGAGATGATATATAGGAATAAAGTGTCACTGCCGACACTTGAGTTTGAACATAGATCACTAGTGAGTAAACACAGGTGATCCCATTATTGAATTAAGTGGACCATGTGACCATAGAGGAAACACATAAGTAGGAAGTCACATGACGTCTAATTGATTGCCATTTCTAGTCTATCCACTATTACTATACGGATCGCTATTTCCACTTTATCCTATATTACTATATGGACCGCTATTTACTATACTATTTCTCTATACTAATCACTATACAGTTTAGTATTTGAATGAGTATTCGTTGACATTACAAAGTGGCAACAAGTGTTCATTGACATCACAAAAATTATATATCGGAAGCTTGAAGTGAAAATCAAAACCAAAATGGGTAGCAAGGATTATCATTAATCAACTGCTTGCAAGAAAGCAGCTTAGATTCATTTATATAATAGATCAGACAGAAAAATTGTGTTATATTGAAAATGTTAATTCATCATATTGAAATGTTGGCCTGTCAAAAATGACAATTTCAAGGACATAAGCAGAAGAAAAAAACAATAAATGGTCAGTTTCAGACTAAATGTGAAGCAGGAGCAGAATATGAGGATTGTTTACTGATGGCATTTAGATTTTATGAAGAAAAATACCAACTGTGCTTTTCTGGATTTTAAAGTGATATTCAAAACAAGATCATTAATTGTATAGTTGCTAAAATTGAAGGTGAAATTAAGGCAATGATCAAAAAAACAAAAAAAACATTATTTGTTCCTGTTATGTAAAATGAAAGTATGTTTGCGATATGTTGAGAAGGGAAAGCCTCATGAAAGGTTTTTAGGATATGCCAATGTCAGTAAAGACAGATGAGCTGCATTGTTGACAGGAAGTATGAAAATTTGTTAATGAATTCAACTGTAGTCAGAAATTAATCACACAAATTTATGATGAAGAGATTATGATGGTTAAGCATTTGAACAGAGTGCAAACAAGCATAAAAGTGGTTTTTGATGTGAACGTCATATTTGTATACTGTTATGCACATTCACTTAATTTGGTAATCTCTTGCTCAGCTTCAAGTATTCATCAATATGAAATTTTCTTTCACACTTTAAAAGGAATTTTAACTTTTTTCTCAAAGTCAATGGCTTGAATCGTACTACTGGATGAACTTGTTGCAAGGTGATTTCTAAAGTTACCTAAGACATGTTGGACTTATTCATTAACAATTATCCATTTTTTCAGTCAAAATTACTGTTTTCTGAGATATTTTCAAGTATATTAGGAAATCCAGAGGATTGAAGTGCTTCAAAATTAACATAGGCAAGCAGATTCATTGCAATTCTTGAAGATTTACAGTTTAAATTTTTATTAGTGGTATTTGGAACCTTACTGACTGGCTCAAAGATACTGTTTTTAATTCTTCAAAAGATTCAAATGATATTTTGAGGTGTGTGATGTTTAGAACTTCAAAAAACAATTGGTTGATATCAAGAACAACAAGTTTGATGAATTTTAACTGATGGGTTCTAGGTGTTGTTGAACCACTAGAGAAGCATAGACAACATCAAGAACCAAAATCTGTTTTAAGAACTTTGTTTAACAGCTGTCCCCCTTCAGAGGGGTGCCCATTACAAGAGGCCACATCCACCCTGAAGTTTGTGTGATGATAATGAGGTCAGGGGAGAGCGTAACGGGAATAATAACTTTTACTGGTTCAGCAGAGGAAGAGAACCTAGTTGTGTCTTGCCTGCCTGGATCAAATTCACATCCTTCGGAATGCAGAAAACACAGTTTAAACGTGATGTGGCACACACATGGTTTGATTCAGGTGCCTGGTTGTACAAAAAGCTGTGTGGGCTCTGATGTAGATAAATAGACAGACCAATAGACAGGATGAGGAAGGTGTCTAGCATGGCAGGTTGCAGTGTTGAAATTCATGAGTCGCAGATTTGAAATAGATTCCCTGCCTCAATCCTCACAAGAGAGAAGGTATCAGTGTTATTGCTACCAACCAGTTTACAAGCTATTTTGGCATCTGATGGATGATGACAGAGAGTAAATTCAATAATTTGAATCTCATTCCAGAATTTGATGTTTCTACCTCAGTTGTATCATGGGTTAAGAAAGTGGAATTAATTTGCCATTTGAATGGGGTGAAGAGAGTGAAGCAAGTCATCCCATTATGATTGGCTGGAGGAACATTTGATGTATACCAATAAATGGAGGAGACTGAAAAAGTGGACCAAGAATAAAGGTCATACTTTTCAAGGCATTTTCCTGCACCACCCACCCACCGGAAGCCTATGAACAGTTTGCAGCACAGATGCTATGCCCAAGAGAAACAGAAGCTGTTTACATGTCAGCATTACAAAAGCTGGGACGATTGTTAGGAAGACTGCTCAAGAGAGCGATGGCGTATGCATTCCTGGCTGGGCTCACACTGTGTGTTACGAAGTTGTTATGAGCAATCTCCAGCATAGACATGTTGCCACTGAACCAGTTGTTGGACCACGCCCAAACCATTATAAGGTAGAGCTCTGTTTCGGAAGAGCTGGTCATCATGGCCACACAGTCTACTATTAGAACTAACGCATGAAGGACCTGTTATAGGTGCCAAGGTCACTCATTCAGAGAATGCAAAAGGTGAAGAGCACACATGCACTGTTACCAATGCAACCAGGAAGGACACATGGCTCATGATTGCTCGGGAAACAAGGCTAGGGACAAGTCATCAGCATTAGTCTCTTCCCCAAACATGTAGATTAGACACTGCCTGTCAATTATGTATATGTCAACTGATCACTGCTTTCAGCACTCCTTGATTCAGGCTCTTCTCAGAAGATAGTCAACAAAGGATTGTGCAGTCTCATTGACCACAATAAACAAGACTTGCGCATATTGTGGCATTAGGACAGTTGGGATCACTACAGAGGCTGAAAATTCTACTGAAGTGGATGTGCTGGTAGTACCTGAGAAGCCACTTGTCTTTGATTTGCTGCTCAGGTACAATGCCATCAAGTTGTTAGGTGGTGTCCACATCACATGCATGTGAATCATGCAGTTGCAGGAGGCAGCTTCTGTGTGTGCAGCGCTGAAGACGGACTGCCTCATGGAAGTGGAGGACAAGGAACCACCAAAGCTGCAGAATCACATGTCAGAATACTGTGTACCTGATCATATCAGGTCTGTGTACAAGCAAGAGCTCCATGCCTAGATAGAGGATGGTTAGTTGATCCCATACCCAGAACACAAACTGGGAGCCCCTAAGGGTCTGATCCCTTTGATGGCTGTGGTTCAGCAAAACAAGGAAAACGTGCAGTCAGTGCTGAATTACCAAGAGCTTAACAACACTTTTATGGCTGACACAGATATATGCACCAGCAAGCTGCAAGAATGGTGTCAACAGGGATCAAACATGTCCCTTCTAGATCTTCGCAAAGCCTATCTGCAGATTATGTTCACTCTGGTCGTTCAACATTCAATGGCAGAAGTTACAACCTAATCAGACTGGGCTTTGGGCTAAATGTGATGGCCCAAATAATGAAGACCATCATTAAACCCATACTGTCTCAGGAAGAAGCAGTTGAGAAAGTAACCTCGGCATTCCTAGATGACAATGAGGATATTGCAACAAGAGTACAGGCAAAGCTGGCCCAGTTTGGCTTGGTCTGCAACGACCTGGAGCAGATCAAGAATGGAGGCTGGGTGCCGGGCCTGGAGGTATATAAAAATCAAGGCAGATCGTTATGGAGATGAGGAACTGCAGTTCCAGACATTCCCAATGTCATCCGTGTGGGAAGCTTGTGGGTCACCTACCTCTGTGCAGGTGGCTGCATGCAGCAGTGGGTATTATAAAGCACAGAGCTAGTATGGTTACCCAAGGACAGGACAATGAAGCAACCCTTACACGAATGGTAAGAGAGACTCTGATGAGAGTGTGACCTGTGAACGACACAGCACACATTAACTTGGCAGAGTTGGACATAGTGTTAAAAGGTGTCAACCTGGCACTTCAGTGGAAGGCCAAGAAGCTGCATCTGGAGATGGACTCACTATGTGTGTACCATTGGATATCAGACACGTTAACAGGGAAGGCCAGAATTCTGACCAGAGCAGTGAGTGAGATGCTGATTAGAAGACTGAAGACCATCAAGAAGCTAATCACTGAGTATCGCCTGTCAGTGGAGGTAACATTAGTAGCATCAGAGTGCAAGCTCACTGACCGGTTGACTCAAATATGGCAAAGGTAGTTCAATATGCTTAAGAGGCCAGGCCAAGTAACAACACCCATGCTGTGTCCATGGAAGAACGCAGACACAAGCAGATTACATCCATGTATCAGCAAAGTGGGCATCACGGTGTCAAATAGACATAGTACTTTGCAAAGCAAGTCAATCTTTGAGTGACAAAGGTGCAAGTGAGAATGGTGGTTAAGAGATTGCTCCGCACAGAGTGCAGTGGCCGACAGGAAGACTAGAGGTGGAAGATGTATGGCAGTGACTGGGGATGGACATCACCCATTATGACAGCAGGCACTATTTGATACTTATCAACTGTGGCCCCACTTGATTCACAATCTGATGATTTCTTCAGTGGCAGGATACAGAGAGTGTGGTGAACCAGTTAAGAGCTGTGTTCTGTGAGTGAGGACCCCTGGCAGAATTACTAACAGACAATGACACCACACTTAGCAGTAAATCGTTCAAGTGGTTCCTGGAGGAATGGGGTGTTCAAATACATTTCCAATGTGCTTACATTCCCTCAGGTAATGATATTGTTGAGCAATTCATGTGTATCAAGTCCAACTAAAAGGGAACAACAGTGCATGTCCATCTGATCAAGAAGTTTGTGCACCATATGAAGTGGGAGATTCTGTCTGGGTGAATCCCCCCCTCTCCATAGTCAGTGTACCACCAACTACAAGAAGGGACATGTCACCAGCATTACCTTTTGATGAAGATGAAGTTAGAGCATAGTGCTGATACATTTTATAGTAAAGTAATCAATGAATTTGCCAAAAGGAAACAAAGAATTGAACTGATTTACAATTTTAAATATCGTTACTTGTAGGTTTTATTATTTTCTCATATGAACTAAATTTAATGCAAGAAAATTCACTTTTACCAAAGAGTATCAAGTGTGAAGTGTGACCTGTTGGTAGAAGTGATTTTTCTCACATTAAAATTAGTTCATATTTACATTCATAGATGGGGGGGGTAATTTTCCGGAGTGGGCAGCCCCAATGACCTACTCACCTCCTTGTCAATTGGACTGTATGCCAAGTCACCCTTCACCACTGGTATTTATTAAGTTTAACATAAACACAAATGAGGAAAGATTGTGTTGAACCAAGTAAGGAGAGCTTGCCTGAAAAGGCAGCATTATTTAAAATTTTGGCCTTTAACTAGCGGCTAGCCTAATTCAAAAGGAACACAAACTTTTCATTCAGACTTTGAAGGAAAAATATGTGGAGGGTAATTGTTTTTCTTTTTTTTTTTAAACAGACTCCATGAAATTATAAATTGGTTTTAAATGAAAAACATAAAAAAACAAAGAATAACAACTTTGACCGCTTATTAAAATGAGTCTGTAAAAATTGCTGATATATAGGTCTTGTTTCCTGATTAATTAGTGATCATAATTGTAAATGTGTGGTAATTAACAACCATATTAATGGTAGAAACACTTCCCACCAACAGACATGTTGGACAAAAAAATAGCAATAAATATTGAGGTTTAAGGAAAGAATACAACAACACTAACAGGAAGAAAATCAAAGCTCTCCTTGTTTACTTATCAAGTAAAATTATTAGATATCGTGTTTGCATGAATAAAGATTATTTTTCTTCAAACTCCATAAGAGATCAAGTACTTTGAATAAATAAAAAAGAGTGTACCAAAAAGTTCTTGGCAAGAAACTCTTTAAAAAAATTTAAAATTTGATGTTGGCTATGGGGGGGGGGCAAAAACTCTTCAGCATCCCATTTACGTGTGGGGCATGCATAAGTTACTCATCATACACAAAAAATTTATTCAACAATAACATTTATTAATTTTGTTTTTGTAATATTTCCCAACACAAATAAAGTTTTCAACAAGAATATTATACACGAGAAAATATTAAAAAGTAAAAACAGAAATCAAGCATTTAACCAAATTCTCTTCGGCAGCGATAACAGATGATTTAAAATTAAAAAAAAGAAAGAAAGAAAGAAACTAAGGCAGATGATATGTGAATAAAGTACAGTTCCTTTGAAGAAAAAATACAATCAATGTAGGTAGCACAATTATAAGAAAATTCAAAGTTATTATGAACCCTGTATATTACTGTCCCGACAAAATTTAATAACGAAACGTTTTTAACTAAAAGTGCATGCAGTGAAATAAGTTCTACATAGCGAGTGACTTGAAAAAGATGACTTATCTCACCGATGAACAGAAAGTGCGCTGAATTAGGTTGATGATCATATACAAAGTACCTAGTTCAAGTATAATTTTTTAGGATAAAAGAGAACTTCTTTTTTTTAAATTCTGTAAATTAACAGGAACTTTTACTTATTTTAACGTTGTCATCGATATAAGAATTTTATAATTCTCAGTTTCCAATACAATGAATTCATGGTTAAAAAATGAAAATATACCAAAGTTTTAACTACTGGTCTCAACTAAACTCTCACTCAATACAAGATAAGAATTTTGGAAAAATTAAATGAATACATTATTTTTATTTTATTTTTATTAATCATTCCATAATTAATCGATAACCAAATAATGTCGTTTTCAGAAAAGAAAAGTTAATTACCAATAATTTTGAACTTTGAAGTTCATAATCTTTTTTTTGTCTTTGATTTTTAAAGTCTTTTAGTTTTAAATTAAAAACGACAACAAATTAAAAGAACTTTTTCCAATTAAATTATTCTTTTTTTAGTTAACCTAAAAATGATTTTTACAAATTTTTAATTTTCCAAATACATATATTTTTTTATTTTTAAAGAGATGACAAACTGAAGTTTCAAAAAAAGATCCGAAGTTTTCAAACGGAGTTGGTTTTTGGAAATCAACAATTTGAAACAAAAGAAATAAAAACCGCTTCAAACCAAAGAACTTTTCTGAAAGATCAGTCTCTCTCTAGGATACTTGAAAATCTACGATACCAAAGAGTTTTAGGTTGTGTTAGTTAACTGTTAGTGTTCATGATTCAGCTTTTTACCTGAACAGACTTGCACATAAAGTGGTGAGAGTAAGAGACTGATGACAGAGAGGAGCGAAATAAGCAGGAAAATGAAAGAAAAATATAAGGATAAAGTAAAGACAATTGATTGCAAATTTTATTTATTTTTGGCCAACTTTATTTACTCCATCATATTTCAAATTGAAATTTTGGTTAGCTTAATCGAGATCGTGCAATGAAAAAATAAAATCTTACGGTAAGAGTAAAAATAAAAAAAATGATGAGATATTTCCTCCGCCTCGTTACAGCCAAACTAACAAATCATGTCAATAAATATTATTGGGAAATGAAAATAGACAAGTTCAATCAAACGGTCAACAAATTATTTTAAATTACATATCTCACGCAGGTATTTTGTAATCGAATCATACTTTTCCAGTTTAAATCTGATCAGCGTGATAAAAAAAAAACGATGAACAGGTCGTTAAAAAAAATCGAGCAAAAATAATTATCGTTTTTTATGTAAATTTTTTAAAAATTAAATAAAATAAAATGACAAATGATCACCATAAAAAATTATAAACTTTTTTAAAATTTCGCATTAAATATTTTGTAAATGACAGTAAATGACACATTCAATTTTTAGATTTTCCTTAACGTGCCTCCATAAACATCAAAAACTAAAATTCATTTTTATATCAGATCATTGTTGTTATTATTATTTAGACGATACAACTGAATTTTTTTTTAAACAACTTTTTTTGCGAAGGAATCTATGTTTATTTTTTTAATATAAAAACAATATTGTTGAAACAAAATAACTAAACTATTTTTTAGAGAGAAAACTACGCATTGAGTAAAATTATTTGCTCACCTCGATGTTCTCAGTAAAGAGATTGCAATCTTGGGGGTACTCCTTAATAAAAGAATAGGAACTTTGTTGTGAAGAAAAAAAAAAGTTAAATACAGAAAAGGACAGCAGTTTTTCACGTTCCCTCTTCGCGCCTTAATGCGACCACGTTTGGTCACGTGGTAATTACGGTGTAATTCCGCTTGGATATATTTTCATAAAAAATGCCACATACAAAATATTTCTTCAAATATAAATAAAAACAATAAACAATATCTCAATATTTCACTTTTTTCAGTATTTTTCGTGTTAGATATGATTAACGTCACGTTTTATTTTATCGGTCTTACTTAGGAATATGTAGACGAGGAACTTTTTTTTAGTTGACACCGTAGCTATGTTGTTGCTGTAAACAATATGGAGAGCAAATCTGTTGGTTGAAAAGTTTGGGCTTTGAGTCTAAAGTTGAATAGCAGCTTTGTGCCTGTAGGTAAGTCAATCTGACAAAGTTTTGAACCAACGCATAGTTTGTGAAATACCTAGAAAGAAGATACAGTAATCAAACATATGTTTTATTAGTTTTTATGTAATAATAAGCAATTACCACTTTCGAGAAAGAGTCATCAACCATCAACAGTCATCTTTTTTTTTTATTTTGTCATAATTTACAATATTTTTACTTTAAAATCGTTTGATTTTCAAAAGACGGATTCTTGATATTTGTAAAGCCATTTTTAATATAATACCTCTTGCATCGATTTACAAGATTTTTTAAAGTTAAGATTATTTGCAACGGGGGAAAAAGGTTATTCTGTGTCACTTTGGAAAATTTGGATTACTTGTTACTTTAAAAAATAAAAATCACAAATGTTAGTAAAGTTGAATGATAAATATTTGTCAAAATTGAGGAAAATTGAACGCACACAACAATGTTTAAATGTACACCAAGTAAACTTTTTTTTCTTTAGCCTGAAGGAGTTTTAAATAAAATTTTAAAAAATAAATTTAAAAAGCAATCGTAAAGTTTTTTAATTTTTTTTGTTTGTTTTTTTTTTGTTTTTTTTTTTGCAGGGGAGTAGATTGCTGCCATTGCTTAAAATTTAAAAAAGAACTCATCCCGATTTTCAATCATTGCTTCTTTGATTTAATATTTGGAAAAGTTTAATATATGAGAATGTGACATTTTTAAAAGATTCAATTTTTTGTAATATTGAAAAGACTAAAAGTTTAAAAAAACTTACTAAAATTAACTTTTTCTTGATACTTGTAGAATTGTTCTCTAAACAATATGTATCGCTTTCTTTAGAGTTAGATATCTTCATCATGAGATCGCTAGAGAAAGAGCATAGAGTATGAATAAAAAAAGGGCCTTAAACCTGATGAAAATAATTTTTATTGTCTATGTTTATTAAGAGGTAAGAAGCTCAAAGTATTTTCTACATTTTTTTAATCGTTCCTAGCCCGTCCAAAATTTTCGTTAAAAATCTTTTCTTTTTTTTTTTATTGAGTCAGCAAAATTGACAGAAAATCGATCATGTCAAAGTCAAATCAACCATTTTTTTTCCATTTTGTAAACAAAAATGAAATTCTCCGTTTAAAATTCTTTTAAAAATCAATTATAATTTTTTCAAAATTTATTTTAAGAAAATTAGAAATTATAAAGTTTATTTAAAATATTTTGAAACAAATATTACCTACTTTCTGTACCAAAAAAAATGTAGTTTAAAAAATAAGACTGTGATGAAATAAAAAGAAAAACGGCCACCAGCGAGTAAATTCGAGCTCTCCCAACTGGTAATCCAACCTCTAGTCGTTCCGTCTCAAAATCGCACAAACAGACTTTTCCAGCCGCCAACCAGGAACATCACCCCAAGCTTGTCTCGAACTGGGAAAAACTAGGTGCTTTTATATTTGTCCATATACCCATAATCCCTTGCATCTTCATGCGATCCCATAGTTCATTCCGTCTCTGTCCCATAATGCATTGCATATTCATTGCATAAAAAGGCGATGCAAGTCTCCCCTTATTCTTTTACGTTATCTGGCCAAGGACAGATTATGGCAGAGCGGTAAGTGCTTTTTTTTTCTTCTCCTTCATTTCAACTGCAGTAGCCCTACATGCTAAGCAAATACATGCTCTTTTTTGGCGGGGAAAAGGCAAGTCGGAACCAGTTGTGCTCGTCCCAGGTTCTGCCTCATCATGTCTGCCACACTCCCCCCTGATCACACAGATGACAGTGCAGGTGCGGTCTTTTGTTCCGGGTGCTCCTCCGAAGGGGAAGTGGTTGAGCTTCTTCGTCGGAGGAGCTCTCATTAGATACATCCCGATCTATTGGCAAACTACCGATATCGGAGTGTTCGGTTGTTGAACCCAATTCTACGTACATCGGCTGTTCACTACTCTCCGTGTCTTCTTTGTCGGTTGTGGGATTTGAGCCCAAAAAAGGGCGCAGGTCTCTAACATGACGAGGCGTTCCATCGACACGCACCAACTGCTGACTTACCACCTCCGTCACACGTCCGGTTCCAAATTTGGCAATGCATTTACCACGTGGAGTCTTGACCCAGACAATGTCCCCTATCTTGTATTCTCCTTTGGTTATTTGTGATTCAGGCGGGGGGCGTCGCGTCGATGCCTCTCACCCGGACGTGGTATGTGTGCAGTACATCAGCCGGTGCCGTGCAAGGCGAAAGGCTGTCCTTGGGTGTGACATTATGCCAGTAGACCGCCTCCAAGACTGAACAATTTTTCCTGGCCGCTATGGTTTTGACGCTCCTGTGGTTGCGTTCCACAATGCCATTTCCAGACGGCACGTAAGCGCACCGGAACCTCAAATGCACGCCCCAGCTGCTTACAAATTCCTTAAATTGTCTGCAAGTGAATGTGGTGTCATTGTCAGTCAGTATTTCAGTCGGTGGGCCTCGTTCGTAGAAAACTGTCTCCAGCTGACGAATGACACTAGCAGAGTCTTGCCGTCTCAGTGGCCGCCATACTGCAAAATGGGAGGGACCACAATCAATGAGTGTAAGAAAATGGCTACCATTGTAATGGGTCACGTCCATTGCCAACCTACTCCAGTTTCTTCCCACACTCAAATTTCCTTTTTTCCAATGCACTAGTGCTGGATCGATCGATTGGCAGGCTTCGCAGGTTCTAACAACAGATTTTATCAGTTCCTTAGAAACTGTTGGATCTACGATCCTAGCAAGGTACAATGTTCTTTTAACACCCGGGTGCCCACTCTGCTGGTGGATGTGGGTCACCTGATGTTTGTTCAACTGGCTTGTTGCAGTGGCACAACTCACTTGCACCGGTTCTCCTCCTTTCTTGTGCATCTCTAACCAGCGTTGTGGCACTCTGGTGAGACTGTCAGCGCAGTTCTGACAAGATTTTACTAACGTCACAGTCATAGTCAGTGCGTACTCCTCCACCAATGCTCGCAGTGTCTCCAAGCGCTGCCTCATCAGCATTTCACCCGCCGCCTTCGTGTTCACGCGTGTCTTTCCTGTCAGGGTGTCAGACACCCACCGGTGCACACATTGTGAATCGGTGACCACATGCATGACTGGTGTCTGCCACTGCAAGGCAAGATTCACGCCCTTGATCACTGCATCAAGTTCAGCAAGATTAATGTGTTTGGCATCATTAGTTGGACGTAACCAGCAAGCATCTTCCACGACGCTCGCATTCACCTCTAGTGCTACTCCCGTAGCCACAGAGCTTGCGTCCACCCAAACTGTCATTTCATTGCCATTTACACACCAGTCTCCACCGACAGGATCTGATTCCCGCACTCTGGCCACTGTTTGCTCCAGCATACGTCCAAGAGGGGCATCCTTTATCTCGTCGTCCCATCTTTTGGTTAGTGTACTTGCATAACGCTTATTAAATGCAGTTGCCACCCTAAGCCAACCGCACACAGGGAAATGACCCACGAGTTTCCCGCACAAGGAAAATACGCTTCGGCGGGTCACCATTTGAGCAATTTCTGGAACCTGACCTCCCCGCTTCCATCGAAGGGAGTTGCTTTCTTCCCAGACTTGCAGACCCAGGACCTTATTTCCGTCTCTCAATCGCTCTGGATCTTTACAGACTAGTCCGTAATCAGCAAAGTGCTTTCTCACGCGCGCTGCAGAAACTAGGCCGTCGTTTATGAAGATATCGTCAATGTATGCCGATGTGGCACTCTTAATGTCCTGATCTTGGGACGTTATCGTGTCGATCACTGACTTCATGACAAGTGGTGCCACATTCAGGCCAAAACCCAAACGCGTAAGGCAAAACCGCTTGCCCTTAATGACCACTGTTTGAAAAGGCCATAGCGATTTGTCAATGTGGATCTGTAGGTACGCATTTCTCAAATCCAGCAGTGATACGTCAGCGCCTTGTCATCGCCAATCTCATAATTTCTGCGCACACACCTCTGCGTCAGCCGTGAATGCATCTACAAAGCCGTTCAATTCTCGATAGTCAAGTGCCGGCCAGACCTTCTGTTTGTGTTCTTGTACGACTGCCATTAAGGGAATTAATCCCTTGGGTGGGCCAAGCTCCTTCTCGGGATATGGCAGTAGCCATCCATCTCGCTGCCACTGTGCTAGTTCTTTCTCGTATGCATCCCAGACGTGGCCAGGTACTGTGTACTCCTGTACTTTATTGACCAACTTGCTAGGTGAATGACCACTCACCCACTTCCACAATGCAGTCCACATTTTCGTGCTTGAGTTAAACGTTACTCTAAAGTCGGGCTTGTTTATAAGAATGGCGGCACATGTGTTCAGGTTTCTGAAATGCGCTTCACCTGATTCAGTCAGGTGTACACCTCCAAGCACCTTGATCGCATCAATCCCAAGAAGAAGATCGAACCCTAGCAACTGTCCGTCCACGACCAAAGCCTCAACAGTCACAGGCTGAATCTGCTCGACGCCCAACTTAATTTTGCTGTATCCACGGCACTTCAGGGTCCTCCCGTCGGCGGTCAACACTCCCACCTCTTCCTGCCTCCAGCTGCAACACACAGCCTTGGTCACCAGCGTTTGTGAGCATCCCGAATCCACTAGGGCTGTGCACTCTACTCCATTTACAAATACTTGTACGGTGGGTAACTTCCAGGTTTTTACTTGCTCGGGGAGAAGGCTGAGGCTGACGCCTTCTCCCCTTGGGCGTTTCCCTGGCATTCTGAGGAAATGTGTCCAGTGCCATTGCACCGAAAACACCGCTTGTCGCGACCAGAACTCTGCATCCTGTTTGACCTCTCCTGACATCCTTGTGTACAATTTTTTGCCATATGGTTGGGTCCAGAGCACTTGTAGCAGGTAATCGTTCTGCTAACGGGTTTAGCAGGGGGGGGCCTCAGCTTCTGAGTGCGGTAGTTCTACGGATGCGGCGGCCAATACCTGGCACCCTTCGTCATCCGTCATAATAGCCCTTGCTCGGGTCAGAATCTGTTCTAGATTCATCTCGTCCATCCTGGACGAAGCTTTGAGAAGCTGCCTAACATGATGTGGCAACCCTGACACAAATACACATGCCATCCACCAATCAGGCAACGGTTCTCCTACTAGCCGCGCCAAACGATGCATTTCAGCCAGGAATTCATCCACTGTTTCCCCTGGGTGAAGACGCCGTCCCATAATTTGGTCGAACGCATTAAATCTGTCAGTCGCGTATGCAGTCATAAGGGCTCGTTTAATTTGTTCCGCGTCTGCCCTCTGCTCTTTACTAAGTTGTCTATACACGGCAAGGGCACCGCCTCGTAGTCGTAGAGGCATGATGCGCTCGATCTTGTCCATGGCGCAAAGTTTGCAGACCAATTCCACATTCTCTATCCATTCAACAATGGGCATATCCGTTGGGGCGCCGCTGAATTCTGGAATCAAGCGGACGTCATGGATCTTGCCTTCCATTTTGCAGAATTAATATGCTGAAATAGTTTGTGATGAAATAAAAAGAAAAATGGCCACCAGCGAGTAAATTCGAGCTCTCCCAACTGGTTATCCAACCTCTAGTCGTTCCGTCTCAAAATCGCACAAACAGACTTTTCCAGCCGCCAACCGGGAACGTCACTCCAAGCTTGTCTTGAACTGGGAAAAACTAGGTGCTTTTATATTTGTCAATATACCCATAATCTCTTGCATCTTCATGCGATCCCATAGTTCATTCCATCTCTGTCCCATAATGCTTTGCATATTCATTGCATAAAAAGGCGATGCAAGTCTCCCCTTATTCTTTTACGTTATCTGGCCAAGGACGGATTACGGCAGAGCGGTAAGTGCTTTCTTTTCTTCTCCTTCATTTCAACTGCAGTAGCCCTACATGCTAAGCAAATACAGGCTCTTTTTTGGCGGGGAAAAGGCAAGTCAGAACCAGTTGTGCTCATCCCAGGTTCTGCCTCATCATGTCTGCCACAAAGACAAAGCCGGTTTTAACATTTGGTGTCAATTGACAAGTGAAGATTTCAAAGGATAGAAGTGATATAATTATTTAGATTTAAAGTGAACCAATTATTTACCTCGTTATTTTTTTAAGGAAAACTTTCAGTGCTCTAATTTTTTTTTTTCTTTTTGTACTTAGCTTTCACCTTTACGTTTACAATACTTTATGGAAAATATATTATAAATTAAAATAAGACTGTTGAGAGTGAGATAAAATTTCATAAGAAAAGTATCTAATTAATTTATTTCTTATGAAATTTTATCAGAAATGTACATAAAATAAAATACTATAATTTTATGTACTTCCATTCATATTATTATTAATTTTGATATTTCATTTATGGAAAAATGTCATAACTCAGATAATATAAAAATAAGATTATATAAATTTCATAACATAGGTACCTAATACTTGTAGGTACCCTTCTCAGTTGAACTTGAAAAATCAAATTAACTTCTCCGTGTGTGTTTCGCACAAACAATTGGCAAAAATAAAGGCCTTAACAGAGGGGAACAAAACTTATAGTAACTCAAATAACATGAGGTTTTATTGTTTTCATGTATGGTCTTCTCTATATTTGAATTACACCCATTTTATGACACAGAAGCCATGCAAAATTGGATTTTTAATACACTGTCGTCCGTTGATTTTAATAAGCTTTACAATTTATAATCTGTAAAGATAGATCTACTTAATAACACCATTGACTAAACTGTACACCATTTTCATTAATTTTAGAATATTTAACAACTTTAATGTATAAAAATAATAAAAAAATAAAAAAAAATATAAATAAATAATAAAATAAAAAAAATAATTTAAGAAATAACAAATAATTGTTTTAAAAATTTCATTTTTTCATCAATAAATGTTTTTGCTTTCAGACAATATTATTCATATTCATAAAAACACCTAAAAGCATTTGAAATTAAATAATATCTTTGTTTTACTGAGTTTTGTATGTTACAATTCAGACCTGATTTTCAGGTAAAGTGGTCAGATTAAAAAAAAAACATGATTTGCTTTCTTCAAAGCCTTGTGCTTTTAACTAATATAATCACTAAATTGTACAGTAATGAATTTCTAGAGTTTTCATAAAATTAGTTGGTGGGCCAGGTAATAAATATAAAAAAATATATTTTTGCCAATTCAGACCTGATTTTCAGGTAAAGTGGTCAGATTAAAAAAAAAACATGATTTGCTTTCTTCAAAGCCTTGTGCTTTTAACTAATATAATCACTAAATTGTACAGCAATGAATTTCTAGAGTTTTCATAAAATTAGTTGGTGGGCCAGGTAATAAATATAAAAAAATATATTTTTGCCATGACTTTAAAAAAGGAAAACATTTTTATAATAATTTCCATTATTTATGAATAGTTTCTGAAAGTTTCATAAACATTTTGACAATAAAATTTTGTTTTTGTCAAGTTTGGCATCTTTTTCATTATGCTATGCTCTTTTTTTTTAGCAATTTCATGGAATCACTCAGTATTTACCCAATCTCCCCACAAAGTGGGATGTGGAACAAGGCCGGTTTAACATGGAGCATTCCAAGCGCGAATGCATGGGCAAAAATCCCCATAAATCCTGCATATACGAGGTTGGATGACTTCGTTTTTCTCCAGATGGGACTCTGCCTGTAGGCATAGCCTCATCTGAGTTCCTCTCCACCCAAAAGTAGAGAACTTTGATATACTTTTATTGCTTCAATTGAAACAATTGTGGCACAAGGCTAAAGGGCAGGTGGGATAAGGTTGGTTGACACTTGCTATCCTAGACCTAGCTAATCAGATTCATGAACCATTCATTCTTTATAATTTGCCACAAAAACTCATCCATTATCATTCAATAATACATATATCACAAATTCACAGGGAACCTACAAAAAAAAAACATGATATAAAAATTTCATTATGTAGAAACAGTTCAAATGTCTCTTTTTTTCTAATTTTTTTTTTTTTTTTTTTTTAAATATATAAAAATATATGCTCATGAAATGAGAAGGGAAGATTTGAACCCAGAAAACGAAAGTAAAGTATAACAAAACATTAAAAACATAACAGATGTTAGTAAGTCCCAACCATACCACAAAAATAATAAGAGTGTTCACTGTATTCTGCCTTGGACAGAATCAAGTAGTACATTCACTAATCGAGAGGGAAGGATAAAAAATAAATAAATGACGGTGTGGGGAAAAAACAACGGCTGACACAGTTGAGATGAAAAAGAGGGACAAAAACAAACTGAGGAAATTGGAATCTCGACAGAGAGAGCCAGGAACAACATTTATTCACATTAACTAGGTAAACAAACAGCGTGTAACTTAACCAGGTGAGGGTTCACAGGAAACCGAGCCATTGCATCAAAGGGAACTTAAAAAAGAAAATCAAAGCTGGCTCCATTCACTCAAAGCAAACTCTCCACTTTTACGCATCTTTGTTGAAATCTGTCGATAACAAACACTTTCTATCCATTCAGATCTTCATCTCGAACTAATGCCAAAAGAATGTGGTCAGAACCTGATGAGAAAAGCGTTCGTATTCGATTCCCTCCATTCACTATGTCCATATCACCATAGTTAGCTACATGAGAAATACCATTTGTTTCACCCCAGAGAATAGGGACAACACATTATTGCACACGTATGCAAGAACGATGGCCACAAGCCGTTTAGGATCAATACAAGCCGTCAACTCACTAACATAGTCTCAGAACAGTGTACCTGAGGACAATGGTAGAATGCATGCAAAGACATTTTCTCTAGGCCAAGGTCACACGGATAAGAGTCAGGCAAATCCGCCCAACTCATCTGAAGGCTACATCATTGGGAGATAGTCTGTTCTGAATCAATCACCAGGTAAACGAAAATTCGGGGTCGCTGAGTTATTCTGCCGGTAGCACCCAAGACCAAAAAGAGCACAACTTGATCACTGACAAGCCAAGATGCCCACAGTGAACAGAATTCCTGATACAATAGTCTCCTCAGTCATGAAAGAAGAGTGGACTGAAGAATTGACCTGTAAGGCCACCCAACACATTCCAAGAAAACTCAACTGATTCCTGGGCCTAGACGACACTCAGAAACAGGAGGAGTGATGAGAAGGCATTCCTAAAACTCCTCTCCAAGATCAAGTCTTCTGTCATCGCATGGCATAAGAAAACCAACTTTGAGGCATTTCAGTGACTTGCCAAGTGTGGCAATCCCAGCACTTCTATGACACAGACTTCTCTGCAGACCTGACGCTTGTGATCACTCCACAAGAGGGCAAGCAGCAAGCATTTGATTGCCTTCATATGGTCTTTACAGAGAGAGAGGACAGCCAACCAGTAAAGGATGAGAGGAAAGACTTACATGACATGTCTCAGCTCTACCCTTCAAGGACAACCACCTTTGGGGCCAAGCCTGGGCTGCCACTCCAACCTTTGCCTGTACTTCCGACCAATTCTTCTCCAGCTGAAGCCCAGGCCCAAACCACACACTAAGTATGTAGACTTCTCTACCACTTCAATGTTGCTGCAGCAGAACATGAAAATGGATACGTCATCAGCATATTTAGAAACTCTTGCCTGATCCTCACCAGCAATTTCACACAAGGCCGAACTGCATGCCCTGTCCCTCAGTCGGTGAAAGAGGGGCTCCAATGCCAACGCATATAGTGACAGCAGACAACCCTGACAAACTGACCATGATAGCAACAAAAGCGTGTGACTGCTCCCCGTTCACCTGCACCACAGCACTGAGGAGCAATACAGGAGACTGATCCATTTGCAGAAGTCGAATTTGAATCCAGCAGCCTGTAGGACAGCAGCCAGATACTGATGTTTGACCATATCGAATGTCTTGGACTGATCCAAATTGATCAGCATGGCTTCTTCATCCTCGTGTGGGACAGATGCAGGTTGCTCTGAATTGTTCACTCCTTTACAGCAGAATCTCAGCAACTGACTGCAAACACTGTCTGGATCTTCACCAAAATCTGTAACTGTAATCAGCAGAGTTATGGACTTATAGTCATCTAAATCCCACCCACCATCTTTGCTCTTTCTCAACAACGTGCTCACACCCTTGGAGAATGCTTCCCTGGCCTCAGCCAAGTGGTCAAGCACTACCTTCCCTGTTGACCCTGTAATAACAGGGTTGGGTAGCTATCTACCTCCCCAGATGAGACTCTGCCTTTCAGCATAGCCTCATCTGGGTTCTTCTCTGCCTGAAAGCAGAGAAATCAACCAACAGTGTATCTCTAACACAGATCTTTGGGATACTCGTTATTTACCCAATCCTCCCCACAAGGCGGGATGAGGCACAAAACTGGTTATTTTACATAGGGCAATTCAAGCCTGTATGCCCAGGCAGAAATTCCCCATAGACCTTGTATATACACAGTCGGGTAACTGTCTACCTAACCAGGTGAGACTCTGCCCTTTGGTATAGTCTTGTTTGGGTTCCTTCCTGCCCAAAGGCAAAGATTTTCACAAGCTGAGTATTGTCAAACCTAGAGGTTTGGGATACTCAGTATTTACCTGAGCTCCCCACAAAGCAGGATATGGCACAAGGCCAGTTTAATTGTTATATAGCTAACAAATTCTTAATAGCATATTGAATAAAAAATATTTCTTGGAATTTGGAAAGAAATATGCTGTATAGAAAAGGATTTTGTTAGAATATGTTCAGAATTTCTTCTGTGTTGAAAAAAACCCCAAAATAATGTGCATGTAGTACTTTTGATGAGTAATCGCATACATGGCAGCATCCCCAATAAACTGAGATAGGTGGGTACAAGAGGAGAACAACACTCAGAAAAAAGTCTGCCTGCCTTATGTGAAGGGGTTATCAGAGAAAATACAAAGGATCTGCAGTCCATATAACATCAGGACAATCTTCAAAAGCTGGACGACAATTTGCAGATACCTCTACCAAGTAAGACCCCACCCCCCACCCATAGAGGTGAACATGACTAAAGACTGTGTGTATGCCATCCTGTGCAGCTGTGGAAAGAAATATAAAGGGGAGACAAGCCACCCCCTTAAGATTATGAAGCCTTATCTTAAGGGGGTGGCGTACACCAAAAAGCTTTAATACGAGTGGAAGTGGAAAAATCAGGCATCGCTGACCACATATGGAGAGAAAAGGGAAATCACCACCCTCTGTGGGATCAGGTTGAAATCATAGACAAAGAACATCATTGGAAAATTCATAAACTTAAAGAATCAGCACATATGCTAGGCCACAAAAATCTCCTGAGTCAACCAAGCATAGAAATGAATACATTATGGGAACCAGTAATAAGGAGTGCCAGAGAAAAGCAATAATAACCAAAAAAAATTGCAATATGAGCTCTGGTAAAAAAAAAATGCAATGATAATAGAAAAAATTGCAATATGAGCACTGGTAAAAAATGTTGCTGAAGACATTAGGTTTATAATACCCAGAAATTCATACACAGTTGTTCTCAAAGACACATAGCACAGTGGATAAAGGTGTTAGTTAGATCTAGTGACAGGACCCAAAGAGTGTGAGTTCAGTACCTGGTTAACTTGGAGAGGGGAATTAACAGGAGATAACTGATAATTGACATCCATTAGACATGGCATGGAACTAGAACAGTCTACCCCAGCAAGCGAAATAAAGGGTTCAGTTCGACATTCCGATCATGGCTGAAATGTTGTGATAAATGTCACAACAAACATGAGGATGGTAGCCTGAACAATGTAAATAGTGTACATAATATAGACAGATAGTAAATCGGATTTGTCACTTGTGCTAAGACTGAAGATTGGTTGGCAGAATACTGCCAAGTTTTCATTAATGCAACCATAAAAGTAATGTGCAGAAAAGGTGATGAGTGAGTTAAGGTGCAATTCATCTTGTCTTTTAAGGTGCAGTAACTCAGTATTTGATGGATTTTATGTTTCTTATCTGCAGTCTGTATAATACTGAGGATTTTACAGGAATTTGAAGCTATTATATGCAACAAATTGAGAGTAGACCTACAAAGAAAGGCTTTAAGTCATTGATCAGATAATAATGTATCTTGATTGTTTAAATGTGATCAATGTTAAAATTCTACTTGTCTTTTTCATATATAAAGTAAAAAAAAAAAAAATAATTGTCCTCCACAAAAGGTTGATTATGAAAATTATCTTTGAAGAGGTTAAAAATAAATCAATGGGGCTATTTTTGCTATTGTAATATTTATTTTTAATTAAAAACAAGAAATGTAAAATGACCTCGAGAAGAAAATGTGATGTATTTTACAAGATACAAATCAATTTTCAACTATTTGATTCAAATATCCAAAGTTTTCTGTTCGCCCTTTAATTTCATCTCTTTATAAAAGCTTCCCCCACCTTTGCAGACACTTTAAGTTTCTTGAAAGATTCATAAAAAAATCTCAAGTAATGCCTGAATATTTGAATTGCCAGAGAATGGCATGATTATTTGATTCATTTTGTCTGCTCACTTTATATAAATAAGACATGCATGTAGTGTAGCTATTATTGGCATGGAAAGTAGGATTGGTGTGTCAATTTCAAATTCCAGCTAAGGCTGTTGCATTCACTTTTGCACAGTTTCCCTTTTCTCCCACTAGCTATGAGTTAATAGCAAGGCAGACTGCATTCTCTAACCTTGATTGTCAACCAATCTAGGAGAAGGACAACTTTGAATTAAAAACTGTTTGGGTTTGGGACTAGCAAATCTAACCCTTAAAAACCTACTTGCTATATAAATTACAGCAGCAACACCTAAAGGCTGTTGCTGCATATTCCACAGAGAAGACAACAGGGTTAACATACATTCTTCTTATTCATTTTTTTTGTTTTTGCCCTCTGTATAGGTTTTTTTTATAATGACACTGCCTGTGGTCATATTCTTATGCTTAGCATAAACCTTTTCCCATTCTTTAGTATGGATTTTTTTCAATTCAAATCTGCAACATGCTAACTACTTTCTTTTGTCTCAAATAACTGATGACTATTTTGTGTTTCAATAATTATAATACAAAGACCGATTGGAAAAACAAAATAATGACCTTATGACAATTAAAGAACTGCTACTTGAATCATTTCATATCATTTATTTTGCATTCATTCTTTTCTATTTTTAGATTTTATGCAGCCATGTTACTGACAAGATACAAAGCAATTCTATTCCTGCAATATGTTTTATTGGTTGCTGACTTTTTTTTTAATATATCAGTAGAATTACTTCGCATGGAAAATGTTGTTTTACTTATCGTCTATATGTAAGTGATTTGTATTTTACTTCTCTATAACTTTTGTTTCTTTCTCTTTTTCACATTTGATTTTAAAACTCAATAACAGTTTTAGAAATTTAATGGAAACTATAATAACATCTGGAAATTAAACTCATCTACTATTCATCAATAAGTTTTACACATTCTGACTTTTGTGTTGCAGATGGTTTTTAAAAAAAGTAATTTAAAAAGTCCATTGGTTGTTACTGACAACATAAAAATATTTCTACTTAAATTTTCAATCAAAAATTTAATCGTTTTCAGTGGAGCTATTTTATATTTATCATTTACAGTTTGAAATAAATAATGTATTTTTAATTATTTTTAACTTTCTTAATTTTAATATAAATTGATAATTTCATTCATGTTGATTTTAATATAATTATTTTATTATAAACTAAGATATATTTCTTACTTGAGTTAAGCAATGTGAATTCATTAGACAATTGATACAATGAAAGATTTCTGTACACTAACTCTAAAACTGTAGCTCATAATGTCTTGTCTCATTCTTTAAAATTTTCTTTCAAAAAATTGGAATTGATTGGAAATATAACAAAGTGCAATAATTAGCTGCCATTTTGTTTTTATGTGTTGCAAAGTTCAGATATTTTTTTCAATTTGAGTTAAATGATCCATTGCACAAAGACCTTAAAAGTCTATTTTTTATGTTTACCTTTGAAATTTAGACTTATAATCTATAATTTGTATTCAGATGAATTAAAATTAACAGATTTATTATTAAATAAATTTTTAAAATCTGAAAAATTATTTCTATTTGTAATCATTTATATTGTAAAAAGATGACTTAATGTGTCAGTCATATTGACATGAGGTTTGTTTTATGGATCACAAAAGGATTTTCTTGGGCACTAGGGATCCATCTCAAACACTTACTGCTGTTTTTATTTTTTGCTTAAAATTATTTTCATGGGATAATTTCAAATTGTTAATACTCTGCCCTGACAAAATTCTCAGGATGGTGTAACTATCAAAATAATCTGTCTGATTTCTTTTTCTCTCTCTCTTTAAAGACTGCAAGCCATTGGCATTGTATTTGCTCTGATTGTGGTGTTCCTCCTGTTTTTCTACACATACATCTTCCAAGCTGGTTTGGTCAGCATTTTAGTCAAAAAGTTCCGAGTATCAATTACTGTCACATTTGTCTATCTTGTTCTTTGTGTGACTCTGCATGGATGGGCTCTGGTGAGTTGACATACTTAATACACACAAATTTTCTTTCCATCTTGAGAATAGGGAAATGTTCAGAAATTAACAATAACATTAATATTTATCTCTAATAAAAAAACAAGATTTCATTATTGTTATTAACTTAAACTTAAAATGTAAGATTATATGTATTATTTTATTATTCACAATAGATGTGTGTGTGTGTGTGTGTGTGTGTGTGTGTGTGTGTGTGTGTGTGTGTGTGTGTGTGGGTATATATATATAGGTAGTAATCCATTGGTATAATCCAGGCGAGTCTTATTAACACAGCTTAGAATTTGAAATATGTTAAAATATATTAAAACTGACTCACAAAAGCTCTATGTTTATTCACAATAAACAGAGCAAATTTACTTTACAATTGGAATTACGATACCTTTAGTAAATGACCAGTCTTCCCCACCTTACCTCCCAATAGGTATCAAATTACACACCCTCTCTCTTTCTTTCTCAAAATAAACAGTACACTACAAACCAATACCAGAAACAGTTTGAAAAATCCTACAAATTTTAAAATTAAAATTCATAGGTGAAAATGGTCATTTACTAAAGGTATCATAATTCGAATTGTAAAGTATATATATATATATATATATATATATATACACACACACACACACACACATTCAAACATATATTGTTAAATATAACAGACAACAAATGTCTTATGTTTAATTATGAACTGTTTTAAACTTCATACAGTTGCATTAATTTCAGAAGAAAATAAAAACAAAAATTGTCCAACATTTGGATATTTTTTTATTATGCTGTTCATTGATCTAAGCTTTTGGCTCACATGAGCCATCTTGAGAGTGGTTATATATTTTGAGGACAGAGTGACTTTAAAATTTGTTTTTAAGTTGTGTAATTTGATCAATATTTATAAAATAAAAATATTTATCAAATTACCCAACTTAAAAACAAATTTGAAAGTCACTCCATCCTCAAATTTACAGTGGAACTTAATATTAATAATAAAATTCCATTCCTTGATGTACTTATTGATTCCAGCTCATATAAATTTACTGTTTCTCTATATAGGAAACCCACTAGCATTTTATAATAGTGAATACTCCCAACGATATAAGTTAGCCATTATAAAAAAACTTTATCCAACACACACAAATAATATCTTCTTTCAAAACCATATTCTATAAAGAATTGCATAAAATTAAACAAACAATTGTTAATAATGGATTCCCTAATTCTGTCATTGATCAACAAATTAAAATGTATTTCAATAAACTTCTAACAAAATTGATAATATTAATAATAGTGTATGTCAAAATAAACATATTGTAACCAAATGCATAATGATTACAAACATGATGAAACAACACTCAAAAACACAATAAGTAAAAATGTTAAACCCATTAATAATAATAAACAAGTTAAGCACATCATATATTATAAAAAATTTAAAACAATTGACCTCATAGTCTCTGATAACCCTACAACCACACCATTAAATCCTCTACAAAAAAAAACAATGTAGTGTATCAATTTACATGCCCGTTCAGAGATTGTATCTCTGATACAAATAATAAACCCACTACATATATTGGTTTTACTACAACCACACTCTCTCATAGACTTGCCTCTCACTTTTCTGATCTTAGTTCTATTAAACAACATTTCTTAGAAAAACATAGCTATGTACATAATATTAGACAGATAATAGTTGATAATACAATACTCACACACATACACACAGAAAAAGAACCTTCAGATATTGGATGCCATCTACATTAAGACAAAGTAACCCACACTCAACAAAATTACATTGCAAACAACACATTACATTGCATCTAGACTTATGCTTCTGTTGTTAATATTTCATTCTCTCATGTGGCACAACATCCTAGAACTGCATCACAAATTTACAATCTGGTCTGCTATTCTGTGACTGTTATCGTTGCACAGCAATCTTCCATGTCAACATAACAGAATATCATCTTTGATGATAAATATCTTTGTTTACATGTCCATATAACCACTCTGAAGATGGCTCATGTGATCCAAAAGCTTAGATCAAGGAACAGCATAAAAAATATTCAAATGTTGGACAATTTTTGACTTTATTTTATCTCAAAATCAAAGCAACTATACAAAGTTTAGAATAGAATAGCTCATGATCAAACATAACAGACATTCATTGTCTGTTATATTTAACAATATATGTTTGAATAATGATCTGCTGTCACAATACACTAAATATATATATATATATATATATATATATATACACACACAGACACACATAAAATAACAAATATATATAAAATATATCTGTTAAATGACAATAAAAGCCAGAAAGAAAACTTATCTTAGCCGATGCATTTCAACCTCTGATGGACTTTATCAAAACAAATGTAAGGGTTTTATTTTGTAACAAGTATTTATACACAGAAGTAAAAATCTTGTTAGTTTTTAAGAAGACTCATAAATATATTTCAAACGAACTGAAAGTCAAGGTAAACTATGGAGAATGCTAAATGATGTAATTTAATGTCTAATGAACAAAAGTGAGTAAATGTTGTTGGATTTTGTTTTTTATAATATAATAATTATATTATTTTACTTTGAGAAATTAATTTATGTATTATGTATTTTAAATAAGGAAGGTTTCGCATTTTCTTTTAATTTTTAAAAAATTTTATAGTCATAGATACTGGCTTGGAAAAGGAGTATTTCTTTTAGGAAAGAAAATATGAATATTTGAAAAAATGTTTCTTTTTTGGAAATAAAAATTTGACTTTCAGTTAGCTTGAAGTATATTTATGAGCATTCTTAAATGTAAAAATTCTGAAAAACTAGCATTTACTTGTCTATATAAATACTTGTTGCAAAATAAAATCATTACATTTGCCTTGATAAAGTCCATCAGAGGCCAAATTGTGTCAACTAAGATAAGTTATCCTTTTGTCTTTATTTATATATATATATATATATATATATAATAAATTAACTGATTTAAAATATGTTTTTTTTGCTACACAGTAATAACCGTGTTTTAAGCTAAAAGCTTCGAATTTAATTTTGTTATTAAATTAAAGACATTAGTTCCATTTCCTCGTCAAGCGAATTTTGGAGTCCGCTTGATGAGGAAATAGAATTAATGTCTTTAATTTAATAACAAAATTAAATTCAAAGCTTTTAGCTTCCATTTTTGAAACATGGTTATTACTGTGTAGCAAAAAAAAACATATTTTAAATCAGTTAATTTATAATATTAATGCTCTGTAAATTTACATTGAGCACTATTGTATAAAAATAAAAATATCTATAAGAACACCGGATACGCTCTTTTTTCATAAATAATGTCTTTAAATAATTATTGGACTTTGTCCATTTCATATATATATATATATCTGTGTGTGTGTGTGTGTGAGAAAGAGAAAAAAAGGAGAGGTTCACATTGGTCTTCTCTATTGTGAATTTTTGCTTTATTTCATGTTGTTAATGTGCATAAATTCCAGCTTTTGATGAAATATAAATAAGAAACTTGAGACTATTTCATTTGGCTTTTTCATTGATATGCAAATAGAATAGACAGAGTATTCTCCATTGATGTCAAAAGAAATTGGGTAATCACCATTTTCTTTTAAAATATTCATATAATTGAAATTAATTATTTTATTAATTTGATGATTTGTACCAAATTAAAATATAGAAAATGTTTTTTTTGTTTTGTTTTTTTTTCATTTTCACTCAAGTTTATTTATATTTCTTAATTCTATCTTGTAGAAACTACGATGGGATAACCCTCAAGCATATATATGGGATGTCAAGGGAATACAAGTATTGTATATATTCCAACGATGTAGTAAGTATTTATTGTTCTCCTCTTCTGTGTGTGTGTGTGTGTAAAAAATATCTCTTTTACACACTAGTTTCTATATTAGTCTATCTAGAAGAGCCAAGGACAACCAAAAAATCTGTCACAGTATATCTACTATACATAAGGAGTATATCTGAAGTGATTCAAAGAAATACAACATCCAGACAATATTCAAAAGCATTTTTACAGATATCTCTCTCAAACCAAGCTCCTCTCAGAAGAAAGTATGACCAAGAGTTGTATGTATTTCATCCTATGCAGTTGTAGCAAAAATACAAGGAAATATCCACTTGTTTCCTAAAAGTAAGGCTGGAGGAACATTGAAAAGCTGTTTTCAGATTAAAGACCTTAAAATCAGACTGATCCTGCTTGTTTTTTCTTTTTTTTAAAAATTGGTATCACAATCATGCAAAACAGTAATGCCACTAAAACACAAGGGATTACAGGGTGTGGAAGAATTAAAAACAGAAACAATAATGATGAGCAAAAAGAGAAGAGTAATCAGGAGGACAGTAAATAGTGATTGACATTCCATTTAAATTTTTGCAGATTAAAATTGGCTGGAAAACATGGACCCAGAAGGGACTTCCACAAATGAGAAGTGTGAGAGAAGAAACTGTTAGCATAGACTTTACAGCAACATCTAGCCAGTTCAACTGTATATTGATGAGATCTCGATGTCAGTCTAGGGCTGCACTTAAATTCAAAAAGTCTGGGTACCATAGTGAAGACATAGAGAGACAACTTTACAGTGTTGGAAAAATGACTGAAGCTGAGCTGCCAGATTAGGAACAATAATATTGCTGATTCTTTTTTGGATTTTATCAAGGTGCTCAAGGCAAATAGCAGGAGCACTGGACCATATGTGGCAGCAATATTCTAAGCATGAATGAATGGTAGACTTATAGATATGTAAGATAGATTCTGGGAAGAAAAATTGTCTTGCCTGACACAGTGAACTGACTTTCTTAGCAGCTAACCTAACAATGGATTCAATCTAGTCTTTCCACTTCCATGTCAGCAGAGAATGTGAGCCCGAGAAAGCATAATGGGTCACTTTCCTGGAGATTAGCCATGCTGATAGAAGGCAGCAAGGGATTAATGGAGAGAAGTTTAGTTTTGGAGGCATTAATATTAACAAGCCATCTTTTGTGCCAGTTAATGACAGACTTGAAGTCATTTTGGACATCAGCTACCATTCTGATCCTGTCAGACGAAACCATACTACTTAGGCAGGAGTAAATTGTTGTCATCAGCGTAGATACCAAGTTGATATCATCAGGAAGGTTATTAATGAAAATTAAAAACAGAGTAGGACCAAGGATAAAGCCCTGGGAGGACACCTGCATTAGTATGAAAGTATTTAGACAAGTAGCCATTCAGGATAACTTTCACTTCACGATTTGATAGAAAAGACTGGATCAGTTCAAATATGTGTCCATAGACACCGTAACTTTTCAGCTTGTGGAGAAGACCTGAATGCCACACCCTGTCAAAGGTTTTTGATATGTCCAAGGCTACAGCCCAGGCTTCACCATTTTTATTTAGAGTATGATAAACTCTTTCTGCAATTATCATCGACCTGAAAAAATGAAAGCCATCTTGCTTGTCTGAGAAAAGGCTCTGCAATGAGTGATGATGAACCAATTTAGCATTAATTAGAGCCTCTAGAAATTTCCCAAAAAGAGGTAGATGGCTAATAGGCCAATTGTTGGAAGTGTCAGACAGCACACCAAGATTCTTAAAAACTGGAACAACAGATGATGACTTCAGGCAAGCAAGAAAGCAGGAGGCAGTAAAGCTGTTTATTATACAGTTGAGAAAGAACAGGAGCCAGTTCATGAGCACACTTTTTAAGGACTATTACAGGGATGCTATCGGTTCCACATGCTTTGTGGGGATTTAGGTTAGAGATGATAGCAGAAACTATAGAAGGGATTATATGCATATTACTCAATAGAGACTCAGTTCTAGGAGGGAAGTTAGGCTGAGATATTCCAGATGAGTCAAGAGTAGAGTTTGAGGAGAATTTACAGACAATGTATTCAGCTTTATCAGCAGAGGATAATAACATTTCATATTGATTAAAAAGGGGAGGAATAGAGACTTTACACTTATTTAATGCCCTATTACATATCTACCAGTAATCATGATAACCAATGCCTCATTCTCTTGGCAATGTTGGATTACCACCCCCTTCATTAATAAAATCTCACTGTTTTGGAAATATCACCCCCTAAGATTTACATGTAACACCAGATTTGAAAGACTCAATATCTTTCTCAGTGACTTTTCATAACAAAAATACATCTTCTTTTCACTCCTGCAAATTGTGAGTAATCAACTAAAGACATTTAAAGTTGCTTTGAACTTTTCACATTTCATTACATTTCTCATCTTTTCTTTTGGGAAGTGTCCTGAGAATATATTTGTTAATATTTCTTTGTTCAAATTCTATGTCTTATTATTCCTTTGGATATATACAACTCCACCAAAATTTTTAGCAGGTCAAATATACCAGGAAAATATAACTTCTCATCAAAAGTGTTTATAACCTCCACAGCAAACAGGGACTTTGCTCCTCCGAGGACTCAATGAATAAATGAATGACTGTTGTGACAGGAGCCATTACACTCATATAACTGAAAATAGTTATTCCTGTATGCTATAGCAGCTGACCATACTGGTGTGAACCATGGAGAGGATTGAGGTTTCACCTGGTATTTCCAAGAAGGGATGAAAGTGTCCATACCAGCTTTGACCCAAGAACAAATATCAGTGATGCAATTTTCAATTGGGAGGTTGAAAATGTCAGAGGGGTGTCACAAAGAAAATCACAGATTGAGTCCCAATCAGCATGCTGGTAATGGAAAGAGGCCTTGTGGATAGGAGATTCCTGTTTAATAGATGCTTGGAACAAAATGTCAATAGCTACCACAGTTTATTCAGAATTACCAAGAGGGCAGTGTTGCAAAGCTTGGCAAGAGCGAGGAGAGGAGGTAAGAAATAAATCAAGTAGAGAATCCTGTTGCTCAGTTTTGCTAGAGAAAAGAGTAGGGAAGCTCATGATTTGAATAAGGGATTGGGCAATGGAAAAAATTTAATGTCTGTATACCAGCAACATCACTACCTTTAGAATGTATAAGCCACGTTTTGTGGTTAGCATTAAAATCACCAAAGACAAAGATGTTCACAGATGGATGGAGAGAGGTGTCTTTTCTATAGTGCCAACTATTATGTCTAATATACTGCAGTCCTGAGAAGAGGGGGGGGGGTGATAAAGGAAAAAGAGATAGTTAACTGAGTTTAGTAATGAAAGACAGAATAAGATGAATGAGTAGTTTGGGGGCTCAAGAGACAATTCCCTGGCCATCAGAAGATTTTCCAGGATATAAACACCAAGGCCTTGCATATGATTGCTAGAATCTTTTAGTCAAAGGGGAAGATAGCACAGAACCAAGAATTCACTGGTAGCAATGGAAGAATTTAAGTTAGTTTCACAAAAGGCAAAGATATCTAGCAACTGTTCCAAGAGGAAAGATTCTATGCTGCAGAAGTTGTCATAGATACCACAAATATTAGTGAAAGAAAGGCTGAGAGGAGTCGGTGGTTTTTTATTCACTGGTTTAGTTGTATTTCTTTTTGTTGTGTTTTCCATGAGATTCATTTTAAGGAGAGAGAGAAAAGGCCACCAAATTGTCACTATCTGTCGTCAGTGGTAATACAAACCAGCCAGAGCATGGCTAAGAACAGAGCATAATGTGGCCTCAGGATTGCCTACCGGAAATACATGCAGGGATATTTACCCATATGTGATATGGCACTACAAATACCCCTATATTATACAACCGTTGATTAGAGCAACCTCCCTAAGTGCTTCCAAAGAGTTTGGGCTCCTAACAACCAGTCAGAAGACGCAGCCAGCAAACTGCCAACCCAGTACCCTCACAATGGAAAGCCACAGACACTAGTTAGTCTGATCACCAAAAAGTTAAGACAGTTAAATCATTGTGGCCTTGGTAGAAGAAAGAAAGAGAACTGGTAAACCATATCCTGATCAGGAAACAAGGGATGAACCTCTAGTCCTGTTTAATAGACATGGGAGGATTTGGGGCTGGACAATAGGTGAACCTATCCACTACTACTTGGAGGGAAAAGTGTGCTCACCAGCCCCTGTGGAATTAAGTCAAAATAGAGAGAGAACAACCCTGAAGGATAAGACAAGAGAAACAGCATGTATGTTTGGCTCTGACCACCTCTTCAGTTGACTTAACAGAGATATGAACATGGTCGAGCAATCTCTGATTAAGAAAGAAAGAACGCTAAAAGTTTTACTACCTGAGTACAGACATTAAGTTTAAGAATCCAAAATGACACTACTGGATTGATCAAGAGATACATGGCCTAATGGATTAAAGCTTTGGTTAAAACATATCTGGTTCCCTGGCAGTTGCATGTTCAATCCGTGGAAAGAATAGTGTAGAAAAATGACTTACTCTGGTTCAGTGGAAGAAATGAATATGCAACACCAATGTGCACAAAATATTAACTGATACAAAATGCAAACAATCTGCCACTGTGAATTTGATAGAATTTATTGCTTTCTTACAGAGAGTGCAGGAGTGTTATGTCCTCAATTTAAGTTTAGCTGATTTGAATAAAAAGAAATTGTTCACAACGGTATAAAGATGTATATTTAAAAGAAAATTCAGTGTTTTTTTTTTCCTTTCTTTTTTTTATGATTTGGAAAATTCTTTTCCGTATTAATGTATGGCTCTTCTTCTTTATGTACAACAAAGTTGTAAATTTCTTCCATCAAAAAAAATATTTTGCTTAACAACCAAATCCAAAATTTAAGGTTGCATTTTACCTCAAAACTTTGTCTTTTAAAAAGATTTTTTTTAATACATTCCTGCATTTTTGCATAGTAATAGATGAACAATTTCAATAAGCAAATTTTTTATCTGGCTTTTTATTCTGAATCTCTGTTTACAATTTGTACATATATTTGTCTCACATTTTTGCTTAAAATTATCACTGGCCCTGATATTGTATTGCATGAAGATCATCATCATTTTTTTATGACAAAATTTACATATTTATGTAATTTATCCACACACAACCCCACTTCAAAATTATCTACAACCAAACAATAACCCTTGAAGCATTTTTATACAGTTTTTGGCAAAAAATTTTCATTTCTAATGTTTGTATTTATCTCTCTCTCACCCTGTTCATATCTGTGTATTTCTCTTTCACTCACTCACTCACTCCATATCTAATCATCTATCTCTCACTCTGTTCATATCTATCTTGTATGTATCTATCTATCCAATGCAAGAAATATTATCTAACTTGTAATTATGTTTTTCAAAAAGTAAATAAATTTTATGAAAACTTCAACTACTATTTTTTTTTTGTATTGCAGGTGCTATACTCTATTATTATTTTTATAAAAGAACAGCCCTTAAACTGGGAGACCCTAAATTCTACCAAGAATCTGAGTGGTTGAGAGATGAATTTGAAAAGCGCCGATGAAAGCTTTACCAAAGAAATCCTGGTGCCAATTGATTTTGGACACTGTTGATGTCATGAAATCATTTCTTTTGGTTTCATTCAAGAATCTCTTCATGGTATTTAATAAGTACATTAAAATCCAGAACACTGGAAACTATTTTTACTTAAGGTATCATACCACATGTTTATGTAAATTGCAGGCAATGGACACAATAACTTTTTCCTTGGATACTCTTAGGAATTAGTATTTGGATGAATCTGGGAAATCAGAATTTTCTTTACTTGATTATTTCAGTTAGATGCATCCATAAACACAGGTTACATAAACAAAAGCAATGAAATGTCCGTAAGATGTGGGACTTAATAATTCAACTTTTATAGTTACTATGTGCCTTCATGTGCCAATTTATTGTCCTTAAGCTCTTTATACAAATATTTATGATTTAAATAAGGTTTTTTTCCTTGTAAAACAATTCTATTTTGGTGTTCATTAATTTAATTTGCTCAACTAAAAAAATCATTGTTGGAAATTATTTAATCAATTTTTCTTCACAAAAACTCATAAATATGATGAATAATTTTATAAACTCTGTCTCTCTCCACATCCATACATAAAGTTAAATCAGGGATAATTCCCTACTTCTTTTACAATAGAAGACAGTATAACCTGTTGCATGTCTCTTGGTGAAAAGATTGTCACCACCAAGTAACTCCAGTTGCCCCATAAAATGCCACAAAGGATCTTCTATAGTAACTCAACAATCAATTAGATAATTTAATATAGATAAATATATAGGACAAGTTACTGAAAAATTCTTCACCATACTCGCTTCCCAAAATCAGTATTTCAATGACTAATCAGCAAAAAAATGTTGTAAAGTGGGTCAGGCCAATAACTTTTCAGCATGTCCTCATATATTAATCCATGTCCATATTGATTGTGTAATTTATATTTCTGATCCAATCAAAATATACATGACTTTTATTTTGACATTTTAATTTTCCTTTAATAAGAGTTCAGAAGAAAAAATCCTAAGCTTTTTTTTGTTTGGGATGAGAAGAATTTTCATTTAATAAAATGGATAATTTTTATTTTTTAATAAAAATTACACTTTAAAAATTTAATTTTGATATTTTGTTTGTTCACTCCACCATGGTTGTGTTTTAAATATACATATATAAATATACATATATCTACAATGTGAATGTCCTTCATTTCAAAAAGGGAAAACAACCAATTCCTGAATATTTTTTTTTTCCAAAATGATTTCTTTCATAAAATACAGCCATTTACTTCACATTGAATTTTTATGCAAGTTGAAAATATATTTAAAGCAAAATGTGTCAAGAGAAATGACACTTTGGATCCACAATTCTAATTGTCTTTGTATCAATGTTGAATTTTTATTTCACTGGATTATTTCCCTTGCTTCAATCAGCAAGAAGCATGTTTTAAACATTTTTGTATTAAAAATGAGATTGCAATTTCTTAGGTTCAACTTAGTCTCCTCCGAAATTTATAATTAGTTAATTAAAATTTCAAATTAAATTTGAAGTGTAATTCACTCCTTAAGACATTCAAGACATGTCTACATGGCAAATGTACAAAAATTTACTTCAAATATTCTGTATATGCTTGTGGGCATCTGTGTACATAATTATTTTGGGTTATTTAACTGTCAGTTTCTGTATTTGTTTAGATGTTTACAATTTATCTTTGTATTCAAAATAAGCAAAGAAGGATTTTCTATCTGATCAAATGAAAAGCTAAAACTAGAATCAAATTTCTCTGACTATTTATAATTTGCTTATGTTCAATTTCCTTATTAATATTTGTTGAATGAGCCTAACTTCAGCACAAGACCACTTTTATTGGGATTGGGCACTCATTGAAGATTAAACTTACTATCAATGGTCTTCCAGAACATTTTATAAACTTACTAAAATGATAATTATTACTTTTTTTTCTTTTCTTTTTTAAATCACAACATTCAAATTTCTTTACAAGTAAATTCACTCAGATGGCATTTTATTAAAACAATGTTTGGAATTTAAAAAAAGCTTTCAAACTCTGTTATTACGATGAAATGGAGTTTTTTAGTTCGATGAAATAATATCAGGAGGATGACTTTGCTGGTGTGTATGAATATTTAAGCAACATATGCTTTCTTTTGTTCGTTTCAAATCAATTCCCCCCCCCCCCCCCAAAGAAGGTGATAATGCCATGAAGGTGCAAAGGGCTACTAGGAGTGAAAGAATGAAAAAGATTTTAGAAGGAACAAGAAACTCAATCCTACACAGGAAACAGGGAATAAACCTCTACTCCTGTTCAAAAGACAAGAGAGGAGTGTGAACTGGACGATATGTGAACCTATTTACTCCTATTTTCTATTCTTTTCATACACTTTGGGCTTTTTCATGTCTACCTAAATAATACTGGTATTCTTCACAAACAATTCCCATCAACTGTAGAAAGGTGTAATTCAAGTAGGTTGCAAATATTCAACTATTTCTCCTCCCAAAGGTCACAGATGCTTGATTCTTTCAGTTTTGGGGTTTGTTTGTTTTTGTTTTTTTTTTTATTCACTGTTTAGTCAAAGAATAGAACAATGAGGATTTTCCAGAAATTAGTCACAGAAGTGTATGAAGTTCAAAATGGAGACAAGGCATAAATGACAAAACCAGAGCATTACATAATTAACATCAGTTAAGGAAAAGATTAATTTTCTTTCATCTTAAATATGTTAATTTCCTTAAATTCATTAGAACTAATTGTTATTTTATTAAATAGTTAACATCATATCTAATTATATTTCAAACAAGTCTGAGTTTGAATTTATCCAATACACCAAATAATTTATGTACTAAATCTCATTTTGGTTACTAGAATGCAATTGCTTGTATTTTTACTATTGCTGTTGTTGTTAAGAAATTTTGGATAATGCATTCTTCAACTTTCATCAGGCATAGAATTCATTCATTTGGGATTGAAACAGGTTGAAAATATTCAGCTACATGTTCCAAATAGAATAAAATATATGCTTATTTTCATACAAACTCCTAGATTACCTCTGTGTTTGCAGGCATCTTTGACATTAAAATACAGAACTATAAAAGAAAAAAAAACAAGCAAATGAATTCTACATATAATTTAGGCTGAAGAACACATCTGTAATAAAGCTAAAATAATGAAGATAGTGAGATAAAATTTTCAGTAACCAACTAATTGATAATCTTCTAAGTTAAACTCAACAAATGAACTCATTTTTTTATCTTCATTTCTGAAATCTATGAAATATGGAATTATTGCTTTCTTCAATTAAAATTTGGTTAGTAAAAATATTTTGCAAAACTCAAGATCCTATTATCTATTAGACAACAACTTAAAAATTAAAATATAGCTGAGCAAAATTTTCCATTACTTGAGAAAAAATCACCCTAATATATGTTTTTCTTTAGCTATGAATATTCCATTTATTTTTTGGTCTAACAGTTTGGTATGTGATGAGTAAACAGCAGTGATGACAAAAAAAGTTTAAAAATTGTATTGAATTAAATCAAATTCCTCCTGAAATTTGACCAGAAAATTTAAAGATTATCCATAACTTCTACTTTTGATATATTTTAATGTGAAGCTCAACCAAATTGTTTTTGCACATAAATACAAAAGATTCTGTCTGAATTTCCGGGATGAGAATTTATCATTATTTACACGATTTATATTTGAGCTATTGTCCTCATCTTTGTTCTTGTAATGATATGTAAATGAGGTACTGTATAAAAAGCAGTATTGCTATACGTACAGGAGAGTTATCTTCTCTTAACAAGACTACATCTGTCATAAAGAATACCTATCATAACAATATGGCGTCACTGATTGGTTACATAACCACAATGGATGATCAGGAATATGTAGAAACCTGGATTGGGTGTTTCGCAACATCAGCAAGAGTAAAAAAAAGTGCAAGGATACCGAAGTTAGTGGAGAAAAAAATGAAGTTACGGATTTGTTTTTGGCCTCAGCAGAGTGTGAGGCCATAAGAAAATCTCCGTCATGATCTATTCTTGGTTACCATGTGTAATCATATATATATATATATATATATATATATATGTAGCCAACAAGGGTTAAACAAAGGAAGTCATGTTGGCAAATTGGAGTTCATAAAAGGTCTGGTCATTTTTGTTTAAGAATAGGCACTAAAGGATTCAACATAAGAGGAAAAATAAGCTAAGTTGAAAATCTTCCTCCTGCCCTCATCAAGGCTGTCTGCAGCTGATACCATAGTCATTGTAAACTCTACAATACTTTCATTACCTGATTAATATGTGCTTTGCTGGGCTACATATGGTTTTGTACTCAGAGTTGTCCTTCTCATAGACTGGTTGCCACCCAAAGATTTAAGGACCAGGTCTATCCTGTTATTTACTCATAGGTGGGAAGAGATGGATTTATACCTTTCCCAAGAGTATTAGCATATAGTGACCATAATGAAGTCAACTGAAATTTGAACTTGGCACACCAATTCCTCAATTTGAGCTCCTATCCATTACTCCACCCTGCCTTCTAATTTTACTCTTGCACTCATTTAAATTTAAACTCTACTCTTTGGAATGTCTTCACCTAATGACTATTGGTTGCCAAGATTGGCATTTACAATTTGCTCTTGAAAGACATGCATGTCATGAAGCAGCAAACTTTCCCAACAGAGTCAATGCTCAACATAAGTCATGTCTTATCTAATTGAAATGGGACATTATTGGTGATCAGGGATGACATATTACTGAGGTGAACCTGACTGAAATCAGTTGTAATACCGCCATCAAATTGGGTGTGATGCAACCTCATGTTACCTTTAATCATAAACTCAGCAGACATTTGCATAAAAAGATACAGCTGGTTCATGCTCAGATAGTACCAGACATGGTTTTGTGGAAGATAATAATACATAAATAATTCCATCTTTTTTTATAAAGCTATTAATCTTTATATAAAGCATCAAGATAATTAAATCACGGTCATGCATAAATCTTTTAATTTATCTCAAGTTTGGTTAAAGACTAGAACAATCTTCTTGCTGTTTACCTTTTAAAAGTAAGTGATTCAGATTAAATAAATTGAAAATACTAAAATTACCTCAGATTCATTTTTTTTGGGGTTTTTTTGTTTGTTTTTTTTTTGCATCCTGAATTTTTTCTCTTTGAATAATAAATCCATTTATCCATTCCTTTCAGATAAAATCTTTTGCACAAAGAAAAATTTTAAATGAAATATTTTTGTAAAATAAGCTTCTACAGATGAACTTCAAGAAAGAAAAACAGAGAAGGGAAAATTTTGTAATCAAAGGAAAAAAAAATATAATTTTTAATAATGTTAGTACACTAGTATAGCTAACTATTCTCTCAAAGCAAAAAATCTTAAAGCTGAATTCCTATAGGAAATAAACAGTGTTCTCTTTCTAGTATTGGTAACACTATTTGTCAGGTCATCAATGAGTGAATCTCACCATAGACACACACAAAGGCATGTGTATGTTTGTACCCAACAATCGGAAAAAGACTTCAAATGGAAAATATTTCTGTATATCCTTCAGGATTTCCTGAACCTATATTTCTAAATAGTTTGTTATTTATTCTCCACATTGACTCAGTATTTCCTGTCATTCTTGGTTTTGTAAGTGCAGCAAAAACACTAAAACAATTTATAAATCATAAGACTTTGCTGCTGCTTTTATGATGGCCTCAGAGATATTCATACAAATGGTAGAGAAAATTATCATTTTAAAAATATTGGACTAAAAGAATGTGCAATCTTCTCTAAGAGTATAACAAGCTTCTCAATAGGCCTTGGCTGGCCCAAAATATTTCTTTTGTTTCTTAACTAAAAATTAAAGACACATTTTTATTACTAACTATTTAAAACAACATATTTGCCATTTTGGGCTTACAGCCACATCACATTGAAACACTGATTCCCATACAATCACCAAATTTACGCAACATCAAGCCTGGTCAGTACGTAGATGGTGACTGCTTGGAAATACCAGATGCTGTAAACTTCAATATGCAGGTGGTGTAATGGATAATGGCTTAAAATTGTTAATCGGAGAGCTGAGTTCTAATTCCCTTTGGATTCATTATATTCAATTATGTACAAATATCCATGAGAAAGGTATGAATCCACCTCTTCTCCCTCAAGTATGAGTTAATTAGTAAGACTTGTATCACTAAACCATTAATATCACACAAAAAGAGAAAATTCTTACAAACTAAAAATATTTTCTGGCTTTAAATAACCTACAAAGTGTTGATAAGTCATAGAAAATCAATCAACATTTTGTTTCATGGTCTTTCAGGCAACTTCATGATTCCATCCAAATCATACAATCTATATTCAATTTTAAAAGATAATATTGTGGAATAAACAAAAAAATAAATTAATACAGGAAATAGTTAATGCACAAGGAAAAACAACAGTGTGGAATAGATTTAAATGTTTTGTTTTTGTAAAAAATTGTGATAGATAATGAAATGAAAGAGTGTAGAGCAAGTAAAATGAATTATCATTAACAATAAGTATGGTAACTTACCCACGCATGCATGGACTCTCCCAGCTATAAATACGAGTGGGTACTGCCTTTTGGAGAGGAAAGTTTCCAGCAGTCAGCTCTGACAGTCGGACCAAACATTCTTGCTGTAACACTATCATTTGTATATGTTTGTACTACTGTTTCTGTCAATATATTTGTTTAACTCAATTCCTCTCTTTGTGTCTTTATTTCTGGCCCTAACAAGGTCACAACAATAACAAAGATGGGTTTTCATTCGAAGGTGATACTGTCAAATGGTGGGATTGCAAAGTAGTTCTCTATTCTGAACTCATTCTGGAGAACCAAATGATTCATCCAAACAATTATTGCTTCCAGTTTGATTAATTGAAACCAGCAACTATAAAGCAAAAATGTTTAGAAAAAAAAAATGCATAAATAATTCATCAAAATAAAACTTGAGCGCACGTTTCTGCAGTTTCCAGGCAGAAATTGTTTGGCCTGGAAGTTTTGTCCTGACAATATTCACCAAATATTGCAACTTCAGATTATTATTTATTCCAGTCTTTTCAGAGTTCCTTTTATAAACCCCAAATTAAATAATTCCCAAGAAAACTGTAATGGGCACTAAGAGCAACTCTTTCTTTGGAAAGCTAAAAATCTTTAGGAAGATAGAATTATGAAGTGGCCTGAAACATGTTGAAATTTTTTAAGATTATCTTTTTTTTTCCTTAATAAAATGAATACATTTTCCACCATCTAATATATATATATATATATATATATATATATATATATATATATAATTTGATGGTGGAAAATGTGTTCAGTTTATTAAGAAAAGAAAAAAAGGGAGTGCACAGATTAAAATCCTGCTGTAGTGTTCATTTTCTTTAATAAGATTTCTAGAAAGTTCAGGCCAGTAGGCAAAATACTTTTTTACAAAAATAAACAGAGCATCTATTCAAACATGGGTATCCACTAAAAATAATGTTTTAAGTAATATATATACATACATATATATATAATTAATAAACAATAAAATCCCAAATCACCTCATATGGGGAATAGCCTATTTCAGCAGAAAAAGATATCGGTCATCTGTCTTATCAGCCCCAGTGTGGACTGAGTTTGTGTCAGAAATAGGAATTTAACTGTGAAAGTTAAAAAAAACCAATACAGGACTTATTCATTTCAATGTTTCAGTCAAAGAAAGGCACAAGACAAGGGTCAGGGGTCTATTAAATCAGAGGAATGGATTAGTGTTAAAATGTCGACATAAAAACAAATACAAATTTCCATAATATAGTTTTAACTTAATTATTTCCATAATAGTCATTCCCCTCTAACTCGTCAAATGTATAACTAATTCTAATTTCTATATCCCCCCCATCTATAACCTCTTTACCTATATTAATTATAATTTCTAAACTTTCCCCTACTCTAAGATTTCCTCAACTCTCTTTTCATTACTCCTTTACGTCATTTTATTTATATTGGGTTTAATTTTATAAAACTTCTTCCTTTAAGACAGATACCTTCCCCCCTCCCCTGGCCCCTGTCTCATGCCTCTATTCTCACTGAAACATTGAAAGGGATAAATTCTGTATTAGTGTTTTTTTTTTTACCTTTCACAGTTAAATTTCTATTTCTGACCCAAACTCAGTCCACACTGGGGCTGATAAGACAAGCAACCAATATATTCATCTGCTGAAATAGACTATTCCACATATGAGGTAATTTTGGATTTTATTGTTCATTAATTATTTGCTCTGTAATAATAAATACATTGAGCTCTTTTTTGTGGATCGGTTTTAATATTTTATATGACTAGGATCCACTTGGATTATATACCAATGGATTTGTTACCTTTAAAATATACATACACACACACACATATATATATATATATTAGATATTTTGATACAGAAACAATGTACAAAAGTAAAAATAACTTTGCTTCCATTTGGTGATATCATGATAAGGATTTTTTTTAGGAAGTAAATTGAAGAAATATTGTTCTCTTTTTCTTTTCAAACATATGTGCATGCATCAGTTCAGTGAGTGTGCATTGTACATCAACAGTCTTCGTAGTGTTCTTATCTTGTCTTCTTAAATGGTGCAGAGCAATTCAACTGTTTTGTTATCCACAACTTTCCTTTTTTTTTCTAACTGTCACCAATATTTTGGATCCATTTTACAATGTCAGTTCAATTTCATTGAAGTCTTCTCCGATATAATTTTAAATAAGCCCATTATTTTGGGAAATCAGTACACTCATTAGACAGATTTTGACTGAATATTCTTTATTTTCAACACTTTCTTGATTCTGCTTCTTTTCTGTTATTGTTTTTTTCACATTCTTTTCATTCTTAAACTTAAAAAAAAAAAATTTCTCTCCTAATCTCCCCGACTACCAATTCTCTCTCTCTTCCTTATCACTTCTTGGTTTTAGGGACGCATAGCCAAGAAATTTACAGAAACACCCTTTGCTACCCTAGTGTTTTCACAAATACATAAATTTCTGTATTATATTTTTTTTTTTACTAATAACTTCACTAATAAATTCAATATATTTATCTAGCTCCCACTGTGTCACTGCTCGCTCTAACAGAGGCACAGAGCATTCATCCTCAGGGTTTTCACACACCCTCTGAAACCTATCGATTATATTGGGTGACAGATCTACTATTCTGCCCTTCTCTGAGTTACTGTCACTCACAGATGCCACTAACAAAACCTTTCATATCAGTGTATTTCTACCTTCTGAATTGATCCATTCATTAACCTTTGCACTGCAAAGATCGACAGCATGTGCCTTTGTAGTTACACCTATAAGCTGTTCTTTTTATAACTGTATTGCTTCCACCTTTTATCTAATTTATGCCTTTTCTGGTGATTCTTAAAGTATACTGGTTCTCCTATTTCAAAGCTAATTTCTTTACTCTGATACTGTGCATATTCTTGTTGCTTTTTCTTAGGTTTAGATACATTCATTCTCATTCTAATGAAAGCTTTATGCTATTCCTGGAAGGCTGTTTGTTCTATGTAATGTGGTTGTTCTATCTCTAATTTATTCCTAATTTTAACTAAACATAAAGTGGCTGGCTGACACTTGGTGTTGGAAGGTCATCCACACTCCTCTCCTGATGACACACATTTAATTTTGACTCATAATGCTCTTAAATTCTCCAGAACATAAAAATGTATAGATTCACTTTCATCATATGTTTAGGTTTTATTACAATTCTACTGCCATTCCTGCAACAGGAAGGTGATATACCATTTTACCCATATGGTGTCCATGCTATTCAATATGTTCTGCCAAATGACAAAAAAAAACCCCTGTCTGCAATGATTGTAAGACGTGTCTTCTATTGAACACATATACATGATAATTCCTGACATTTTTCTTTGTTATCCTACTTAACAATTCTGTCTGTTTTTATGTCTTATGCAAGACACATGGCCAGCAAGGTGGTATTTGCCATCTGTATAATTATATGCATGTGAAAATACAGGTCAATGTTAACATCCAAAGAGTATATACTGTGTATTAATATAGGGCGTTGGTACTATTTATACATCTCTTATTTTGGAATTTATGCATGTATTGATCTGTGTGTTTGTGATCATTCACTGTAATCCTGTTATATTACTTGCATATTATGCTGAAAATATATTTCATTGTGAGAAGCAGACACAGATTTCTTTTATCTAGTATTTTGATATTGAGTTATTAAATATGATTTCAGTCCTCATTGGAGATTATTTTCAGTCAGTCTATTACAGTAATAAGAATTACTTCAGAGGTACTGGAAAGTTTCAGTTGATGCTTTTCATCAAGTCATTCCATCTAAGATGGCTGATTTAATAATTCCTCTTTCTAATATGCTACTTCATTAACCATTTCATCTCTTTTAGTCAAACAAAACAAATATAAAAGAAACTTGAAAATAAGATTTTCTTTTTTACTATTCATACAAAATGAGAATCCTATTTTCAAACAAATATTTAAAGAAATTAATTCTGTAAAATATAATAGTAAAATTTATTTGTCCACCTTCCATTAGTTGTTTGCTTTCTTTTAGATTACTCTCTTGCCTTGTTGTAATTTATTTTATATATTTGTTCTTCTAAATAATCAACAAAAATTTCTCAATATTCAGTAATTTACCAATATTCAATCTTCTTAAAATTACTAATAAAAAGTTGATTTAATTAAGTGTCACCTCATTTTCATGACAACCCTGAAGTTTCATCATGCAGTGGGAAGCAGAGTGATTCTGAACAACAGATTAATAAATGGTGTTAGGAGGAAGGTGCTTTTATATGAGACAATCTAGCAGATAAGCCCATCCTGTTAAATGGGTGAGCTGTAAATAAACAAAATCAAACCATGTTTGATAACTATTTTTTATTTCAATTTTATCAGGGAAAAGTTTTACCAAATTCCAAACATGTATCACATGATCTGGCAAAAAATGTGGAATTTACAAAGAATCCAGCTATAAAAGCAAAAACAGTTGAATTTAGTTATATAAGAAATGGTAATTTGACAAAATATATTGGATGACAACCTGTTAAATATAGTTAACATAATGCAGTGACAACATAGATGTTGTTGACACCACTGACTTGTATAGTTTGGAGGATTTACTAAGTAGTAGCAGTAATTTAGACAGCAGAGGTGACCCTTTATAAAATAAATTAGTATCCAACACAATTTTTTATGCAAAACATGAATCTATAGATTGTTATATAATTATTTGTGTGCCTCTGTTATCCCATCCCAATCATTCAACAAGTCAGACCACATATTGAGATGCAAATTGGAGATCATTTAATTGGTTAACAAATAAAGAAATAACAGATCAGAATTTAACACCTGTTCCATGGCATATCCAGTAGGTGAAAGAGATCTTTCAGCAGTGGTATGAAAGATATAAGACAGAAGGTATCCAAATTAGTAGTCATGATATGTGGTAATGAATCTCACCCTCCTGGCACTTTGAATGAAAACAGTTTTCCATTGTGATCTCCCTGAGAGATTTAAAATCTAAATTATATCAAAAACTTAGAAATCAGTCATTTTGTTCTACTTGTGAAAGTTAAAGATATTAATTATTTTTCATTTCTTAGTTTAGAAGAAGAAAAGAAAAAGATTGGGACCATAAAATTGCATTGCAATTGTGTTAGGGAATGAAAAAGATATTCCATGAGAGTTGCATACTCTTTTAGAAATTATTTTCAATGTAATGACTAATAAGGCACAAAAGAAAAAACCCTTACTGTCACTAAAACTGGATGGCAAATGCCAACAGGGAGAAAAACATCCAATTTGAAGAGGGGAAAAGATTAAGGTTTAAAAATCCTAAATATTTTTTTTTTATAAATTAAAGAAACCACATTTTCATGTCTTTTATTTCACATGTATATCTACATCTAGTGTTTTATAAATACTTATATAAAAATATATATATTGTGCAAAGATATATATTAAGATCCATAAAAGTTTTTTAAAAAAAACATATATATAATTACTGAGCCTGTTTGATAGCTGAGGTAGATGGACATTGCCACTAATATCAGTAGTGGTCTGTGTGCAAGCCCAGATAAAACTAATTTTCAATCTTCTCAACATGGCAGATTGGATCAATCAACACAATTTCCCTCACCATGTGGCCTTGTGCCAAACTAAGTTCCTCTTAATAAATATTTATAAATATAAAGTTTGAAAGAAATGAAAATATTTATTATGTTTCACAATATAAATTACCCAAAATGCACTCTTTTCAGATGATATCACAATGAAGGCTAGTGATAGCCTGCATTATTTCCAACCCTATTTATGGGAATCAACTTTAACAGTGTTTTAAAATGATGGATAATTTTGTTTGTTGAATTTCCCACTAGAATATTTTGCCCAGTGGCAAAAGGGCATTTTTTAGAAAATCAAACATGATTGGTTAACCCAAACATAATTTTTTGTTTTAATATCATTTGTGTAATCAGTAAATTATAAAAATTATATAACTTATAAACTTTTCACACACATCTTCTCCTCAATATTAACAGCAACAGAGTAACGATAACCAAGACTCTTATTGGTTATTGATGACATCATAGGATGCTTGATCTTTCATTAAAAGCCTAAGCTTTTATACTTCCATTTTATTCTTATATAGATGTTGGTAAACATTGATTTTTGCAAGACTTGAAGATTTTCTGAGCTTGCAGTTGTTATGTTATCAGATAAAAACTATTTTATTATCTTCATTGCAAGTTCTTATTGGTTGTTGGTAGTCTCTTAGAAAAATGTAGTTGCTGGGGAAATTATTTTAGATATAAAACTCTAACCACATCTTAAAAATAATTCATCCTTTATAAAATAAAGGAAAGGGGCAATCCAAATGATAATATTATTTTGCATCTACACCAAATGAAAGCAATTTGGTTTACATTAGCATTACCCTGATATATCATGCTTTTAATTTTGAGAAATCTGGAGAAAAATATTTGTTTCCTTGTATCATCAGGTAATATTATTAAAACAAAATAAGTCTGGAATTACTGAGAGAATTCCATGATAATTTAGCAATGCTTTTTCCATTCTCTGTTGATTTTTGCAGTCTTTCTGGATGATCTTTACCAAAATTTTAAAAATCCTTGCAATTTGTTATTCTTTTGAAACCTTGTTGGTTCATTTACCAGGAATTAAAAAGTCCCGAGACTTTCGTGGCCGAAATTCTGAAAGCTTGTTTTGGTAGGAATCCAACTCATCTAAACCTGAATAAAAAGAAAAAGAAAATTTCTTAAATCAAACAGAAGGAATTCTGGCACAAGAATCAACAAGTATCTTGTGATGACAGATTTCATTATTAAATCCTTACTAGATGAGCATTCTAAGAAGCTCTCTTCAACAGGGACACTTAGAATTTCATCAATAATGAAGGGATGAATATTATTTATTGTGTATTGACTGCTATATAATGGTCACAGATTATCAAAGATGTTTTTTAATTAAATCTTCAGTCTTTTGGCAGATCTAGCAGAATATTAGCTTGGCACAAAGCCACTATGGATGACTGGAGTTCAGTTTTACTAAATCAGACTGCTCTCCTACAAACATCCTGTAAATGCATGCACACATGCTGTTAGGAGTAGGAAAATTCTATTACAATAATTTTTCAAATGATTCAGGCCTGTCTAAAAAAATCAGCATTTAAAATGGGCTTGAATTAGTGCCAGTTGGAAATTTACAACTGCTTTAGCCATCAAGCACACTTTCTTACTGTAAAATTGAACTGTAAATTGAAAAGCAAATCAAAATCAAAATGCCACACTTACTTTGGGCTGTACTCATGGTTCGTGTCATGTTTGTTTGGTCCAGTCCCTAAAAATATAAGAATAGACTCTTTAACAATGACTTGCAAGACATGCACATCAAGTCTTACTCTTCAACATGTGTCCTTGAAGTTATCCAATGACCAAAACATTTCAGAATATGAGTAAAATCTTGTTAATATTAGCAATAAAGAAATTATAAATTAGGAAAATAAATCTCATATTTTTTATATTGTTGAGAATTTTAAAAATACATTTGAAACATTTATTAGGATATTTTGATGGAAGGTCTTTCTATAAAAATAATAATAATAAGAAAAGTATTTAATATTAATTCAGTGACTAAAAAACAATTTGCAAAGCTGAATACATGTTGAAAGTACATAAATAAATTTAATTGTTTAATGCTTGAAAAAAAAGTATGCTTGTTCTTCTTTAATTGCAACAAATTTAAAAGTCAAAACACACAGTGCACCACACCAAAGTTTCAGGACCTCAAGTCTATTCTCAACAGTTTCCTTTCTCATTTGTACTATTCTATCTTTGAAGGAAACCATAAACTTTTGTGCTGAGTAATTTTTTTGCTGTCTGGCACAAATTGGTTAACCCAGGTCTCATTTTCTGTGGCGTTATTGCTTAGGAAGATATTATTTGACATTGTGCAGCTCAGAATCTCTGCTCCGACTTGGAGTCTGTCAGCATTCTGGGAGCCCACTTTACATAGGTCTATCTATTAGTAGGCAAGAGCACTCCCATAGCTCACCCAAAGGATCTCACCAAGTTTTGCAATATTCTTCATCAGTTATAATGAAACCAGTCTCAATAGAGTTCAAAAGTGTCTCTGAATCCTTGTGGGTGACAATATTTTCCACCCTTCAACCTCTCTCTCACAGGTTGGACATGACTAGCCTTTCACTGCTCTATTGCTACTTCATGGAAAGTGCTCAGACAAACTACATTCCTTTGTAGCCTTCATGGCTAGGACCCACCATACCACATATTTTAGCAAACCACCCACATTCCCTCCATATTCCACCAGTGAGAAGTAAGTTCCACTTAAACAGCTTCTTCCCATGAACCACTGCTCTGTAGAACAGACTCCCAAGAGGATATTTCCTTGATCACTACAATCTTAACGTATCCAAGTCTAGACTTATTTTCCCCTCCTATCCATATAAACTACCCCTTAACGCAACCTTCAACCTTGAGTGGCCCTTGGGCCTTGTACCGGGTGAACCTTACTATCAAGAAAGATTACTGAATGCACTCAATGCTATTCATACATGTTTCTTGTATTTTTGAGAGATTTGTGATTGCAATGTTCATTCAAAAAATCAGGTACTGCATATTGACTGCACGATTTGGTTGAACTCTTATAAAGTGAAATCAGAGAAACCAATCTTACACATCCATACATTTTATAGTATAAATTACAAGCAAAAATGAAAAAAAACACCTACCACACATTTTAATGATGAATTTGAAAGCTCATTAAAATAACTCTTCTTTTGTAACCATTGACAGAAGCCTTCTCTCACCTGCAAATGAGTTAAATATTAAATTAGAAATATTTTCATTACTCCACAGTTTTTTCCAACTTGTGCTTTCATCATTATCACAATATTTGAACCCAAAATGTTCTAAGCAATGTTTAAAGACCACCAGATGTAAAAAAAGGTATAAAAAAATAAAATTATAATATATTTAATCAAAAGCAATAAAATAAATGATTTAAAAATTCACAAGCTTTTAAAACCTCACTAAAACAAAAGCTGATTCAAAATATTTGCAGAGTTTCATTGCTATCCTCATGGCAATTATTGGAAAACACACATTCCAATAAACTATCCAAATCAAAACTGGATATTAATATTTATATATTCTTTATCGTTTTTTATGGTTTCTTTATTAACAGCTTTCAAGTAGCAATCACAGAAATTTGGGACCTTGTAAAAGGTTTATAATTAATTTTAACCCCAAGACACCTGATAACCCATCAAGATACATCCACAAAAATGTATGAATTTCTACTGATTTGGCATCTAGAGAAATCCTGTTGCTTAAATTGATTGAATCACAAATATTTGAATATCCGCCTACTGAACTTTCTAATTTCATCATAATTGGGCTTACAAAACAGTTAATTTCCTGAGAAGGATAGATGATTTTGTTCCAATTTTATCAGTTCCCAAGTTAGCCCTATCAGCATAACAACTTAACACTCAGTCCTGTGATTCTGTTCAACTGTGGTGCTCTAGTTGAAAACATACTAAAAGAAATTCCAAATTGTTGTGCTAAAACCAATATAAATATCATAATTTGAAAAATATATTTGTTAATCCTCCCTTGGACCCTGTAAGTATAAAATGGGGAAATCCAACATAATCAAATTTTCCTTCTGTAATGAAGAATTAATTTTTTTTCTAACAGGATTATTGAACTTCTTATTATGCTAACCTTATTTTAAAAAGTAGAAAACGTTTTTCTTGCTTATAAAAACAAAGGAAAAGAAATGAGCAAAACTTACTTGTCTACTGAATAAACAGTGCAAGAAGAAGATGCATATGCCCTGTAAATAGAGATGAGTAAATGCTTTCATTTTTATAGTTGAACATGAAATTTTTTATGAAATCAAATTCAATATTTATTGTTGAAAAATATTTTTGTTTACGTCCAGGGTGATTTTGTGACAAACAAAATATATACCTGGATTCTCCCATCAATTTCAGTTTCATTTTAAAATTGAACCTCCAGATGACCCACACATATAATTTGATTATAGTAATGAAGGCTTGTATAGAAGCAGCCATATTTTTTGGAAGAACTAATAACAGAGAAATGGTGCACAGTGTGCCATAAAATCTCCAAATAGTTCCCCTCAGGTTTGAATTCAGAGTTTTCCTTTTCCTATATTAGTTGCCATCCAAGGTTAGAGAATCCAGACTGGCTTGTTATTTAATCCATAGCTGAGGAGAGAATAGATGGATTCATACTTTTCCCAATGGTATTTGTGTGAAAGTAAACATAACAAACTTGCCCATAATTTGAAATCTGCTGTCAATTTTTCATATCAACCCACTAACAGTCACACTATCTGCACATCTCTCTCTCTCTCTCTACATATATATATATAAAAGAGAGAAAATTAATTCCTTTAAATAATATGTGGAAATAACTATTCTTCACCTGATGAAAGTCACAAGACCTGAAACATGTGTAGGAAAATATATAGAATAAAGTATATAAAAAAAAGCTTTTTCTCTCTTTAAAATATACACTTTTTTTCTCACTGAAATAACAATAATCTCTCCCTTATATATATATAAATACATATATAGAGACATGTTTCATTGAATAATTTTGACAAGTTTTGTCTACTTATTTTCAATTGGATCCTTTCATATTACAAACAAGCTTTTTGATGTTATTATTAAAGGAAGAGAGAAAATTAGTGTTGATACACACACACACATATATATATATAGATGCTTGTATAGATATAGGCATCTGTATAGAAATACATACATTTAATATTGGCTTGTTTTTTCTACAAAGAAAAAGAAAAAAGATAACACAAACCTGTAAAGAATGGCAAATGATGAAAATGTATTGCAATGTAATATTTTCATGAACCAGAAAAAATCCTGCAATCCATGTAAAACCAAGAATTGGAGAAAGTAAGGCAATTCCACGAATACCAGACCTGGAAAAAATAAAACATGGTTCCTATTAAATAATTATATCAATATTATTTTAAAGAGAAGAATATATGAGCATAAAAGGGACTCAAAATTAAGCAAATATATATATATATATATATATATATATATATATTCTCCTACATTAGTATAAAATATAGAAAAAGACATTTAAAAAAATCAAGAGATATTTGTCATCTGAGACCTCTTATGTAACTAAAATTATACATAGATATAGATTTATATAAAATCTATCTTAAGCCACTATTATTGTAAAATATCCTAGCAAATGTAATATTTTGATAAAAGTCAGAAAATCTTCCAACCTGATTCTCTCTTGAACTGTCTTTTGCATCATTTCTTGTGTCCGTAACATTCGACTGATTACAATAATGAAAATTATAGCATTTATCTGAAAAAAGAAACAAAATTTATTCATTTGAAAGTTTTTTTAAAATAACTCAAAATTTTTAAGATCTTTCTTCTGAATTCATATCAGATCTAGACATCAACAATCAGATCCCATCTTTTTAAGAATAAATATATTTTCATTTCCTTTTGTAGGATTACTCCACTTATTTGCCATGGGACTTCTCCTAATGCTCATAAGGTGGAATTGCATAAAGCAGTATAAAAGGAAAGGACTTAAGCCTCCTCACTCTCTTTTATTCTATCTCCAACAGCTGGATGCCATAGTGAAAATCCATGTCTCATTTCTCTTTTGAGGAACTTAAACCTCAGACATGTCACATGGTGAACCACATGTAGCATAAACACTATGCTATCTTCTATTCAGAAAAACTTCAGATGGCCACAATAACATCTCCACTACAACTAATCCCATAAATATATATTTCCCTCCTTTTCTCAGCTATGCTGTTTAGTATAAAATATATATAAAATCCATATATGCTTTGAATTCATTTATTTCGAAAGTGCTCAGCCAAATGCTGTTACATTTGCTAACCCCTTCCCACAAATTATGAAAGACATTCTGATCACACAAACATGCTCTGATTTACTATATTTTTCATGCACACATCATTTGCAAATACTTAAATGAGTTCAATACAAATATCAAAACCTTTCATCTTTTACTTGATCTTTAACCTCGATTAAGAACAAATTATGTTGATAAGTGAAATTCATTGTTACCTCACTCTTTTTCAGTTTTTGTCTCTCTATATTACTGATTCTTCTTCAAATCATTCCCAATTTTTATAATCAACAATTCTACAGCTATGCAGAGAATAAAGAGAGTCGATCTGATAAAGTTAATGATTACAAGAATAAAATCAATGAATTCTGTTAATTATAAGTTTCTTTTTTAGAATTATATTGATTATTGAAGAAAAGTCAATTGTTTTAATCTATTTTTATCACGTTTGTGTATATACACATATATACATTGTGTTAATTTAATAACCTATAGATACAAAAATGTATATGCAGTTTATAAGTGAAGAATTGAAACATTATTAGAAATAGGAAAACATGAATGCAATTCAGATAGGGTGGAGAAGTTGTATACATTTTGAAGGACACCATATGTACACAGTCATACATATACATGCACATATAAGACAAGAATTTCACTTACAAATATGATAAAAAATGCAGGTCCTATAAATGCCCATCGCTGTCCATTATTTACAGAAAGCCAACAACTGTAAAGGGAAAAAAAGCTTTTATGAGTGATAAACTTATAAAATGAGAAAAAAATTCTAAAATTACTGCAAAATAGATAAGCTTATTCTGGTAGAAGGTCACAAAAAATTGGAGATTATGTTCCAGGAATGCAGGATCCACCAGCCTACCTTGAAAATCAGCATTCAAAATCCTAGTTCTACTTAGGTGTGAACATTTGTACCATTTAAAAGTACACAGCTATCTCAGGCACCAAGCAGCCTATCATCACATGTATTAAACACACACACACACACACACACACACACACACACACACATATATATATATATATATATATATATATATATGTAAGTATATAGTCAGGGATATGTTTGTGGGTGGGAATGTTTCCTGATTATCCTGTTTGTAAAACATAACCATTGAAAAATGCTTTGTTGTGTAAAAATCCTGTTTTGTCAATTTGCACTTATGTACCAGTTTTAGAAAGAACTTGGAGCTTCTAAGAAGTAAATTTTGCTTACTGAGTTCATTTTTAATCATTACACTGTACCATTCTCAATAATTACAATGTGGTATTTAGCAAGAGGAAGAATTGAACTTACTACCTTGATCTTCACTTAACAGGATAACCAAGGGTGTTGTGTTAAAAGAGCTTGAAAACTGGACATTTTTTCATGGATTTTGATACAGAATTTAGCAGATTCAAACTTTTCTTGTTTCATGCCTTTTTACTGATTTCTCAGATTAAGTAGACATGAATTACATATCAACACAAACATTTCAGAAAGAAGTTTATTGCCTCCAAAAAATGGTTTTGATTACATCATCCAAGGACGATTATGTTTTGAGAGTAATGTGTATAAAGATTGAAATATTAACAAAATCATTTACATTTCTTGTAAATAAATACTTATGAGAATGTTTGCTGGGTGCTATGTTCATTGTCTAAATTTTACAATTGACTGATATTTTGGAAAGAGAAAGAGGATATGAGTAACTGGTAAGTTTTTGTCCTTTTTGTGGGAAAAGTAATAAAGTTGAGAATTGGAAAGATGTATATCCTGATGCATGGAAATTCCTGTCCATCTGAAAAGAAATATTTTCTCTGTATATAGAAAACTATTAGTTATCATTTATATGGAAAACAGTTGTAAAATACTTTTGAAAAATATATCAATTAGTTGAATTTTATTCTGATTTCATGTGCATATTGAGAAAACAATTAGAAGTTTAGTTTTACTATTTATAGGGCATAAAATAAAGCCTTAATATATGTTAGCTTTGTTAATCTAGGCAATCATCAGGGTGCCATGTTGGGTATTTAATGGCATTTCTTGGGTAAATTCGGTCACTTGAGGGTACTTATCTGCTTTCCAATTAACATAAAACAAATAGCAAGGAAAATTTCCTAACTATTCTGTACTCTTCTTGATCGTGATATGTCAGTGATGAGACTTTCATCAAAATATATAGGAATTGATTTGATCAGTGTTGATGTTGATAACCCTCATACCACTCCACATAAGAAAGTGACAGGCATCCTTAAATGCATTGCTAATGACAAAATATTTTGAATTTCATATTTTCTGCAATTGTAGGCAAAAAGCAAATATTGAGGCTTTAGAATAAAAATATGTTGCATCATTAAAGAGGGATGTCCACAAATTATTGATGAAAAAAGCATTCATTTTTAAACAACAAATGTTTTATTTTCAAAATAGTCTCCTTCCTTGACAATGCACTTAATTCAGAGACAAATACTGATTTCATAGATTGAACATTATATAGTGAAAATTTCAGATTAAATCAACAAACAATTAAATCAAAAAGTAGAATTCTTTCATACTTACTGATTATAATCTCCATAATTATCAAAATTGATTGATAAACTGATGCCAACAATCAAAAGTGGAAAAACTAGAAAATAATAAAGAAAATATTTTTTTCCTTTTTGTAACTTTTCAAGGTCAAACTTAAAAAAGTAAACAAAGTAGTGTAACATAGCAAGAGAAATTGAACAAAGAAAAATTTTATTTTTAAGGTTGATCAAAGACATAGCCCAAAATGAAAAACACTCAAATGTGAAATTTATCAAAAATAAGATATAAACAATCATTATTAATGATTCAAAATATGATCCCAATATAAAACCCTTAAAATTGGTTGTACTGCCAAAAATACAGAAGAATACTGATTAAAAAATACAGAAATAAAATACAAAAATTATTTTTTCTGGGTTTTCCATTTCATAATTCAACATAATGTTCAAAAATTCTCACAATTTTTCTTTGAAAACCAATTTTTCATGTACATCAAGCCTGAAAACAGCCAAATATAAAATCTGGAACTAGATTTATGGGAACAAATGCAAAATTCTGATTCAGAATGAAGTGACACTGAGACAAAGCAGAATTTTGCAAGTATATTGAACTGAAAATATGAAAATTATTTCATGATATATTCAAATGAGTATCTGCATCTTCGTTGTTCTTATCATTATGTTTTAATTGATGCACTATTTACTCTTCATTAAAAGTAAAATTCATTTCATTTAGTAAGGTTGTTTTTCTTCTAGATAGTTCTAGATCCAGGTGTCAAAGATGCTAATAACATCATTTATAACATTTATTTTGCATATCCAGACGTACAAAATATGGCATAAGCTCCTTTCTCCAGGTGGCTTTATGCCAAACATATCAAAACTCCTTTGCTGCAGACATCAAAGGCTAACCTCATTACCCAAAATAAAAGATAATGCATCTGGAAGTTTGAGTTTAAAAATAAGTTTCAAATGTTATATTTCACTTTGGTATAGATGTGAAGTTTACACAAGTCTTCCAATAAATGGAAACATAATTTTGATGATAACATCACATGAATTAAAATACTACTTACTCCAGGTTCCAAGAATTAACCACTTGACCTTGATTTTCTTGCTGAAGACTAATATGACAGTGATAAGCATATCGAGTCCTTCCATCAACATGCTGAAGAAGACTGACAAGTAGAAGAAATGCAGTAAAACAGATATCACTTTACATGCAACCTGTGGATAGACGAAAAAAATATTGTGTTTTTTAAATGTTTCACATTGTAAAAAAACAACAAAGAAGAAAATTAACAAAGAAATGGATTTTGTTCATTTTGTTAAATAAAAAAATAACAAATAAGAATGAATTTTTATTTCTAAAGAAATTAACTCACTTTATTTTTGTATTCCTGACTTCCAGCAAGAAAAACAATATTGGCAATTATCAGAGCCACACAAAGGTTCATGAGGATAATTGCTCTTGATCGATTCACAGGATTCTGGGTAATATTCCTATGAAAAAACACAAACAATAATCAAATCAGTTTCTTGTATTATCTACAAAGTACATTTTGAAGAGAACACTAATTACTTGTATAATTTGTTCAAATATTTTCAAATGAAATAACTAGAAAAAAAATCAATCATACAAAGATGAAATATTTCCTTTTTCAACAGTGAAGATCTCTTGATTATTTATAACTTAAATTGAAAATTATGCTTTTAACCCCATGTCCTTGTCCTTGTAGGCCTTCAAATAGAAAACTTTTTTGAAATTGCTAAAAAGTAAAAGATTGTACCCGAAAAAAACCTTAAGATGTAAATCAAGAATAAGGACAGATGAATTTAGATTATATGAAAAGTATCAATAAGTTCAGTCTAAATTGAATCAGTTTAAAGATTGTGATTTCCACTAATGAGGGGAAAGGCTACAAAATCATATCAAAACAATTTCAAGAGCTAGTTCTAAAAGTTCAAAACATTATCAAAAACTCATGCATATCTTCACCATGAAAAACTTTAAAGGACAAGAAAGGAAAACAAAGGTATCACTTCGTGTGTGGGAAGAAATTCCTCAGCTACACATTTGAGCACACTCCAAGAATTCAATGTTTTTGTCTTCAATTCTTTTGTCAGATGAAAAACAGAAATTGAATTTCTTGGACATAAAGTTGTTGTTTTTCTTTGACAAAAAAGAGGTGAAGCTTTCAATACAAAGAATGCAAAATCACACATGGTGGTGACATCATTATATGAGGTGACAGCATTATACAAGGTGACAACATTATACTAGGGGTATTTTTAGCCAGTGGGAAGTGTGATCATGAAGAAAGTATATTCAAATTTTGTAATGAACCACACAGAAATAGTTTAAGATAACTTACAGAAAACACCCTTGTTGAAAAATAGCCCCTGGAATTCAGGGTAAAAGATTCTTCATGAGCATTTAAAAAACCTATTAATTTTGGGAAGAAAATTATTGAACATTTGAGTAGAATCCTAGCTGGCCATGTATGAAGAAAATTTGGCTGACTGTAGGAAATAAAAATTTTACTATATTCACAGTAAAATACAGAAAAGAAAGAAACATGATTTGGGTATGGTACAGGGGCACTTTATATGATTGCAGCAACCTTGAATGAAACAATGTAACAGAGTATTTAAAAAGTTAATTTATTTTCTTTGGTACAACAATTAAAGTTTAAATAGAATCTTTCAACAAGATAACAATCTGAAGTGTACAGCTAAAGTGACTTGCAAATGGTTTGTTCAAAACAATATAAAGATGCTTCAGTAACTTAGTCAATCTCCTGACTTAAGTCCAATTGAAAATTTATGGCAAAGTCTAAAAGATTGAATTCATCAGTGAGACCCACAAACACATGAATTTAATATCATTTCTAAGGAAGAATAAAATAAGATATCAAAAGATTCTTGTTGAAGAGTTACAAAAACAAAAGGTTTCTGAGTAGAAATTTCAAAAACCATGACCATGCAAGATTCATTTTCCACCATTATTTTTGCTTATATTTTATTCTATATATTATATCTGAAAAGTTTTTTTTCTTAATAATTGTTAAATACAAACAAAATACATCACCTGTGCAAATTTATAGTGAATGTCAACATCAAAAGTATATTAAACAAATATTTTACAAGTATCCAAATATTTCTTTCCTTACCGATATATTATTATATATATATTATAAGCTTAATTCACAAAAATAAATAAATACAAATAAAAAAATCAATCATAAATGATAAAGTTCACTAAAATTTACCTGCAAATAATTGCAATATCAAAGAATGAATGTTTAACAGATCATTAGTAAGAGATATGTTATTACAAACAAAAAAAGAACAAAGTTTATTTTCTGAAATTAGAATTCAAGAAAGATTTTATTTGGTTCAAGAGAATTTACTTACGGCCAAAGTGCAGCATAACATGCAATAGTAATTATAACTGCCAAAATGGAAATTATTCCACTTATCAAGGAAATAGCTGTTGTAAATTTGTCATTCACAACCTGAAATGCACAATTCAAATAAATGAAGAGCATCATTGGAAAATAATAAATGGCATTTATACGATGGTGGCTAACTTATCATTTTTACTTGGACTGAGTATAATTTTTTAACAAAATTTAGTATACATACAATTTGGGATGCAATATTCAATAGAAAATTTAAACAACTAATTACAATTGAAGGAATCTTATATGCACTGACAGTACTTGATGACAGGTCATTGAATGAAGACAAACATGATTATTTCTCTTTATCTGTACAATTTTTCAAAGTGACCACTTGAAAAATTGGCTAACCCTAACCACGAAGCTTGGGGGTCTGACAATTTATCTGACTCATTTTTCTTTACCTGCTGTCATACAAATTTAACTTACATAGAAGAAAATATATACAAATTATTTTTAAGGGATGATTCAATATTTTGAAAATGTTGGCTATCTTATATGACCTATAATTTATTTACGCTTAATGAACAAAAATACAATCAGCTGTAATGACTATAATTAGTGTGGTGGGGACTATCAGAAAATAAAAAGTTTATTTCTTATTTAATTTTCAAAGCATTTATATCATTATAGGAAAGGCTTTTCTATAGTAAAATCAGCAATTCATTTACTAGGAATGAGCATTTTACTTGTGCATTAAATTAAAAATGTATCAACTTTTTCAAGAAATTCATGCTTACTTCATCTAAACATGAATTCCAAGCACCTTGATTTTATAGCAAAGTCCTCTAATATCTTGTGATGTCATTTTTTCCATTGTAAATCAGTAATGCCCCTGTTTCTTGATAGAAATATAAGCCAGAGAAGAAAACTGTTCTTGAGCTTTTTGTGCATCTTAAGAATGATTGAATTATGTCCAAGACTGAAAAGCTTTCATTTGCAACTAAATTTGCAGATAATCAGGAAAAGTTTTATGAATGTAACACTTTCAGACATACTTTATAAAGTGGGTTTTTGTCTAACTTTAAAATTGCTTGACTTGCACTTTTTAAAGTTGTTGCCATTATGTAAATACATGAGCTCATTTACTAAGAATTTGTAATCAAACATATTGCAGTTTTTTTTACTTCAAAGAATCTCTGTATTGCATAAGGAGTGTCTGAGCAAACACTTCAAATTTCTTCTCAACAATTAATACTAAATATGAAATTCCCTTAATGTGAGCAAATTGCTTCCTTCATATTTCAAAATATGTCACTTTATTATTCAATTGCTCTCCTTGATTCTTTTTGCATGAATGTGATCTAACTTATTTCATTCTTTAATGTTTACCATTGTTTCTAGAATAATGTTTTCATAATATTCATCATATTATTTTATCTTGAGAATATTTCGGTTCAAGCTGCTTACACTGTATAATGTCAAATAGTTTCTCATTTTGCAATAGTTTTGTATGAAAACAATTTATAAAAAATATGAAAGAGAAGTCATTCAATTCTGCCAAAAGATTATTGGTTACAACGTGTGTATTATCATTCCATATTTCATTACTGTGTAAAATATTTTGGAAAGCATTTTCAAATTTTCATGCAACTTTTTTATAGCTGACACAATCCTGGATGTAGAGCCATACTTTATCCACTTTGTAGATATCTATACTTTGTTAGCATGTTCCCTTTCTAGAAAGGAAAAATGTCATTTCTTTTCTTCTGACTTCTTTTATGCAATTTTTATTTGTCTTATTATAAATGTTTGGGTAATTATCTTTTCTGGTGGCAGATACAAGCCAAGGCCACTCAACATTTATTTGCTAACTCAAAGAAAGCTTTCTTTTTAAAGTAATCATTCTAAATATATTCATTACAAAAATAGAAATGGAGAAATTTTTGTCCCTTATTGAATTCCATAAGTGATCAACAGATACGGCTAAATCTACTTTGCTGATTTTACTGAAATCATGATAACCAGAAAGTGTGCTTGCTGTAGAGCAATTAGTTGTTACTGCTCAGGAACTTGTAAAATCTGCAAAGTTTTTTAAATTTATTTTCAACTTTTTTTTCTTATTTATTTTATTGTTATATTTAAAGAAATTGCCTGTTCAAATCATCCTGAAAATATTGCCTTATATCTGACATAGTTTAATCAAATAACTAACTATATCTTACCTTTGAGTGAGTGCTCATCAGGAGGGCAAAGTTGGTGAGGTGGTTGCAGGAACATGTTGTGCATGTTTGGTTCTGTGAAACAACATGGCAGCCTCCTGTTTCCCATCTTCCCCTAAACCCAGTGATTCGTCTATTGAAACACAAAGAATGTTTTTCACAGTCAGTATCATGAATGGCATAAAATGATTTTAGCCAAACATTACATTAGTACAATGAGAGCACTGCCTATTTTGACGTTGACAAAAAATATTAATCTATATTAAAAAACAACATCTTGAATATATATATATATATATATATATATATATATATACACACACACACACACACATATATATATATATAAGCAATGTGGACACAGAGATCAATACTGAATGGTGACAGTTTGCTTCATGATTGAATGCAATTTTCAAAGTTATGCATCCATACTGCTTATATGCTATATCCCAGATATTTTGTACTTTTTCCCCCATTATATATATATATATATATATATATATATATATATATATATATATATATATGCACATATATAAAGAGGTACTGAAAAGTTATTGATTTGACCTACTTCCCTAACCCTAACCAAATGACCAAAATTCAAAATTTTTTTTTTTAAATCTCTTCTTGGTATATTGGTATATATGTATCTACAAGTGTACTGAAAAGTTCTTGGCCCAACCAAGAAGAGATTAAAAAAATCTTTGAATTCTGGTCATTTAGTTATTGCTAGGGAAGCAGGTCAAATCAATAAATTTTCAGTACCTCCTTATATATTTGCATGTGTGTATGTGTGTGTATTTGTGTTATACTAAATTTGAATCAGTTTCATTGTTATCACCCTGATATTTCAGTTATTTTTCAGGTTAAGGATGATAATTCTCTCATCCCCACAATTCTAACTCTGTTTAAATTACTTTAAGCAATTTTATTATTTTTCTGGCAGGCACCAAGCAGTTGTTTTTAACTTTATTTCAGCTAATATAAGGCCCAAGTGCCATTCAAGAAGTCGACTGAGTAAGAATGGTGTATAGATATAAGGTAAGGGGAGAGGAGGAAGTAAGAATGGCATATTATGAGGATATGTAGGATAGATATTAGTTGACCCTGGAATTAAAGAAATTAAAATTGTAGTGATCAGGAAAGCATCCACCCAGGAGCCGAGTTCCAGAAAGTAACAGTTGTAAGGAAGAAGCAGTCTGAGTGGAACTTACTTCTTAACTTAATCATACCTCAGGGATGATTTGCCACTGTAAACATGGCATGCTGTGTCCTAGCTGAAAAGGTTTGAGCTAAGGAATGTAACTCATTTGAATGTTTGCCACAGTAATAGCAATAGAGAGATTTTGAGATAGGAGTTGTCGGGTGGAAAATAATTCATCACCCACAAGTCCATGTAATCACTTTTAAACAGAACAGTAAGGACTGAGCAGCACCAGCCCAGCTTATTGGATGAGGATGAGATAATTTCACGGCCATTGTTTTTTGTCTGTATTGAGAATTACATTTACAATTTTCCAGAACTTACAGGATTCAAATATTTTGTTTTCTAATTTGGTTTGAACTGCCTGTACATAGCTGCTCTTTGCATTTTCCACAATTCTCTTGCAATAATTGCACATATTTCTGATAGAGACAGTAATAGTGGTTACAGTCCTTTATCTTTGTGCAATATGAAGCTAAGCTTAGTAAATATTATAAATTTGTTTGCATTTTTTTAAAATTGTATTTAAGTACTTGAGCTTAGAAACAATGTTTAAAAAGTAAATACTTACGATTTATATGAAAAATTCCAGTAAGCACAAACAAGCTTCAAATTTGATCTCTGAAAATTAAATATTTCATATAACAATTACTTTGTAAAGAAAACATTATCTAAAGAAACAAATGAATGAATTTTAATGCAGTCTAAAACTGTTTTTGTCATTTTATTATAAAAACGGTTTGGACATGAATTGTATAACATTATTTTCAATTTTAAAAAAGGTAAAAAAAGTAAGCATATAAACCAAAAATTTATAGTTTAAAAAATTTGTTTACAGCTTTAATTCATAGCACATAAAAAACTTATATTTAATTGTAACTATGAGAGATTATCTGAAAATTAATGTACTACTATTTACTCATTTAACATGTTTACTATTATACAAATAAAATATTTGTGCACCTCTGCAACAACAGGTCCCAAATGATGTTAATCTGAAGGACCCAAGATCATCCCAAACATGTTACTAGAAGCACTCAAGCTGGCCATGTGTAGGGAGGCATTATCCTGCAGCAGGACATCATGCAAGCATACGGGATTCTTTCAATGAACAGCTTCTTTCAGCCTCTGTCCAGTTTATCACAGAATCTATGTTAACTGTGTCATGATGCAGTATGAGAAGCACACTTACATCCCAGTTGTCACTGAACTTTCTTTTTTTTCAATGACATTGGATGTTTCCAGGTCATGGAATCAACCTTTGTCTCTGAGGTAATGTGGTACATCCAAGTCTCATCACCTGGGATCATGATCTTCAAAAAGTGCACAGCTCCTCCATACTGTTCTAAAAGTTGAAAAGAAATACCCATCCACTGGAACATGTATTCTTCAGTAAATTGTTTTGAAACCTACAGTTGGAATTTGTCCTTAGCATAAAAAATATCTTATTACACCTCAACCCACTATATTTGTCACTTTTTTATGATGGTAGCTGTCTTTGTTGTGATGTAATATCCTCATGTACTCAATATTAAGGTTGTTCTGGTTATTACAAGAAATATTGCAACTCCTCCCCATTGCTTTCAAAATATTTTAATTCTAGTTAATTTATGACTCACTTTTCATGAATCCATTACATTTATTATTTTTAACTTCATTTTTTCCCAAGACCAAATGAGAAAAAGAAGATTGTTATTACATTTCTTTTAGGTGTGCTATGCTTACAAATTTACCATTTTTTCCAGTTTTTAAAATCAACATTGAGAATTCTGTTTTTTTGCTAAACTTAAAACTGTGACTTTTGACACTGGTAGTAGATGTTACCAAACAGGGAACTGACATAATAAAATCATAAAATTATTTTTTTCTTTTATCATTTTTTTCCATTGTAAAGAAAAAATTATTTAGACTAAAAATATTGGCTCATGTCAGGGAAGCCTATTTATGCAATTTCATGAAAGATATTTGTGGAATCACTGCAACTTTTGCATAAAACCACTTTTATAGAGTGCCCAGTACAAGCAAAATCACTATCAACTGCTTTCAAAACAAAGACCAACATACACAATGTTCATTTAATAAAAAAAAAATATATATTCAAAGAGAGAACATGAATGAAAGAGATAAAAAGAAAGAAATTTAGAGAGTGGCATATATTATATATATATATATATATATATATATATACGCACTAAGTTTTGACAATTGTATGACACCCAGTCAGAACTGATTTCATAATATCAATCTGTAAAACTAGCTTGTTGGCCATATGTGTGTGTGTGTGTGTGTGTGTGTCTGTGGTAGTGGGGAGAAACCAATAATCTTCATAAATTTAATTGCTACATACCTTAATGTGATTCAAAGCGAAATTGATATTTTTTTTCAGAGGATACTTTAGCTGTGGATAGAGGGAGATTGACAGAATGCCAGAATTCAATCGTTCACTTTGAGAATCCTTTTCTTTCCTAAAACATAAAAAAGGGCTTAACAATAAAAATGTAAAAAAAATCCTTTTATCATTTGTCATTTCATTTTGCATCTGAAAGATAAATGATTTCTTTTGTCTGAAAGATTTTGTCAATGTCATTAACAATTCTTTTTTTAAGAAAAGCTATTCTATCAATTGTTGTGCCTGAATAAATGCCATGTGCTTATATGGAAACAATTTGAAAATTGTGATAATTTTAATTAGAATATTAATTAATTATATTATAAATATAAAGATACTTACCAAAAGATTGCTCTTGTTTTCATCACAATAGATAATGTTTTGTAATACACAAAAGTGTAACGAATATTTTCTGAAAAAAATATAAGAATGAATGTGTTACAAAAACTAAGTAGTCTGATTTAAATCTTTTAGGTATATATGTACACATGAATAGAGTGAGATAGATGCACAGTATAGCAGGGTCAGTTGGGCAGTGAGAAAAAGATCTCCATGACACAATTCACTCCACCAGAAATTTGGAAATGGCATGCTGTACTGGTTGGCATACATGCCAGAATCTCCATTATGAACATTTCAGAGTGTTTGGGTGTCAATCGGAGGACAGTGTAGAGAATTCGGAAAGATTTGGATGAGTCTAATGGTAATTATGAAGGTACAGCAGCTTGGAAAACTCACTCTGCTCATTCTGATATGAGAAGAACTCGCAAAGTAAAGAATAGTTTATTATGAAAGTTAAACCTCAATGGAAGTACCATTAGCAGATTTGAAAGTTTTGAATTTGACAAACATCAGATGAAGTTTAATAGCAGAGTAGTCAGAAGAAAGTCACTTCTTATAGTAATACACATTTTCAGTCAATAAAGAAAGTCTTTATGTGACACTGGGCCCTCAGAGGTTTAATCAAGCAAAAAAAAGTAAAGAAAAAGTAGGAAGAGGAAGGGGAATACCAACTGGATGATAATTGTTGAAACCCTCAGGAAAGTGCATTGAAAAGTTGAAAAGAAAATTAAAAGAGAAATAAATGCATTGAAAAATCATGTTTCAAAATAATAAAATGAAATCTCGAACAGTTGCAAGAAGAATCAAAACCAAATTTAGCTAGATGGAATTCAGTAAGATTGAGCAAAACCAAGACTACCCGTCTTTCCCTACTCTTCACCAATAGGAAAGAGACAATGTAACTTGAAGATGTCAATTCTGAAAAATAGAAAATAAACAGAATACAGAAACCCAGGTAGTCACTGAAATAATATTTAAGATTGTTCTGCACAAAGAGCCAGGAAAAAGATCTGATCTGAACCAACTACCCAGAAGAAAAATATCCCTACAAAAATATAGATTAACACCTAAGATTGGAAACAGGTTCATTCATTTTAATTTCTGTGACATTTGTCAAAATTTTATGGCTGACATTATTTCAGATTCCTTTGAATGCAAGTGATAAAGAAAAATGAATTACTAGCCCTGGAGTGACCATAGGTGACTGGCTGTATGGTCTGGTCAATCAAGAAATCACCTAAAAAACAATCAGCGTGAAACAAACTGATAAAGAAAGATTAATTACATTAAATCCCCTTTTCACATACACATTCTGAAAGTTTGGATTTGTCACAGGGATGTTATGCCAGCCCTTGGAGTGGGCTGAGATTACATGCTGATAAAGTGGGAGAAGGAAGAAAGAGATTAGCTCCACCTATATGGAGAGATGATGTGAGATGAGATGTGAAGAAAGTTGGAGTTAAGGAGGGGCTTCATTCCTCTGACCTCTCTCAAAGGAGGACTGAATAACCCCTAAATTTGGAAAATCACTCAAGTAAACATATTTTGAAAATACGGAATTTTAGAAACAGGTCAATGCTAAGGGTGGAAGTTAACCAAACCCAGACCCTGGTCAACCCCACCCTTGCCAAATGCAGGATTCCATATAAGCTAGAGGTTTGGACAACTTGAAGACTCCCCTCATTACTGTTACTGGAATTTACATCGTTTGCCGAGACCTCCTGAACAAGACCTTGTGCCAGTCTTGAAGACCAGAGTTTAGAAATTTAAATTGCTACTAACACAAGCTGCAAACTCCAAAAGTGAATCCCACTGCCATTTGATTATAACAATAAGTGTGAGATGATAAAACCACTGAATACAACAAACCACATATAAACCCAATCATAACATTTTTGACCCGAGTTAATTCTTTATTCCAAAGAATTCATTTTTTTGTGTAGCTCCTTGCCATTGACTTCACTTCAGTTTACTTTGTCAGTGATTTTCTCACCCTCTGAGATAAAAAAAAATACAATGTGGCAGAAGAGTGGAAGATCATGAAGCAGAGTGGAACGATGCTCATCAACACAATAACAGTAACAAATCAGCAATGTGTTAATGATTGAGGAGTCAGCTAGATGGTAACCATGGTGCTCTGAAGGAACCTGAAGACCAATGCAAGGGATGCAGAGTTACATTATTGGTTGCCATTGACCAGAATTGACCCAGGGCTACATTTAGAAATCCTTTGTTTTATGTTTTTAATATTTTCTGATGTAATTCTTCACATTTCTGCTTCATCTACTGAATACCAACTCGTTTTTGATGCAGTTTTCTTTATAGAAGCTTAGTGTTTGGAAAATAACAAACCTTTCACACTTTCATTTATGTCATTGCCAAAAAATATTAAAATATTTGCGAGAATGAAATATAAGATAATTTTGCTCACCAGATGTTGTTTGGAGAACTTGTTGTGGAATATTAATTATGGCACTTGAAGAAATTTGATATGAGTTGAGAATTTGGGATCTTTGCTTTGAAATGCTTCCATAATGCAAAACTGAAAATGGAAAAAATATTTGCAAATACAACATAGAAAGAATCAGAAAGAAAATGGCTATTTTAGCCATACCTCAGTAATATCTACTCATGCACATGTGCATACTCTGAAAAGGAAGGAAAAGTGTAAGTATTTCTTTTTAAGAATGACATCAATCCTCCCTGTGGATTTTGTATTATACATTGCAGCAAGGAAGATACCTCATCTATGGTGTTCATTTTTGCTTCTCCAATCAACAAATGAAAGAGATGAAGCAATTGTGCGATAATCAGGGTAGTCTTGCAAAATTTAATTTCATGTCTTTGATACAAGCAATTGGTAATAATTCAAACATAGACTTTTTATTTATTTTAAAGTATCTCCCCCATTCAATCATTTAATGTTTTGCCAACACAACCAAATTTTAGCCCACAACTTTCTCCACAGCTTATATAAGCCTAAGTATATGATAAAACTGCTGGCATAGTACCCATAAAAAAGACAGGTCTATTTATATATGGTTCAGCAATTCTGTCAAAGTGTGGCTCCTTGACTTTCTACCTATGATTAGTGTGTAGTATCTATGTGCTTTGTCAATTATCAAAATGCTTATCTTTTAATACTTTGTTCTAGGACCAGAACGTTATATCTGCACATTGAAACTGTTACAAAAAATATATATGGCAACATATTATTTATGTGTATTCATATAGATACTTGCAAAGATGCATTCATCTTGATATAATCCAATTAACTTAAAGCTAACAACCACCACTAGTCATTTCCCAATTGTTGTATCCCATCTGCATTTTTCCTACATTCACTTTCTAAGTATGAACATAAGAGATACAAAACAATCTCTGTGTTGCACCAAGAATTTATGCTTGGGATATGCCTTTGCATTCAAACTAGATAATTCAATATGAAGAAACAGAAACAATCTAGCCATTTTAAATCCAAAATCATAACAGAACAGCAAAATTATTAAAATCTGCATTGCAATTTTGTACAAATTGATATTACCCTAAAAGTTTCATGTTAGACAAGTGATAGTACAAATTATCTGGGCTGAAAGATTTGATCACAAATAACAGAATCATTTTCTTTCATCTTAATAGATTTAATTACATATTAATGACCTAAAAGAAAGCCTTTCATCTATAAATAATAGCATGAAACCTAAATGTTAATCCTTTGTAGGAATTTTTTTCTAAATGTTTCTTTTCTTTTATTGTCATTGGTAACACTGATGCATATGCAATCCCTAAAAGTGACAATGCTATAAGTGACAATCCTATAAGTCACACTCTATCATTGACTCTGATGACATTTAAATGCAAGCAACATAATAATTCACATTTATAAGTTGTTCTTTCCACAAAGAATCAAATGGATATTCACATATTTGTTCTACTTACTAATATTGTCTTTTTGAATTTCTTTAGTTTTGTCTCCAACATTCATATGTTTGGTTACACCATCAAAGTAAGAATCAGTGGCATTCATGACATTGGAAGGCTGGACATTCTGGAAGAAAAACAATTCTCAATTTGCTTGGTCAAAGGAAATTTCTGAATTAAGCCATTTTCTTAGAACATCATCAAGGACCAAATTCATTTTCTGGGAATCATAAAACCCAATGCAAAAACACTGCACAACATTTCTTGTAATAGTTCAAGTGAAACTTATGCAGATTCTAAACTAGAGACTGAAAATCAATAATAATAACAATAGTAATAATGGCTCATACATTGGTTTCAATAGAATTTTGGGATGCATATTTGAACTGAGGAAGAAAAAACTAAGTAATAATTGTATTTTAATAATTCAAACAAAAATATGGTTGTAAAAAATCTCTTATCTTTGTATATATTTGCAATCATATTTTTAACTGACAGTATAATATCAGTTTCTGTATAATGAATGGGTCAGTGTGCTTGTCATGAAATATGGTAATCACGACAATTATTAGCTGGTCATCAACACTGACTTTTAGTAGCCAAAGTATTTTTGGCATTGATGAGTTAACTAAGTCACAGAAAGAACAAATTCAAAGTTACTTTCTTTTCTTTAGAGAAAAGGCCAAAAAACAGATACACTTTGATCATCTCTTATACAAAGACCCTGGAAAAAGATTTGATCTTATTAATATAACAGGAAATGATCAATTTTTTTCAAGACTACCTGTTTTTAACAGGTTTCATTTCCCATTGAATTATTTTGATGAAATAATTGTAAAAAACATGTAACAGTTTATTTAAAAAATCTAAGTAACTTTGGATGATCTTGCTTATTGATCGTCCCTTATTTCTTACCTTTTGTGTGAGATTTTTCCAACTGTCAATGTTATTAGTTGATACTACATGATCAACAACGTCTATGAAATCCTGGAAAAAAAATATGATTATTTTATTATTTTGCTTGTAATTTTTAAAAAAAGCAAAAGAGATAATTTATTTATGCATTATAAACAGTTTAAACTTGGTCTGCAGGAGTTTGAAAAAGAATGATTTTTCATAAATTAAATATAAATTCATGTATATAAAATTAATAATTACAGTTTAATAAAATAATATATAGATGTCAATGTGTGTATATATATATGTATATATATGCGCACACAAGAATATTTGGTAACACAACCATTACCGCTAATCCAAATAACAATTAGAATAATATATTAGGCCTACACATAATGCACCACTGACCAGCATATATATATTCAAGCCAAACATAACGCACATGGCCTGATGATTGTGTTTAAGCATGAAACATAAACTGTTCTAATTCCACATGCCATGCCTTTTTGGATATCTCAGTTTCAGTTAATTCCCTTTAGTAACTCAACTCTCCAAGTTTTTGTTTCTTCTGATGGAGCCAGGTATTGAATGCAGAATTCTTTGAGTCAAGTCACTTTTAGGATTACTTCAACCAACACTTTTATCTGCTGGTCCAGATATACTGAGATACACAGAAAAAGCAAGTCATGTGGAATCAGAACAATCTATACCCATGGACTAAATAAAGGGTTCAGTTTGAAATTTTAATCTATATTACCTGAAGAAAGCCAAAGCATACAACAGCCAAAACATTATGAATATGCCAATGAAGATGAGGACAATAGTCCAAACGATGTAAAGACACACACACACACACACACACACACACACACACACACACACAAATAACTCAACAGAGCTGGAATCAAGGGAATAAGTGTCACAATATAAAAAATATAAAAGAAATACAATGTGCAAAAGGCGAAACAATCTAGATGGAAATAACATCAAGTCCTAACAGAGGGATGGCTGTCTGGACCTGACATAAATTATTTCTAATGTCTTCAAGTGTAAAATGAGCACAACTCAAAATGGTGAAAGAGTCAATGCTGAAACTGATGGCACAATTTGGACTTTTTATAAAGTGCTCTGTAATGGCAGACCCATATGTGTTGTTGACAACATCACTCAATTGGAATGTACCATTCCTAATTTTCTTAGGTACGTGCTGATGCATTCTAGTGTCTTTTCTATTCCTAAAAATATTTTTGTAGAGCTAATAAGATTTACCATAACTATCTTGCCAATAGCTTAGGGGTAGATTCTCTGATTGTTGCCAAATTGTTCAAGCTTGAAGCAATCTGATATCTATCCACACTGATGAGCTGTGATATAGTGAAACGGGCTTGTAAGTGGATGACTATATATATATATATATATATATATATATATATATATATATATATATATATATATATCCAAAGTTACTCGGAGATCCCATCAAAATCCTGCTTTAACAAATTTCATCTGTCAGTGTGACTTTGTTGCTCACAGCAAGGCCTGGCTAGTATCACACTTAAGAGAGCACAAATGAAATATGTCTTTCCCTTACCTGAGTTGCTTCACAATAGCCCATGCTAGCATGCATAAGTGTAAAATGAAAGGCTGACCCTCATTTATTGTTCACGATAGGAGAGTTCACCATATATATATATATATATATATATATATTATTTATTCGAAATTAAAACATAAATATGAAAATAGCCATTTTGTTTCAACACCTCTGGTGTCTTATCAAGTGATGATGTTGAATGTAGAATAAAGGGTTTTAAAAGGTTCAAAGATGTAAATGCCATGAAGTCAGAAAATGAAATAAATCAGTTGTTCTCTGCGCATAGGCTCCAAGCATCACATCCAATCCATGAAGCAGGTCCTGGCAATGAAAGCAACACTGTCCAATCAGGAACATTCCTGCTAGAAAAGGAGATGCCCATGGAGACTACTAGATCTGCTTAAAAGCAGTTCTCCAATAATGAACAGGGAAGACCACTGGCTGACATGCAAAGTGCTGCTGCTGCTGTCACCACCACTGACATGACCACTCCTCTCAATGACTGTTGCTGTTCCTGGACTTGAAGAAACACATGACTCTTCATGCACGAATTCAGAACAGCATCTCAATGTCATCACTACCCAGCTACAAGCCTTCATCATCACTGATGCTATCACCTCAGCAAACCCAACTCACTACAGCGGCTGACTATCCAACTTCATTATGATAACATCTCAACATCGATACCACTCATCCACAAGCATTTCTCATCACCAAAGCTGTCATCTCAGCAAACCCAACCCACTACAGTGTGCAAATTCAACACTACCTCAGCAATCCACCACTGTCACCTCGGCATACCCAACTCACTACAGGCATACATTTTGCAGTCATCACTATGGTCCTATTCCTTTGAACAGTCCTACCAACCACGCCAATATGGCACCATCTCATCATCTCAGCCATCTACTTCTACTGCCATCTCTTCGACATACCTGACTTGCGAGTGAGTTACTTAGAGAATTAATTTTTGGCAGACTGTGCAGTTGAATAATTATTGAATTCAGTATCATCATCATCTCTAGTTCAGCAGATAATCACAAATGTGTCCATTTTTCTTCTGACAGTTGTCCAAAAAGTAAGTCACATACATTTACTGATCCAACCTGTTTATTACTATGCAAATAAATCATTGTGCATTTGTTACCAGCACTGCTATACTAGTTATCCATGTAATCACCACTAAGATTGATGTACTTGTCCTATTGCTGCATCAGTAAATAAATACCCTCCTCAAAGAATATTGTGTCAAGTGACTGGAGCCACTCTTGTATCACTGCAGCAACATCATCTGTGTCAAACCAATTCCTAAATAAATGTCATTTAAGGGACCCATACAGGTGATAATCTGAAGGTGCTTAATCAAGACTCTATGGCAGATGTGGTAAAATATCCTAATCACATCAATAGAGCTACTTTTTTGTTAGCTTGATGTGTCAGGAGACATTGTTATATAACGGAATTGTGTCTTTAAGAAAATTCAATGAACAGTTTCCCTCAGCATGTCTCATGTTTCACAATATCTGATTGCATTATCTGTCTGATCATATGGAATGAAGTCTACCAGAAACACAATATTTCATCCTAGAACACGGTTGCCATCAATTTTGACACAGATTGCTGAACTTTGAATTCTTAATTTTGTCCAAGGAAGAATCCTCATCAACTCCATAATACCATTCCAGAAAATGAAATGAAATGACTTTGTACTAGAATTTGTGCTCCTCAGTCATTTGATTTGGGACCCAAAGTTGGAATTTTGTCTGTTTTATAGTAGCAGCCATCTTTGTTATGATGTAATATTGAAGCTTTTCTAGTTGTTCCACAGTGTTTTCATTTTGATCAATTTAGAATTACCTGTAACATACTTTTTGGACATCTCCTATATCAATTGCAATGCAAATCAAAGAAATGAAATTAATTATTACTCTTACATTGTATGGAAAAGATTTCAGTTACCTTTGTGATATTTTCGTTGGTGCTATCTTTTGTCACATTGCTTAATTCTTTCACAGCTACAGCAATGTTGTCTTCTTTTAAAGTCTTGTATTTTCCCACAAATTTGGCCACAGTACTTATTCTTTTCTCTGACGTATTACCAGCCTGAAACAAAAAAGATGGGAGCTTTTATTTCATATCTAATACTATAATATTTTAATTTATTTATTCCCCTTTTTTAGATGTTTTATGTCAATTAAGGGGGCCAACAATCTTGTGTGTGTGTTTTAAATTAGTTTTATATTTATTAATAAATAGCAAATTACAAATGAAAATAGTTTATAAAATAATGTTTTAAATGTTAATCAAATCAGAAATTATTTTTACTAATCTCTAATGTTTGTATAGCATTGATCTTCTGTTTCCCCAAATATTAGCAGATTCAACATGAATATTTGTAAAATTGAAATTAATTATTTTTAAGGGAAATTGTAGCATTTGTTGTGATTTGAAGCTTGAAAACATTAAGTTTATGATTGGTATAATGTGTAAGCTTTTATTCTTAAGTGGTAAACAAATAAGCCAACCTTCTTAAAAGAAATAAGGCTAAAATCATAAGAATTTCATTTTTCAGGTAAGATTGCCTTTTCTTCAAAATATCACTGAAGACTCGTCTGATTTTTAGAGATTTAATACAATAAGATCAAATAAAAGATTTAGAATCATCAGGTCACTTGCTCCACACAGATTTAGTAAGATTTATTGATAAGAAAAAAATTTGAAAAATTCTTACTGATTTGAGTTCCTCTCTTAAGTTAGGTTGTACATATGTGTCTGAAATAAAACAGAATTGGCTTGATACTGGATTATCAATACTTGGAAACATTTCATTGTTCAATGTTGAAAAACAGTTCTTAGCCTTTGAAATTCATATTTGGTAAGTGATCTTTAGTTTCAGTTATACTGTCATAGACAATTTCTTACATTTCAATATTTGATATTTAATTGCTGACCAAAGTTCTAAACTGAAGTGTTCATATTTTTCCTGAAATTATTCAGACTAAAATATTCTTTGTTGTTTCTATCATTATATTTGGCTTGATATATATATTTATATGTGTGTATATATATATATATATATATATATATATATATATATATATATATATATATATATATCACTAATAAACTTATAAATGTAGGCAGCTATACTCATCCAGTAAAACCTTAGGTGTTTTAGCTTGTGAATGAACAAACTAATACCCAAAGGGAAAAAAAAAAGAAAGAACTAAGAACATGTACTTCCAGCGAAAATAATCGTCTAGAATCTAAGTTCAGAGTCCAAAATAAAAACCTCCGACACGAGTAAAGTAAAATAACTAAACAAAATGCACACAATCCACGTAGGTGAAACCTAGGTAGGTTTGTCTGGTTCTTTAGTTTTACTTATATATATATATATACATATATATATATATATATATATATACATATAATTTTGGTATTTTACTTAAGCAATTTTGTAAGGCTACCAAGAAATTAATCCGTGAAATTGACAAGATCACATCCCAAATAAATTGACATAATATGTCTAAATAATTTAACCAAACCTGTTTGAAAATATATATATATATATATATATATATATATATATATATATATATATATATATATATATCACTAATAAACTTATAAATGTAGGCAGCTATACTCATCCAGTAAAACCTTAGGTGTTTTAGCTTGTGAATGAACAAACTAATACCCAAAGGAAAAAAAAAAAGAAAGAACTAAGAACATGTACTTCCAGCGAAAATAATCGTCTAGAATCTAAGTTCAGAGTCCAAAATAAAAACCTCCGACACGAGTAAAGTAAAATAACTAAACAAAATGCACACAATCCACGTAGGTGAAACCTAGGTAGGTTTGTCTGGTTCTTTAGTTTTACTTATATATATATATATACATATATATATATATATATATATATATATATATATATATATATATATACATATAATTTTGGTATTTTACTTAAGCAATTTTGTAAGGCTACCAAGAAATTAATCCGTGAAATTGACAAGATCACATCCCAAATAAATTGACATAATATGTCTAAATAATTTAACCAAACCTGTTTGAAAATATATATATATATATATATATATATATATATATATATATATATAAACACATACACACATACATATGTATGTGTATATAAAGAGTACATAAAAAATTCTTTTACAAAATTTGGGATGGGTTCCTCACACAAAACAAGTTTTTTTGAGTTCCTAAGTTTACAGAAGTTTTATGGGAGATGTCACTGTGTTGCCATGTAGACTAGGTTACATTTGTCATTTGTGAACATTTGTGGCGAGCCTGTCTTTGTGTAGTAGTGAATTGACTGAGAAGTGTTCCATTTAACAATGGCACAGTATTTATATCAGGAGCAAGCAAATATGATTTTATATAAGTTTGTAAAAGTGTTTTTGATACAGCCTGTCTATATGTGTGTGTGAGAAAGAGAGAGAGAAAGATTTGCTTATTGTCAATAAACCCTAGATCTAATGATTCAAGTCACTTACAAGGAATTTCTAATGAAATCTTTTATTTAATGTACAAGTTCTTCTTAGTGAGATATCACATCTTGTTTTTATTTAGTACTTCTCAGCTACTGCTCATCGTGTTTCTCTAAGTCTAAACTATCTTCACAGTTTTTGTATTCCCAATTACTATAGAACAAATTCACAAACTTTAATCCATTAGGCCCCCTGTATTCTTCTATCACAAAGAAAACTGAAAACCTTTCCCTGAACAAAAAACAAATCTGTCACTTAAATAATTTAACCATAACAAAATTAAACAAACATAAATTTCTGATCACTTTGGTGACATCTGCTTGCGTCCAACTCTAGATTTTATCCCAGTCTATTTTGTAAAACAATGTTTATGCAGTTCTTATTTTATTTTATAATAATAAATATTTTCCTCTTTTAATTTTAATTTTGAAATGTCACAACTTCAAGAAGAATTATTCATTTTGATTTCTCAAAAACATGAGAAAGAAAAAATTACTTAACTCTTAGATTCTCACAGTGAACTTTTAATGCAACTGATCCAATTTTGAGGAGAAAGCAAAAATTTGTTGCATAATATGTTTTTTTTTAATTAGAAATGGACAAAAATGGAAAAATGCATTCAGTCTAAAGTTTTCTCAACAAAAGTGAAAAATTTATCAAAAGAAAAAATATAACATGTGATTTTCTTTATGGAAAACAATTGCTAAATGAGTCAAACAAAAATAACGAATAAAAAAAGATTGAAATTAACAAGCATTTATGGATTAATGTTTTTTATGGTATCCAACAAATGAGTTTGACAGTTATCTGGTCAAAATACTGGAAGGATTTATAAAAAGGCCTACTTGCAGTAGTCGTAGACATTTGACTGGTTCTTTGACTGCTATGATAAATGACATATGGGCTGTCATCCCGCATTTCCCCTGCCTTTACTGATGGCTCTGGGGATGTCACAGTGGGCAAAGTGGTAAACTTAAATGCAAACAGAGAAAATATGTTTCTATTATTTAAACTTGTAAATTTCCAATTTTAAGCATTTTTGATTAAGAGAAAGAAAGAATGAGAGAAAGAAAGGAAAAAGAAAGAAAGAAAAATGAAAGAAAGAAAGAAAGAAAGGAAATAAAATGAAAGGAAGAAAGAGAGAAAGAAAGGAAAATGAACGCAAGAAAGAAAGGAAAATGAACGCAAGAAAGAAAGAAAGAAAGAAAGAAAGAAAAGAAAATGAAAGAAAGAAAGAGAGAAAGAAAGGAAAGAAATATGCATATCAAAATGAATTATAACAACAAATGGAAGAGACGATAAATAATTTGTGCAAACAACTTTGGATTTACAACCAATGATAATTTTTATCTAAATTTCCGAGATTAGGTATTGTTACTAAATATACATTGATTATTTTGGACCAAGTTTTTAATCCATGTTGTCTTGATTTCAATGTTCTAGTTGCCAAGAAATCCTTGTAGAAGAATACTAATTACAATTAAAGGGATGACAGCAACAACATACTTTTCCGGATTAAATTCTTGGAAGGTTACCCAATGCAACCATCAACTGAGAAAGCCGGAAGAATAGAGCGGCTGAAATGGTGTGTTACAATGAATAATGAGGGAACTGATCCAAATGCTGTGTTGTCTGTCATCTCTGGGTTGTCGTCATCTATTGGCAATGCCTCGATAGGGATGTCAATGCTACATCAACAGACTGAATCAAGGACATCTATTTTTCTTCAGATCTCTTTTTTTATTTTTGGAGGATGTATTAAGTAGGCATTATTTATTGGATGAAGTGAAAGAAAAGTGATGTCAAACTACCATCCTTTTTCCACCAGCCAACTACCATCCTCTTCCCATGTGTGACTTGTCTCCTTGTTGAAACTACCTGTACTCAAAGGAATCTAGGAAAGGAAGGCTTGGACAAGCATCAGAGTTTTGGATCTCTCTATTGCCACAATTGTACTGCCTGATTCTATGTTTCAGTCTTATATCAAAACAGACAAAAACAATCCATTACTATCAGGATTGCATTCCATGGGGTTCAAACTACCCACACGGAGTTTGGGCTTTCTGGCATTTCTGAATTTTACCAAAGCTAAAATACCCATTAAAACACCGAAATAATCCAAAAATATGACAGAGTATTTGATGTTGATTCCATAAGAGGATTTTGCAGACTGTTTGGGAAAGTGGTGGGGACACTGGAAGAAATAACGACCCACACCGTGCTAGCCTCGTTAGATTTTGAAAATCTTACCAATATCCCGGTCAAATAAACTATAGTCATTACTAAAACAAAACATATCACGCCTAATCAGTTCTGCATAAACTTGTCTTGTAAAACACAAATAGCTTTTATACATGATCATTATGGTAACATTTATACACAGACTGATGGCGTAGCTATGGGCTCGTCTCTCCGTCCCACTTTATCCAATTTCTTTATAATTTATGATGAGGAAAAATCTTTAACAATCTCATCAAACCTATTATATTTTTTGATATATCGGTGATATATTCATACTAACCTACATTAATTTTAAAAAAAAACCTTAACGAAACCGTGGAGAAAATCTCCTTTCTACAATTTACTTATGAACTTAAGTTAAGTAACAGAATTTATTTCCTTGATATTTTAATAGACGCCTAACATTCAAAATTATCTACTTCACTGTGTAAAAGCACACAAGCAAAAATTCTAGTCTTAATTACACAAAGAATGTCCTTTTGTTAACTATCTCTGACAGAAAATATTTTTTTAGAAAACTTGAAGAAAGTCTTTTCAAATAATAATAAAATTTAACTCACATCTTCAGGTGTTAAACAAGTAAAACAGTTCGCTGTCTCTGCTGAAAAAGAAAGTTAAAATATCTCTAAGTATGACTTTTCACAATAGTCGATATATAGAAGTTCGTTTTCCCTGGACTGAAATCATCAAATAATATCACATAATCACAGTCGTCAAATATTATTTATAATAAATAAAGGCTTCAAAATTAAGAGGATCTTTAATTTGTTTTCATTATTAATTACTTGTCACCCAGCTGTTCATTTTCAAACTTTGCTCTACACCGTTAAGCATCCCGAGGTTCATATTTATTTGATTTCTTCCTTTTTTTTTATTTAGTCTGTGCAGATCTATTACGCACGAACATACATACATACAAAAATCACATACAACACCAAGCATTCATTGGTTAATTAATCACCACTACGTTATTATAGGCAATTTACAAATCGCAGTAATACGAAAATTTTTATCGCTCTATTTTTAAGTAGTCAATTTGGTGCACTTTTGGGAGAAACGGATCACAGAAGCTTTCTTAAGTCTCCCCAAAGCTCGCTCGCTGATTGGTCGATGCCAACCAATCAGATCGTTTGCACTTGAAGAATTATTCTTCCCGCGCAGTGATTTGGAGCAATACAGTCACTTATTTAAGCTAATGTGTGTTGTGGACCCGATAGCGGTGCAGATCTGGCTTACGAAAATAAGGCCTTGTGCCAGACACTACACACTACTACCAAATCCACAAACAAAGTAAAAAAAATATAAAATATATAGACGTTCTCTTTCAAACGTACAAAGTGAAAAGAAGTAGACAGGCAAAACAACGAAAGGTTAAGAACAAACAAATTTTATTAGAGTTTAACAAGTAATGTTGTCTTCAATGAAGACCTTCAGTAAATGTACTGGAAAAGTGGTAGAAAAAGAGGCCAAGTAGATTGTCTTCAGTAAGGTTACTGGAAATGTTGTAGAGAATGAAATGTAATTGTCTTGAGTGAAGACCTTCAGTAAGATACTGGAAATACGGTAGTTGATAAAAAGGTAAATAAGGTACCGCACCAAAATTTAAATCCAAGATGGCTATGGCGGGAAAAAGTTTCTTCAGGAAGAAAGTCAGAAGTCAGTTGTAATGCATAATAACATACGGCAAGGAAAAAATACTCACTGCGAGAGTTTATAATTATGAGTGTATGTAATTCTTTTTAAAGTAACAGGTTCAGAAAGTACAGTTCGAAGAATATGAAAAATGCTTTGTTCATCAGGTTGGAAGTTTTTGAAAGTTCCTGGAAGTTGGCGGCTCGATAAAGATGTTATCCTCGGGACAAGAAATCTGTCACCGAATAAAATGTCTCTGTCTGTATATATGGGGTTATCGGCGAGAGACAAGTGAGCCAGCCCGGCCGATGGTCAGACGACCAAGGGGCGACTGATTTGAAAAAACCAATTTGCCGTGACGTCAGCGCAAAAGCGCGCGAAAAATAAATTCTTCCTCATCTTCGGCTAAGAGCAACGGTTTACTACTATCAACGGCCGAAAGTGAGAGGAAGGGGTGAAAAGTCGCGCGTGCGTCAAAATGAAGGTGGGGATAGCGTGAATCCCACATGTGTTTTTCATCTCATTAGTAAAAAATTCAACTTCCAAACGAATACACGACAGTTGAAACCATGCGCCAATTTTCTCACTCACACTACTCACATGCTGAACATACCTTGTACACATTCACATAAACTCTTCTCACGCAGCAATATCTTTCAGTGAAATTTGGAACACTAAAATAACAGTTAAAGAGAGACAACTCTTGGTTTATTCAACCTTTTCTTACTTAAATGCATGCTTTCCTTCACATCGTTGTTTGATATTGTACATCTTGTTAAATACATCTTTTATGTGTAACAATGTTTTTTAGTTATCCTTTTCTGCGTCAGCCCTGTTTCCTAATCTAAAGTTAAATTAATATGGTGAGGTCCGCCACAAGTCACACTAGTTAGCGTTAGATGATAGCAATAAACCATGAAGGATTTCAAACAGAATTGATAATCAATTCCAATTGCAGATGTTATGACTTTTTTAAGAGTTTATCTACTGTCTTGTTAGGCAGACAAAATAAATTTGCTTTATTTAAGTTTTATAATCTATTTTCATTTGTGCTCGTAACATTTGACCAAAATTTACTCACTTCTTTTTGCCACCGAAACATTTACAAAGTGAATCTGCGTCACATTCAATTGTTTTTGCTAGAATAAAAAGAAAAGAAAAATCAGTATTATACGAAAATTGAATCATAATTAGCAGGATTTTTAATTTTCATTCATTTGTTTATTTCTCCCACTTTGCAATACAAAGCTTTTGGGGTGACTTGGAACATTAAGGGTTGTTGTAAAAAGAGTTTGAGAGGAAGTGAAACAAGGCTGAGTCCATATAGCTTGAGTGAAGCTTTATTCCACTAGAAATCTACTCCGGTAGCGAACCGTAAGAAGAAAATGGCCGACTACCTCGTAAAGAGAGAAAGACGAAAACAGGGGGAAATCAATCAGTCCTGGAAAGTCAGGGAAAGATTAGAGAGTTCCTTTATTTTCACCACAAGGGTAAATTTAACAGAAATGATGAAAAGACTGTCAATTACCAAAAATAAATGATAATTACCTGGATAGCCAATTTAATGTCAATTTGATCCTTTGGTTTTTTTACTGTTATGTATCCATTCGTTATTGAATTTTCAAAATAATCAGTCCAATTTTGGTTTGAGGCTGAATGTATATAAAAAAAAAATTATCATAATATCCACTAAAAATAACGTTTAAAGTGTGTGTGTGTGTGTGTGTGTGTGTGTGTGTGTGTGTGTGTGCGTGTGAGTGAGTTTGTGTATTTCAATAAAATGCCTGACAAATTACTCCTGTTCTGAATAAAAGCAACAAACCAACTTTTAGTTTTAACAATATCAATTACGAACACTGTAAAAATGTATAAATCGTATTCGAGAATTAAATTTAAAAATGTCTACTCCCCAACGACTAACAAACCATTTTCAATAGCATAACATGAATCTTTGAAAATGGATAATGCTAATAGATTAGACATCAGCGTTCGGAACAAATAACCATTTGAACATTATGTCCCCAAAAGCAATCTCTTGTTCGCACAAAAGAAAAACACAAGAAAAAAAATAACAGAAATGTCAGTCATTTTTAGTGACACAGATACACACACATCCACACATATATGATCTTTTAAAATTATATTATTGATGAAGAATTAAAATTTTATTTAAGAAAGATTAGTAAAACTTATTAAAGTACTGAATATGGTATGTAAATCAAAACAATTTATTCTGCTGTAATCAGATTCACTCAAACGATAGAAAAAATGAAACAGCTGCAAAATATAATTCATAGATCCTACATAGAGCAATAAATAATTATGATTTATTATCTGTTATTAAATATCTAAAATATTCCATTTAATATTCAATAAAATAAAATCTCAGTGTAATCCTTTGTATAAGGCTAATTTTGTTTACAAATTTATTTGTACTATTGAAGAATCTATACCTGAAACAATTATAGTATTTATAACCACAACCTTCTCTCGTAGATTCACATGTCATGTGTCAGATCAAAGCACAATACGGCAACACATGATACAAAAACATAAAAATTACAAGAACGTACAGGTGCAAAACAAAAATATTAGAATGTCGTGTAAACGTTATTTTTTATCGTAATTTAATTCAAAAAGGGAAACTTTTATACATTCATTACACATAAGGGAAATACTTCAATTTTTTATTTTATTGATGGTTTACAGTTCATGAAAATCAAAAATTCACTTTCTGAAATTATGAGAATATTTCATAAGATTAATCAAAAACAAAAAGGAATTATAATACAGAACTCACGAAATTTTCAAAAGTTCATCTATATACTAAATAATTGGCTTTGCAGGAATGACTGCATCAATTACCGTAATTCAGATGTTATGGAACCAAAGATTGCTTTGATAGTTGTTTTCATTTCCACTTTGTCTGGTGTTTCTCATCTTCCTCTTGACATTACTCCATAGATTCTTTATGGGGTTCAGGTAAGGGAAGTTGGTTGATCAAGCAAACACAGGAATACCATGATCAGTTAAATAGTTACTAGTAATTGTGGCAGTGTGCCAGGCGCCAAGTCATGCTGGAAAGTAAATCAACATGCCCATAAAACTTTTCAGCAAACTGTAAATGAAGTGCTCTAAAATCTCCTGGTAGACGGCTGTATTGACTTTGAACTTGAATACAATGGACTACTACCAGTAAACGACATGGCATTCTAGATCATTACTGTTTGCGAAAAGTTCACACTTGACATCAAGTAACTTTGATTCTCTGTCTTTCCACTCTTCCTCCAGACTGGAGCGTTGGTTTCCAAATAAAATTCAAAATTACCTTAAACTGTAAAGAGGGTCTTTTCTTTCCCTCCTTATGCTAAATAAACTTCTTGCACTCTCTTTAGCTTGACATTAAACATGCCACGCTTTTAGCCCGTTTCTTGGACACGCCTGTGTGGGGTGGCTTTTGATTCAGACTCCAGCCGCAGTTTACTCACTGTGAAGACCCCCAAGTTTTTGAATTGACAGTGTTAGACTATCCTTTGAAGCGATGAAGTCACCCCCTTGCTTTTTGGTTTTTTCCTACCACACCCTTTTCCTTTCCAGTCAACTTTCCATCTGTAAGTTTTAATACAACGCACTCTGTGAACAGCCAGCTCTTTTCACCAATAACGTTCTGTCGCCTACCTTCTACAAGAAGGGCTGTCAACAAGTGTTTTCTGGACAACTGTCAAGTTAGCAATCTTCCCCTTGATTGTAAATGCGTGGACTGGACCAGACTGAGATTCATGGAATGGATAAACTAATTTACTCAAATTAGAAATGAAGCATTCTAATATTTCGAGATATATTTTCTGTGGGCCATAATTATCAAAATTCAAATTACAAGCTTGGAACATTTTAGCGTACAAGTAATATGTGTAGAATATATCAAATTTTCACTTTCTGAACCAGTTGACAAAATACTGAACGCTTTCACGATATTCTATTTTTAGATACACCTGTAATATACCTCTCTGTCGATAATGCAGTAATACTTAATAAAACAATTTGCAAAGAAAAAAAAAGAAAAAAGATATTCATATTAAGTTAACTAATAACAAAATCACTTATAATTTAGGAACAAACAATTTTTAAAAAAATTTACGTTCTCAAAATCCATATAACACCACAATAATGTGATATCACAAACATTTAAATTAAAATATAACAGAACGTTCACATGACACTAAATATATTAAAAAATTAAAAATAGCTAATGCATCATATTTAAAATCGAAGTACAAAGTCATCATAGGACTTTAATTCTTCACAATAATGAAAATTAGTGGAAAGCTCAAAATACATAATAGACAGACTTAAAGGCAGAACAATCTTTTCATAATGTAAATCCTTACAATACAGAATGTAAAATGCATCAGTCAGAGAAAAATGTTTTAAAAATAAGTCAATTTGTCTATTTTATCAAAACATATTTCACTTAACATGTAATGGCCAAATGCACACAATTTAATTATGTATGTGTTAGGGGTGTGTGAATGTATATATCTATTTTCTCATGTTGAATAAGAAAGAATTGTGCATTTGTTTACTTGCCAATAATCGTCCATGTCTCATTGCTGGTGTGCAACTTGCATTTTGTTTTTCCCTCATCAAGACACAATACAATTGATTCTGGAAAGTTAGCTTTGATACGAATTCTCAAAAATTTCCCAATTTGTAATGCCTGAAAAAAAAAAATCAGAAACATATTTAAGAATGGATTCTCTATTTTATATCAAAACCTTATTTGCTTTTTAATTGAAGTTTTCTTCTTTATTCTTCATTTTATCTCCTTTTGGGAACACAGTGAAAATAATTTATAAAATGTTTATTCAAAACTAATGAGGTTCACGAATAAAGAAATAATAATTAAACAAAAAGATTTAATTATAAATTAAAACAAAGTAGACTGAGATGAACATTAGATTGGAATTCATGATTTAAACGATCGGCAATATTGATTTCAGAGAAAATAGGTCATAATTTGCAACGAAGTACATGAAAGAATTGTCGTTTGTTAACCTATACTTGGTGAAATTATACTAAAACTTTCCTTTAGTTTTGTTGCGGGCCGGTGTATGCATTGAGAGATAAACATGTGTGTCTTCTGAAATGCCCACAACAAACATGGCGAACTCGGAATGTGAGTCCACGTAAATAAATAAAAGAAACAACAAGAACCAGTATATATGTACAAACAAATGATAATGTATTAACAATAAAGTTACAAGTGACAAAGACAAAGATGTGTGTGTCAAATAAATGTGAAAATCTTTTTGGTCCAAAGTATTTGTACTGAGTAAATGTGCGTACGTACGTGTGTGCATATGTATTGTTCATGTGCTTTCCAAAGGGAACGCGTTCTCCGCGAGAGGTTACATGTTGGCGGATAAGATCAGAAGAGAGTGATAAAAAAATATCGCAGAGTATTTATAGTCCTGAGAGCGTCTCCTAGGAGCAGTTTTGAAAATTAGGAGGTAACCCGATAGCTTTCAATGAACACTGTTGATAATAGCAGGAAAAAGGGCATTCATTTTCATCAATATTTATTTCCATGAGGTAGAGAGAAGTTCTCACAATATTTATTACTCGGCTCTTTGGTGTCACTAACTTTTATTGTATAAATGCATTTGAAAATTTGAGATTTTTTCAGCAATAAATATCCCCCCTTAAAACTATACTGAAGTTGTTAAACTCACAAAAAACATAAAAAAATTATTGAATTATTGCTGATAATTTTGAAAACTTCAGTCGCCAGGCTTTTGTCACTAGAAACAAATTTCTACAGCAAAATAAATAAATGTTTTACTCGAAAATTTTGTCACAGAGAAAGAGAAATCTATTTGCTTTATTGCTAAATGATGTAAAGAGGATAAATGAATGTCTCCTGTTTAAACAAAATTAGACTTATTCACACTATTTATATTCGAACATATTTGTTGTCAGCACAACGCTTTGGCCGTTGTGCCCTCCGGCCTTCCTCAGGCGTATCTTTGGGTAACCTACATGGAATTCTGAACTGAACACTTTATTAGGTTTTAACTGCTAATTATGCTGAATCTGCTGCTGACTGCCATGTTTTGACTGCCACTGCTGCTACAGTTGAAGATTTGCTGTCATTTGTCTTTCTTCATTAGCGGCTCACATATTGTATTTATTTCTATGCAAGGCCTACTAAAGAGGTCTTCATAGCATAGCATATGCGTTGATTCTTATGGGACGACTAGCTCTCCAGGATTTTAACTCTCCTTGTTCAGTATTTTCACTTCATTCCACAGGTGTCGATGACTATCCCTTTCCCTCCATACCTTATCAGCCATGTCCAATTTCATTGCCTCACATCTCACTACGGCTTTTTTATCTTCTTCCAGCCTCACTTTTATATTCTCTGCCATAATTGCAAAGAATCAAGTGAATGCAATTCTTGGTCATCGTTTCCCCCATTTTAGGCTTTACTCGGCAGATATTTCCCCGTAGAGTGGAACATACTTCTGAATATTTTCCTGATCTTCCGATAAGCCCTTGACGTAAGGCAATTTTCTGGTCATCTTCCTTGTCCCTTCTGTTCCCATCTGTAAACGCTGATCTCATGCTTGCCATGTTGTTGTTATTCTGAAGGGTACTTTTGATGCTGATCATATTTTGTTTGTATATGTCTGGGTCGCCACTGATGTTTCTTTGCACGGTGTCGGACGATCTTTTTCTTCACCCTGTATGGATGGTGCGAATTGATGTTGAGGTATTGTCCGGAAAATGTTGACTTTGTGATATACAGATGTTTTGAATCCATTTACTGTGCTCTGAGTTATTAGCACATCCAGGAAGGCCAATTGATTATTTTCTTCTTCTATTGTGAACTGGATCAAAGGTCTTATTGCGTTCACATGGTCCAGCAGTATTTGTACAGCTTCCTGATGCGGCCAGAACATGAAGGTGTCATTAACGTATCCCAGCCATACTGTTGGCTTTAGTGGTGCCGTTTCTAAAGCAGTTTCCTCTAAGTATTCCATATATATGCTTGCCATCATAGTGTAGTAATGATAAATCATAATCCCAGAAATTCAGACAAAAATCTGACTTGAATAAAAGAATTTTACACTTTGCTAGCAGGCATATTTATTCTTTGTGTGCGTTTGAGACCCCATCTGAAGTTAGTAATTAGTAAGTTTCATACATTCTTTAGTTTAATTAACTACTACCAAGCAAGGATACTGAAACTACTTAACCCAATAGTGAATAGCGTCCAATCTTTTGGTGATCGGTTGTCTAAAACGTAAAATCAGCCAACCCTAAAATTACTATAAGCAGCAAATTAGATGAGGCAAAAAGAGTCAAAATTTTAAAGAAATTTTATGTAATAATGGGTTAATTTCGTTATTATTATTATTATTATTATTATTATTATTATTATTATTATTATTATTATTATTATATAGGGCGTATGTATAGAAAAATAAGAAACAAACAAGAATGTATTGCCAGTAAGGAGGTGATACCTGTGGGAAAAGAAGTCAGAATCTCGAAGATGAGTGTGAAATTGTGATTTGGCCTCGCATTGAAGCTGATGTTGAGTGAGGGTTGCTGCCTTAACCCCACGTCAGGCTGGTTGGTTGCTAGTGTTGTGAACTGCGCTGGGGGACGCCGAGCGGATCCTTTAAACACACAGGGTAGACAAGTCACTCGACATTTTTGTCATGCTTTGTTTTAATTGTATCTTTTTAATTGTGATTGGCTCTTTAATCGGGGTTAGATTTTATTTAATTTTTTGTGAGCTGTACTCGGGGCCTATGCACAGAGATTGACGTTTTTTTATTTTTAAACTTGCTTCTATAGTTCTCACATCTAACCGATAGATTTTTTATATAGAGTGAATCAGAAAGCGGTCTAACTTCAGGTGAAGTATAGCATTATTATTGTTGTTGAAAATTTTTAAGGGAGAGAAAATCCCTCTGGCCCGAAGTGAGCTAGTCAATTAGTTTTGAAAAAAGGCCAGCAACCTTCAATTTTTAGAGGATTCTTCAAAATTCAGAGGGTGGCCCCAAAATATTTTTCTATATCCTATCTGTTCTCGTGATGCAAAAAGGTCAAAAACTGACTCAGAAAAGGATATTTAATCCCCACTCTATACACTGAGGAAATAAACCCACAGAAATAGGATGGGCATTAAATACTGATCTAACAGGCGACGGAAAAGAATTTTAATGAAATTTAATAATCACAGAAAATGTTGATAGATATACAAACCTCTTCCATAATGATAGTATTGCCACTCAGTTTTATTATTCCCTTTTCCACTGGCTTTGACCAAAGCTTCATACAGTTTGGACAAGTGTTTTGGTAGTATTTTAAATCTTCTTTAATAGTTGGACAACAGCAACCTTCACAGATATAAGTTACTAAAAATAAAAATGGTAAATGTTAGCGATACAAATTATTTCCACACAGAAAACAAAAACACAAAAAAAGAAAAAAAAATAGGTGGAACATTTTTCCATACTAAAGTGAGAAAATATTAGTTCAAAAATAAATTACCGTATACTCATTAGAGATATTTACTAGGCTTAACATTTCTAGTCTTGGATATTCATGATCATCGAAATGACTAAGGTCTGTTCAAAATCTGTTTTCGTGGTTAATACAAGACAAATTAAGCACGATTTAAACTTTCTTCATTATCTATTTTGGACTAATTATATAAAAATTGAACATTTTACTTAATTTCCACTGACAGCAATAGTGAAGTGACAGTGAAAAGTAAAATAGAAAAATATGTGCAAAAAATGGATCAACTAATATAAAAATAGCAGACGCTAGGAAAAGACAGCCAAAACAAAGTCTAAAAATATGCATACTATGAAGAAATCAGTAACAAACGCACAACGTGACACTAAAAGATTTTCTAGCCATTCGCCTTTGGTTCGAGGAGTTCTGAAAAGGTTCCGAGCTAAGTCTCAAAAGACCCGCAGAGAAAATTTGACAACTCCAACCTATTCATTTTCGCTTGAATACAATAATCTATGTTGCTGAAAATCTCTTCCTCTTGCGATGACATATGAACAAAGACGCTTCTCCAACCATTATATTTGCTTTTCTCCTTTTATAAACAATCTAAAAGTAAATAGAGAGTAATAATACGAAGAGGTGCCGAAGTGTTCTCAACTCGACAGATTTACCAAAATCTGACCAAATGACCAAACATCAGGATTTTTTAAAATAGCGTCTTGGTTAGGCTGAGATCTTTTCAGTACACTCTTCAGTTTCTAATTCACATGAACTTTCTCGTTTGCAGAAATATGTCCTTGTCCTTGTGATTTCAACCCTTCAGAGGGTTGATAAATACTAGTGCCAGCATGGTCATGGTAACTGAGCAAATTCTGTCCTTGGCTCATATTCTCATGTTAAATTGAACTTGCATCATATCATACCACCATCAGGATAGGATAGGCAAATGCTTATATCATTTTTAGGAAGATTTCACATAATACGATGCTAAAATCTTTTCACTAATGTAAGTCAACGTGCATACACCTTGACATATAAATCTTCTTTATATATTGAGTAAATAAAAGTTTGTTTTGTATTTTACATTGATTCAACATTATTGAAATTCATTATTATTGAAAATAACTGTGCAACTTATAACCATGGCAACTACGTAGATTTGTTAATACAACCGCTGCAACTTCGAAAAGTTCAGTTTTTACGTTACGTAAACGATTGTCACGAATTAGTAATGAATAAATATTTAAAACTTTGTTAAATTCACTGAAATAACAAAAAAAAAAGTTTTACCTTGAGTTTTAAGTGTAATATTATATGTAAATTTGACGCCATGAATTATGTCCCAGTCTTGATTTTTACAATCGAATTCCTTTACCTCAGTTTTAATGACACATTTTCTTTTGGTAACTTTGCATTTAAAGGGATCCCAAAAGTCTGGAATTAGAGAGACATAACAAGGAATTATAACTGTCAAAAGAAGAAGAAAACAAAGACATATTACACTGATCCTCACAATTATTTCTCCCTATAAAAGAAGTTCTTTAACAGAGGAGGCGAAGAGAGAACATCAACTCTCTAAATCCCAAGAATTATGAACGTTGGAAATGGAAAAACAAAAGATTGAGCTGTGAAATTTGAAAGAATTTTACATTTATTAAATGACAAAAAATAATGATAATACAGAATAGAAAATTTGCCAAACAAGCTTTGCACAAAAAGAAAAGATTTCTAATTACAATTCTATTGGGTGCATAAAAACAATTATAATTATCAACATTGTTCACTCACTGTGGCTGAAGCGAAAAATAAAAAATAAAATTTACCGCTCAGCGAAGTGGGCTAAGTCACATCTTTCAGTCAACCAGTTGAAGACTAGAGGTGTCACCTCTATTGACTGGAATAAGATCACCCAGTGGTGATCTATAAGAACCTCTGTTTTTTTTTGTTTTGTTTTCTCTCTCTCTCTAGAGAGAGAGAGAGGTTTTTCCTGTTGCCGCTAAGGATTAACTTAAGGATTTTTTTTTACCAGTTGCTCTATTGCTGAGAGTGTCAAGTGCAAGAGAAAAAAGATGATTCTTATTTGAAACTACAAACTATTTTAACACGCAGAGAGGCGAAGAATGACAGAAAATATAAAATTAAGCAGTGAGGTGATGAAACCTTTTAGTGCTGAGAGATATGTCAGTAAAATCACACTGGTGACAAAGCTTCAAGAAATCACAAATGTTATATTTGAAGGCGACGCCGTTGCATTATACTTTGAGATGATGAAGGAAGTAAAGTGTGATGCAGATATCACAGAGTTGAGATTGAAGGAGACGTTGACAGAAGACTCATTTGTTGCATATGCCAAATTGGGCAGTGTGGTGTGGTCTGGTGAATCGACTGATGTATATACCGACAACATCAGGAGAATGGCAGGATTTATTGGAAGGGGTCTTGGAAGGATTAAATGAACTTATAAATGGATTTCAAAATCACATCTCTATAGCACTGCAACGGCTGCCTGGTGTACATGTTATGGAGATGGGCAAACTAATAATTCGTACCAGAGTATTGACCAGGCAAAAGGAGCACAAGGGACAACATTTGCCGTAGGGGGGATTAGTGGACAGTCACAAGTTGCAAAAGATCTGAAGAGGTAAAGTCTAAAGTTGCGATGTTTCAGATGCCAGAGTCCCCATATGGTGAAAGACTGTAGAGCGGAGAGGCCTGATATTACTTGCTGCCGTTGTGTACAAGTGGCCCATATAATAAGATACTACTGAAATGAGCAGAGGAGAGCTACAAGTAGAGCTAAACGTAAATGGTCGAAGTGCAAATATCCTTGTTGACACAGGATGTACTTCAACACTGGCCACGAAGACTATGGTTGTTATGTGGCATGGGATCAGCAGAATTAATGCGATTGATGGAAGAGGGTTTGTGCGGTGCAACGGTACAAGTGATGTGCAACTGAAACCACGTGGAATGGAATTAATAATCTGAGAACGCTGTAGAGTTTGGTAAACTATACTCTGCTACAACTGTGTGCGCAGATAATGGTGGCATTGCGGCAGCAAACACTGTTATGGAGGAAAGATGTTCAATTGAGGATTGATTGATTGATTGATTGATTGATCTGTTTTATCTGTTTTAGGTGGAACATTTAATGCCGAAGGTTTTCAGGTGAATAATTAGAGTTTTCTTTTGGGAGTAGGCGATTATATAGAGGGATTTTTTTTATGGGAATTATAAGTTTTATAAAATTGGTTGTAAAACATCACCATAATATTAAAAATCCAATTTTGCATGGCTTTTGCGTCCATAAAATGTGCGGAAGACCATACATGATAACAATAACAAATCACGTTATTTGAGTTACTATAAGCGTTGTTCCCCTATGTTACGGCCTTTATTTTTGCGAATTGTTCGTGCAAATGTAATAAATGTACATAAAATTATAGTATTTTATGTACACTTCTGATAAATTTTTATAAGAAAGGTACCTATAGATTAATTAAATACATATCTTATGAAATTTTATCTCACTCTCAACAGTCTTATTTAATTTTTTTATAATATATTTTCCATAAAGCATGTAAACGTAAAGGTGAAAGCTAAGCACAAAAAATGAAAAACAAAAAATAGGGCGCTGAAAGTTCTCCTTAAAAATAAGGCTCTCTTTCATCATGCTATGCTTTTTAAGCAAATGTTTTCGAGGTACCTAAGCTACTGAAAATCCCTTCCCGCAAATATCTACGGGAATTTATTCTGTTGTGTTTGTACAATTTTTGTTTCGAATATTTAATAGTCTTCGTCTTTTAAATTTACTTTGTTGTTTTAATTTTAATTATTTTAAAGTTACACTTTTATTTACTATAGATATGGAAATAAATTCAAGAGAATAGAAATTTTAAAAATACATATAACGTTTCGAAATTACCAGCAGAATTAAAAAGTAAAAACGAACGGAATGAGAATTATTCCCGTTCGTTTTCACTTTTTAATTCTGAGAATTTCGAATGCATTCTAATGCAATTATTACGTATTTTTAATTTTAAAATATTTTCGTAAATACAAATCATGCGATGATATTTTCTTACAAAAAGGTGGGTTGAGTGATAGTGAGTCTGTATATATATTTATTTTGCCGTCATTATTGTAGTTTTTTAGTTTTAACAGGACACACACACACACACACACACACACACACACACACACACACACACACACAACTGCCCTTTATATATATATATATATATATAAAGAGAGATTGATAGGATGCTTCCTTGTGCTACTCTCATTTCTTCGTTATGTAAATCGAAAAGAGTGTTGCCAACACGAACTTTGAAGACGCGCCCTGTAAGGAAATTATTGAAAGTTGGCAGTGTTCCTTTGAGGTCCATTTTGTTTAGGTCTTGTATAATACCATATCGCCATGTGGTATCATAGGCCTTTTCTAAGTAAAAAACCCTCAAAAAAACTGCTCTCACATGTTCCTTTTTAATATTTACATTTCTAATATCTCTAGTCAAACTAGCTGGTCTATTGGGCTTCTAGTCTTTCTAAAGCCGGTCTGAAAGTCTGAAATAATATTGACTTTCATTAAGCAAGTGAGTCTGTTATTAATCATTCTTTCAAGAGTTTTACATAAGCCACTAGTGAAGCAGAAGAGGTTATAAGCCAGCTTAACAAAACTGGGTTGACAGCAAAACAGCCGTCGCTATTAGATGGTGGGAGAGCTTTGGGGTTCTGACTGATGAAAGATGGAACAGAAAAATTGGTATTTCAGAGAGGAAATGAAATCCCTGATGTTAAAGATGAACTTCGAAAAAGGAACTATTCTTAATATGTGGGAAAATATTTGGCCATTACCCTGTTGCCGGATAGCTGCGAATTGCGTACAGCTATATCAAGAGGCAGGCTGGTGGAATGAGTTTGAAAGACAAGGTCAGTAGAGAGACTATTAACATGATGAAGGAGCTTGGTGCAGAGACAGGAGCCAGTGAGAGGTAGTTGGCACATGTCCAAATATGAGAATGATGCGATGACCTCAGTATAGCATTGGGAGTCGTCTTGTAAGTTCGTGATATCACAGTAGAAGATGTTGTCTGGTTACGAAAGAGAAATGATTTTGCCTATATCAATATGGCTGAACTGGAAGCAGTTATCAAAGGCATAAATTTGGCCTTAAAGTGGGGATTACGAGAGATTGGATTGAAGACCGACACTATCACTGTGGCTTCTTGGATCGAATCAGAACTTACAGAGGAGAATAGATTGCAAACAAAAGGAGCTGCAGATCTGCTCATAAAGCGTCAGTTAGGGACACTTACGGAACTGATCAAAGAGTTCGATCTTCAAGTGAAGATCAGTAGTGTGCCATCAGAGGTGAGCAGGGAAGACGTGACTAAGAGGGTGAGGCAAATATGACACAAGATGTATGATGAGCCTGTAAATACAATTGCTGTTGTATGTCGCCCAGGAAATAAGGAGTTTAAAAAAACTGCATTATATGCACCATTTTACTCACAACCTTCAGTCAACCAGTTTAGCCAGGAAAGTGGATCCTCATATTATTAGAGATGCTGTCAAGTGCGAGGTAGACAGATGTGAAACTTGTCAGTCAAAAGACCCAGCTCCAAGTAGACACGAAACTGATAATATTAATTTGAAGGAAAATTGATGCTGATTAACTGTTGATGTAACTCATTATCGACAGAACCTGTACTTGACTATGGTTGACTGTGAACCTGGAGGAGTAGCTGTCTGGCGGAAAATTTCTTCAGAAAATGCAACTGATTTTCACAGGTGTTGGAAGAGATATTTCTGGTAATAGGTCTAGTAAATGAAGTGTTAATGGACAACAACATCGCATTTCGTTCAACAACCCAGAAAGAGATGCTACATAACAAGGGGGTTAGCCGTTTTATTTCAGAGTAGCATATAGGCCCAGTGGCAGCGGAAGTCTAAAGACATCATCGAACAATTACGGCCACGGCAGAAAGAAACCGTATTTTACCACTGAAAGCTGTCTTTTGGCACAATATTTCACCAAAGGCAAAAAATCGCCACATATCGACACCGAACTGAATCAGAAATTTGAATAATTTACATTTCCTATTGGTTAAAAAAATCACAAAATGTATCTGTTTAAACCACACCTGTTTGTAAACTTTATTTAAGCGGGTCTTCCCTTCATTATTTTTACAGATTTTCGAAAAACAAATTTTATACATGTATCTTGTTTATAAACCAGTAGGCTTCATTTTGACGGCAATTTTACAACATCGGCTTCATTGTAGCATTTTTTTTATTTAAAGAATACGTGTTATTGACTTTCTTCCTATAATTATCCGCGTGTTGTTAAAAATCAATATCACAACGGAATGCAGATTTTATCGCAGTTAAAATAGGCTTGTCTTTGTAATTTACCCCTGAATATGATCTTAGAAAAGGTCGAAAGTACTTGGCTTAAAAAAAGAAAAACAAGAAAAAAACAAAAACACGGCGCCTGCCTTGATGAATTTCAACTTAGCATCAAGAAACTGATTAGACAACTGGAAAAGAATAGTATAAAAATAAGTAGACACAGTATGTATATATTATTCAATGAAACACACACACACACACACACACACACACACACACATATATATATATATATAAATGAATGAATGAATGAATGAATGAATGAAAACTGTTAAAGTGCTCAAGCTGGAATACAATAGTCTGGTTACAAGAATACAGAAAATGGGTTATAAGAATTTTATGTAACTAGTGCCATATTACTAATGAATTTGCTGTTATCAAATATGAAAGGGCTGCTATCAAACTGAAATAGATATGCAGTTTCACACAGGAATAGAAAAATACATTTGAACTTACCTAAGCATTTGTTTGAACCTGAAAGATAAAAAAACGCTTTCTGTAATTATAGCAGTAAAGAAAATTCGAAAGCAAATATTGTTATGTTTATAATTTTATATTTAGATATTTTCTCCGTGACGAAAAAGAAAAAAAAACCGTTACATTTTATTCAAGAATTGCTAAAGTTGATGATGAGTTTTAATACAATTATTTAATTGTTATTGATCACGTTTCTTTAGTTCTTAAAAATGGAAACCTAATAATTATTTCCTTTTCTGTATTGTCTTTCATTCACTGAATGTCTTCTGCAAATGAATTTGTTTTTATCTATTGGGAAAAAAACTGAATAAAAGCCGATGAACTTACAGGCATTTGATCGATTAATAGCTATGCACATGAAAATGAGAGGTAGCAAAATTGATAGTGTGCCGGGAATTTTGTCAGCCATTTCTTAGGTAATGTGTGAGGCCTAAAAAGAGAAATTGTCACAAATTGATTGAACAGATGAAAAAAGGAAATAAAAACATAAGACGAAAAGTATGTGTGTTCAGTTAAAGTGAAAGAAGACAGATAGAGAATGGTGGAAAGTAAAAAGCAGAAGAAGAGAAAGAGAAGAGAAAGAGAAGAGAGAGAGGGTGACTCAAGGAGATTGGTAAAAGAGAGAGAGAGAGATTGGAATAGGTAAACAGATTAGGAAAAGACAAAGACAATGAGAGTTGGGTGAAATGGAGTGATAAAGATAAAGAAAGATCAATGCGAAGGAAGAGCAAAACGTAAAGGAAAATTAGTTTTAAAACACTAAAAATGATCCCCATTATTCAAATAATAGGGATATTTTTGAAAATATTGTTGGCGTTAACAAAGAATCTCACTACAAACAGATAGATAGATAGATAGATCTTAGTCTGCAACAAAATGACAAAACCACAATGCAATCTTTGTTTGTCCCTTTAAAGATTTGAATTCTGAAGCATTGTTAAATATGTTGTTTATTGCTTTTAAGATAAAAAATCATAAAAGTTGATGCTTATCTAATTGGTTTATGTTAAAACAATATCAATCACAAATAAAACAAGGAAAATACTGGCCTGATGAAGTGAATTTCGGATCATCCGAAATAAATCCATAGGATGATCGTTAGTTAGTTATCTGTAGTTGAATGTAGAATAGAGCGAAGAAACTTTAAACAATGTTCGATGTTTGAAGTATCGTCAACTAAACACAAGATATTTCTTTGCTTTTAAAGAAGTTAAATTGGGCAACTATCAATGCAAAAAGTGAAAAGATTTTTTTTTCTTGAGAACTAATCCGTCACATCAACTTACATCATATTTGCATGCTGCAACTAAGTTACCGACTCATTCAAACCAATTGTTATTTGTTTTTCTCTTTTTAAAAATAAAAGTGAAGTGTAAAGTCCATCGAGATATTCAAACAAAACAGCCCAGTAGCTATAACGACAAATTTCCAATATATGTATTCTTTTATTTTTAGAAATAACAGCGAGTTGAAACATATTTAATAAAGAAACAAAAGTGTTTATGTTTTTAATTTGTTGACCATTAATCCTTGCGGTCGCATAAATTTGGATAAGTATAATGTCCACAAGATGACTTTAAATGTTCTTTTATGCCCATTTGCTGAAAGACATTTCTTGATTTGTGGATTTATGGCTTTTCAGTCATCATTCTGCCACATTAACAAATGAATCGAAATACTTCAAATATTGTCTTATTTTATTTTTATATTCAATTATTCATTTATTTTGAAATTTTTTAATTATTTTTACATGCTTCATAAAATTTGAAAAATCCTGCCGTGATAGTGTTTCAGTTTTTTGTTCCATTGCTTGTTCGAATCCTTAAAGATTAATAATCCAGTGACAAGTATATCCTTCAATGGACTTCTCCGGCTAGCGTTTTTATTATTTGATATGTAACCGTATATATATTTGGCACCTTTATTGGCAATTGCAGTTCCAAATTAAAAGTTTTAACAAAGCTGAAACATAAAAATAAACTAAAAAGTACTAAAATCAAAATGTAACGACCCAAACACATACCAACATGAAATTATTAGCATCGAACTTACCCATCAGAATGACAACCCAGCAAACATAACATCAGTTTCTACGGACAGAAATAGTAGAGCCAAGTAAGAGGAGCGTAAAACTGCTACGATATCTCTCCCTTATTAAGGGTTTATTAGAAAAGATTCAGAATATCTGCAATCCATACATCAGGACAATATTTAATAACACGCCCCACCCTATGGAAAGATCTCTGTGGCATCAAGCCTAAAACAGAGAACATGATCAAGAAATGGGTATCTTCCATTCCTTGCAGTTGCGGCAAAGAATATAAAAGTGAAAATAACCGCCGTTTAAAAGTAAGACTGGAAGGCATCGAAAAACCGTAATAGGAACGAGACAATGATATCAGGCATGGCTGATCATGTATAGGGGGGTAGTCATCAAGTAGTTTAGTGGAATGGAGTAAAAATCCTACACGGAAGGACATTGGAGAGTGATACGCCTGAAAGAATCAGCTCATATGCTAGACTATGAGGATCTCCTCAGTAGGCCTAGTATAGAAATAAGTTGGTGCCGTTAATAAAGAAACAGAAAAAACAAGCTTTCAACAGCAGTAGCCGTAGTAGAAAAGGAGAAATTTCGATGAGTGCAGTCAAGCATGACAAACAGAAACAAACGCAGCAGCAACACTCATCGACAATCATGTAAGGTTAAGGCTCCATATTCTCCACTTAGGATCACCAATAGCTTAGTGGATTAAAGGTGTTGGTTCGTAAATTTGGTGACATAGTAATTGTGAGTTCAATCCCTGGGCCGAGCAGTTTGTACTTTGCCTTAGTGGAAACGCAGTGAGCAGTAACTAAACAATGCTCAATAAGAACTAAACGAGATATCTCTAGCTAGACATGGTCAACGGAACGAGAAAAATCTACCCTCCTAGGTTAGATAAAGAATTCAATCAGAAATTCCCAAAACGTTAGCCGTATCGACAAACACCGGAGGATACGACGTCTAAAACGTTGTGATAATAACAACAAAGATATGGACAATATTCCATATGTAAATAAAAAACCTGAATGACACAAATGCCCGTGACTTTTTTGTGTTAACAAGAATTTTAAACGTGTCTTTGTTTTCTAGTAATTTAGTTCAAAGTAAAAGTAGTACCTAAAATAGTTGTGTTTAAATGTGCTGATTTTTTTATTCACGGTGTAAAGAAAGAATAATGACAGCGGCGAACGGCTTAAAAGGACGGGTTTTTTTTTGTGGCCATGAGAGAATTCCTTGTTGCAAACAGAAACGGCAGAAAATTTAACATTTATATTAGTAATGTTTCAAACATTAGTGGAGCTTGAAGATATATCGAAGTTTCTTCAGCTTTTGCTGTCTAAATTCATTAAGCAAAAAGCAACTAGATTGAAAATATTCGTTTCTATATTCAAGTTCCATTGTCAAATTCACCACAAACCTTCAATACAAAGAATAGTTTAATAAAAAGAAACAATTCATATTGCTGTTTGTCTAAATGTCTATTGGTCTCTGTTAATTTTATCAATCAATCCTTCAAGCATCCAGGCATAAAAATAAACAGTATCAAAATGATAGGTAACATCGGACAGATCCACATTTTGACCTCATCAATAAATCCTTAGCCTGTTAAAAAAAATTTACACAGCATTTCTATTTTTCATCGTAACCTGACGTTTCAAAATCCAGGTCAAAATGCATTTAAATAATTCAGGTTACTGATATATTGGTCTTCTCTCTCATAGACAATCGGAAAGAATTCATATTTTTAGTCCAAATATATTCTTATCCCTTTCGAAACGAATGGAATTTATTTTAAGAAAATGTTTCTCTTTTATAAAATCATGTTTGACTTTTAATTCGCATGTTTTTCTTTTTTTAAGAAAGAAATTTCCGTAATGAAAGAACTTTCTTTAAACAATGTGGAAGTACCTGCCGATGAACATCAGCAACTGAAGTCTGAGTAAAAGTCATTAGTTTATTGATTCCGTGTACCTGCGTCGGTGACATTCCTTACAAGTTTACCAAATAGAAAAAACTGACATGAAGCAAATGGGGAAATCAAAAAACTCTAAGATATTTATTTTTGAAATTCATTTCAAAGACGAAGAAGAGGTAGAATCTATCTTCACCCCGTCCCCCAAAAGCTCAATGTGTGTATGCATGCGTGTGTGCATGTTTAAGTTCTGTTTACTTATTGTTTCAAAATAGAAATTTTCAGTTTCAAACATTTTCTTAATTCTTAAAAAAATAATTTTCTAAATTAGAAATGTTAAAATATAAAACTGTGTGTAATCCTCTTATGTGCCAAGTGTCTCTCTATCAATGCTTCTTCTCTATCCATAGTTCCGAGGACTCTTCACATCCAAGGTTTGATTGAGAGTAAAACTATAAATATTTCGTATTTGATGATTTAAAATTTTGAAAGAAAAGTGGTCAATTAAGCTCGATAAATGATTGAATTGCGTTGGTTTCTATCATCTACGGATTGTAGATAATGAAGAACATTTTCGAGGAAACAAATTTAAATATTGTTCTTCCAATTTTCTTTTAACAAATCTTTTTATGAAAACCAAGAATCAAAGTAAACGAAAAAATGATTAAAAGTATCAACAGAAATTCTCAATTAACTTACCTAATGAAATGAAAATTTTAATTTTGATGACCTCTGACTGGTAACGAATTCGAGTTCTGTTGGGAGAAAACGAAGTGCGTTGCAACGGATTACTTTCGGCCAAATACTGTTATTGCCTTTCCCTTCACGTCACAAGATTAATGGCTGTATCCTGTTTAGCAGCATAGTTTAAATTTTCCTCTCTGAGCTCTTACTATCTGTTGTGTTGTTTTTTCGGCTGTTGGACGAAGTTCTTCCTGTGATAGCTACTCAATGTCCGGCGCTTGGCCACAATCCTACATAAAAAGATTTTGTCTTCAACATTAAGAGGAAGTTGGCAGGACGTCACCTCCATATTTTAACAATGGCGTCACATCGTGTCCTCTGTGCGTCAGTCAAACAGGGCTGTGACTTAACGCGATTTTTAAATGACCTAAGTATTTTTTTTTTTAAAAAGCAACTTCAAATCAGTATCGATTATATGGAGGTTATAATCGCTGATTTTACAAATGTATTTGAACCGATGAGACAAAAGGATTTGAAGTGAAGCCAATGAATTAACGATCCTTATCGTTTTTTCTTGGGTGATCTGTCGGGGGTTATATCGAGGTAACAATTTTGTTAGGCGTCGGACAATACCATCTGATGCAGATGTTGCTTGGCGTGAATAACATCATCTGTTGGAGGTGGCATGGAGATTAACAGTTTGTAGAGATGTTGCCGGGTGGTATGAAAAATATAACTCTTCGAATATGGTATAGAGAATATATAACAATTTATATTAGTTATTTTATTTAATTTTCTTACAGAACAGATTTAAGTTTTGTAACTTTGACTTCACCTCTTTTTCTTCACCAAAGAGAAATATGACACATAGTATCTTTTGATCGCGAGACGCATTTTATCGGCGAATGTGAGCAAGTGACAAATACACAGAAGCTTCATTGTCCCTGGCAACCACAAAGCTCTAGCAACATCGAACGTCTAGCTCACGCAATGAAAACACTCTCCGCATCTTTTCGAAGACGGGAATAGAGAATGGATTGACGTCCTTCAACCCGTCACCGTATCCATCAATGCCATGTTAAATAGTGCTACCGATGTATCACTCGTCGTCACCCCCAATATTAGTTTGATCAAATTACCCAGACAAACTACTTACAAACGGACAACTACGGAGCGTGCGATATGCAAATAAATATCCTAATAAAGGAAACCTTTTTTTAGCGATGCCTTAACAACTCAACACATCTACCCTGGATCGGTGACTTCGAAGTTTTAGCGTTCTACTTGAAATTTATATTTTATTTGTGATTTAATTCCTTTGCTTAAAATAGATTCCAATACATTTCTTACGTAACAGTACTGCAATTGACAAAATCCGTAAAAAAAAGTGAATCACAGAGGTTAAATCTTATCAGACTATTTTACTGACCGTTGATTGGTTAATAAATATTTAAATGTGTTCAAGGCCTACTCATTTGTGTTTTTCGCCAAAAAAAAAAAAAATCTAAACAGTCCCTAGAGCCGATCACGTGACTTGAAAGTTAATAAATACGGTAACATGACACTAATCTTTAGTGAGCTTTGCGGCATCAAACAATTCGCCAAACAAATCCACGCCATTCAAGTCTTTGAAGTTTCTAAGTTAGATTTCCTAACATCATCCCCAAATTCTAATTCACTCACTCACCAAACAAACTTCACTTCAACTTTAACATCAATGACTAATATCAGTAAATCAAGAATTCTACTCAAGAACTTACAGTTTGCCATCAAACATAATATTCAGAAAGGCAAATTTGAACATTAACCTCACGCAAATCATCATACAACAAAAATATTTCTTATAGCTAATGAACAATTTATCCAAAGATTATAAACTTAAAAGTTATTCTTTTAAACACAAACTCAATCTTTGATATTCATCAACAATTAATTTGCCAATTACAATTGCAACAAACTTTCTAGAAAGAACACAATTCACTTTCTTCGACAAATTTTACTCATTGGGTGAATCAACTTTATCCATGTAATATTTTAAACTTCCTATCTTCGAATTCTGTTTCATTGTTTATTCAATATTCAGTAGATGAAGGGAGACAACTTTTACTTAATCTCCCACATCAACTGTAACACAAAATTTGAATGTAAAATATAATTTCATTTGAACTGATTCCTTAATCCTTTAATCAACAGGAACACAGAACAAACTAGAAATATTCTCTTTCATATACTGTAAACATTTGTTATATAAATGCTTTATTCTTGTTTTCTAAAAAAGAAATATTGTTGTTAATGACCTTGTGCCATACTCAAAATATTTGTAGAGAAGTGTCGAAGTTAACTCCTCCTTAATTTCCAAGTTGTTCACTAGGGCACACTCTCCTTACACTATAAATACTGGGCGATTTCTTGCCTCGTCCTCTTTTTACTTTGCATTTCAGCGGACACATTTAAAAATGTGATCTCTCGCAGAGATTAGCGTTTTGCCCACTTGTGGGAAAACGCCATGAAACACACACACACACACACACACACACACACACACACACATACACGTACGTACGAACATTCACCAAAATACAAACTCTTTACGTTCACACACAAACACAAATGCTAATGTCTATGTCCATTCTAAATTTTGTTGTTTAATACAATAATGTTTGTATATATATCGGTTTTGTTCGTTTTCTTTACACTTCTTTATGGTGGATTCAATCTCTGAGTCCGCCATGTTCTTGTAGTGGACTTTCTTCTAGCAGGAATAAACACACGTGTTCCTAATTTAACAACGCGTAAACCCACGGTCCGCTACAGAAGTCTATTTTCACGCAGCCAACAAAATACACCTTCTGATATACATATATTTTTCTCATAACTTACTCATTCTCAACAAAAAGCCATCAAAACAAACAGTGCAGTGATCCAGGCCCAAAACAACACTGACTGGCTACATGCGCTCATATGCACCGCTTTGTACCACATCCAGTTAACTTTTTGCTGCACCTACAACTGCAAGGTTAACTGCCGCTACCAAATTCGTCACTTTGGTTTCCGTCTGAGGAGTAATCAAACATAAAATATTATAGACCCGGCCAGTTCAATCACCTAGGAACTCCAAATCGACACAAAAACCAACCGATACCAAATCAAATAGTCGCAACATTCCAGTTTCGAGATATAACCCGACTAGAAAACTCACATTAAGATACAATGATTTTATTATGTCCAAACCAACAAAATATTTATTCATTCATTCATGAATCATCGATGGCTGCTGTTACATAATTCATGATTCTTTTCAACACAACTTAGAACAGACTGTATCATCGATTAACTGCTTACGTGGACATCATGGTGAACAAGTCATGTAACCCAGGAATAAGCAGCTAGAAAGACACCGAAGACTGACACAGTGAATGCATCGGTGATTCCCCTATGTATATATTATGGAATCCTCCACATTTGCCTGTCACCCCTACGGGGAGATGCACTCTTCCCCAAATAAACCTTTAACCAATCATCACTTTACTTTTCCAAACTCAATCCTCCATTGGTTAAAAGGACACTAAAATGTAGCAAAGTGAGACAAACATGTTTCCCGCGCAGCGCCCTGGAGCCTATTTGAAAACTCGAAAATCTATAAAAAGATTCGCTCGACTTAATTCAAGTCAGTCAGACACAGACTTGCGAGAGATACCAGAAGACCCCACGCGTGCCAACACACTGACTCAATAACCACTATCAATCTCTCAACACAGCTCGCACAACTATTGCCGCGTGAAGAAAATTAAATTTTACTAAAAACGTGACATTATCACTACAAAACAGTAATTGTACATTCAATCAACTTTAGCCTATCAGTTAAAGGCGAACAACTCTTCATAACTTAAATGAACACTAACAGTTGTCACACACATACACACTATCATTTGAACTTACACAAGTGACAATTTTCCTTGCAAATATCCAACTATTTTAATTCTACAAACTTAAACTATCAACCTTTACTCACTAAATTTCTGCATAAACAATCTTTGTAACCTTATTTCACTTACCACATTTAACAAGTAACTTATTATCACTTTGTTTATGTCAAATATATATATATAAATTCACGTTATTGTTGAAATCTCTAATTACGTTGATTTCAGTAATTTCTTGAAGTTGAATTGTCTTTATATTTTTGTTTGATTTATTTGTTGTGGATAAATGCATTATGATCCCGCACAATCTTGGCCTTCACAAAAAATCAACTTCTGATACATCTTACTCACCATATATTCCGCAACAATAAGTATTCCAAACTCCACATTCGTTCAGTTCTTCTGGTCCTCCTCAACACACACGTCTACCATTCACAATAGTTCCTCTACCAGCAAAAATACTACTGTTGTCATTGTCTGTTTTATCTCCCTCTATTTCTAGCCATACCAGAAACTCATTTATTTTATAAAAGTTTTATAAAATAATAAAACTGTTTGGTTATCGACTTTTTCTTTACTTTAATGATCCTTCCTAATTCGCTTTCATTAGATACCAAAAAATCACTTTCTTTTCATCTAAAAATATATTTCCTCATCGACAGACTGGCTCAATTTGAATGCCGAAGTTGAATTCCAGTTTCCTCTCTAAAAGAAGGGGGGGTTCATGAATTTCGTTTGAAACAGTTCTTCACTCTAAAGGTAAAAACTGACTCAATGTTTATCTCTAAAGGTTAAAAGTAAGTTTGAAATATTCTTATCTATTATTAATAATTAACACTAAACAGAGAATTAATGGCAAAATAAGAGTGGAAAGAAAAAATGTATTAAACTCTTGCGATCATAAGCTTCTAGCTTAATATAAAAGATATTGGAGAATTTCAGTAATCCATGTTGAAATTTTTAAAGATTTTAAAGAAAAAGTAATACTTTGGATTTAATGATGTAACCTAATTTGAAAACAAAAATTGAAATAGAAAATTAATTACTTGGAAAAAAATTGTGAGAATCTGTAAACTTCAAAAAGTAAAAGTAAACAATGACGATATTACGACAATTGGATTTTTACAAAACAAAAAAAAATTAAATATCAAAACTTTAAAAGCCTGCCTGTAAAAAAACGCAGCAAAAAATATTTTTTGCGTTAAATCTCTTCTTTTCGAAAACCTTTTAAGAATTTTTTTTGTTCCAGTGAATTGCAACGAAGTTAAATTTTGATAAGTGTTTTTTTTTCTTTTGAAGAGTGAAAGATATGAAAATTTTAGTTTTGAAAAGAGAATTGTGAATGAAATGTTACGGCACAAAATATATTCTGGAAAAAACTGAATGACACTTTGAGGTTTGCATCAATGAGAGGAGTGGACTGGGAAAAAGTTGTAGGTGATTACCATTTCCGACGCTCCGGATCCGAGATAACATTCAGTACTACCACTTGGACATTTATAAATAACTTTAACAATAAGCAAACAATAAACGTTTTTGTTGTTGCTATTTTGTAGATCAGATTTAACGCAAAATTGGCTCATATATTTATAGCATCAGTGAGGTGGATTTACAAGACTGGTCGCTCAAAAGAAGAATAGTTTGTCATTTAGCATTCATTCCTCTTTTTACAAATAACATCAGTCTTTGTTGGGCGATTACTTATTTAACTCAGATTATTACAAACCGAGGTGTTCATTTTGAAAAAGATGAACGTGAAGTTAAATTCACGATGTCTTTGAAATAATAATAAAAATTCAGTATAATATTTTTCTCCTACCGCAACTTGTTTTCAGTTTTTAGCATCCTGATACCACTTTCTTATCAATGTTGAATTTTGTACAAACCTGTGCAAAAAGTGAATCAAAGAGCTTACCCAGTTTCATACGTAGTTTCAGGAAATCTCAACTTCTAATTGGTCAATAAACACACAAGTGAGCGTTGCAATCCACCCACGTACAAGTCTTTTTCCAGTGCGTGACCAAGTCAATTTTTCCCGCTCTTTTTCCAGGAGTCTACCACGTGATTACATTAATTATAAATATCAGACACGAGTTCGTTCTCTCTCGTTTTATTGATTTCATTCGCCTACGTAAATGTAACCTTAAAGGAAACTGCGTTGAGACCCCATCACGGTCGAACGCTGAAAACAATGACACATTCACGTACGTACGAAATTTTTCAGACTACATTACAAACATACGAAACATTTCCAAACCAGCAACAAGAACTTTTCTTTTTAAAAATACTCTGATCAAGATTATGTACACATCTTTACATAACAAGATTGTAATATTCTGTATATAAAAAAATATATTTGTTGTTCCAAACATATCCTTTTTGTCGTAATTGAATATCGTTATCATTTGATATTTTATTTAAATTTATGTTTGTGGATGTAGCATGTTTCATTTTCAGCAAAACATTTAAAACATTCACGCAACCTTATTAGATCCACTACAAGTTTTTCAGAGTTCCTTAAGCGGGAGCAGAAAAATCGACAAGCTGAAAATGAAAGAAAGATTAGTAAATAAAAGCATACAAAAACATTAATAAATCTTGTTAATATTTCATCAGCCAAAACCCCAATTTTAGTTTGAAATATCAATCGTTGTCCTAAAGAATAAATGTAAATCTCGTGATTAATGCAGTTGACAAAAATAGTTTATTTCAAGTTTGAAGAGAACTAGGTTAACTGCGCAATAATTATTTTTAGTCTTATTAGTTTAAAAAACAACCAGAAAAAAAACGTAAAAATCATGAAATTGCGTTGGCTTCTAAGCTTTGAGAAATTCTGATACGATTATGAAATTAAAAAAGAGAGGACCAAAATGATATCAAGAAAATCATAATCATTAACAAAATCCAAATGAAATTAGTAATACTGTAATAATATTCCAAGATTAAGAATTCAAATAGGAAGCGTTTAAACATTTTTAGAGCCATATCACAAAGTCGCACAAGAAGAGGATCAATATTATGTAATTCATGAAACGATTTCTGAAACAGTGTTTCCAACAAAGCCCTCATGAGGAACATGGCTTCAAGAATGGTTTTGCCACCAATCCAGAGCGCTCCGGCCATACCACGCGATATCACAAGGCTTTGTTGGCTTTCCCTCACATTGCCGGAGTACCAGGCAGAAACAGATGCAATCTCTGTTCCAAACTTGAAGCCTAACTTTGATCAGACAGATAACTAATTAACAGCGCGCCTACTCGAACGAAATAAGACACAAGACCACGTTTAATGTGGGACTCCAACTCATACATGTAACTTATGGATCTAAAATAGAAGATCAGTCAAATATAGCAAGCCTCGGGTGAGAATGGCGCGGGTATCCGATACCAACAAGATAAGCATTAGTCGTAAAGCCAATATTTCTACCCCTCGACCTGACATCGCAAGTAATCAAATCAATTCACTACAGAATGGAATTGAAACCAATGACCAGAAAACATAGAGGCTAAAGAAATAATTTATATAATTAATAAAAACAAGAAAAGCAAAGGAAATTCCTTAGTCCCACCAACTGTCACACTCACCGCTAAAACCCGTCACGCCGCGTACACTGAGGCGAACCACCCTTATTTCATTAATAAGAAGAAAGTCCCAGTCGGACAGCTTCGTTGCTACTTTGTTGAGCCAACTCCCAAGAGGATATATTCCCGGCCACTTCAAACTTAACCTGTTCAAATATAGGGTTAACCATTATCTTTCCCATATCTTTCCTCATAAACTGCACTTCTTACTCTTACCTCGAGTGGCTCTTGGACCTTGTATAGGTTGATTAGTATTAAACACACAAAAAAAAAACAGTCAGTGGATAATTAGAATGCAGTACAACGACCGGAGTTGACTTTCTATATCCCTCCACTGAATATTGTGATGATTGACCTCGGAAACCAGTTTTCAGCTTCTAACTGACTGCTAAACCTGCTGTCGCTGCTGCTGGTACTCCTGGCACGATTCTTCTAAGGAATCCCTCACTGAACCATAAAAGCACTCACGCACCAACCACAACTATAGACCTTTTAGCGAGCAAATTATTTCAAGCGTAGACTAATTTTACTTACAGAAACGCTTATCTACTAGTCGGAAGAGCACGGATGTATTATCCACACCTCGGCAATCGAGATGGTAAGAATGAACTTTATTCATTGGTATTATACCCATCGTTTGTTTAGCCAGCGCGTCTAGTGTTCATGCCTGACTGAACACTTACCATTCAACATGTCCTAACCAAATAGAAAATCAAGGCAAGAATATAAACACATGTATTTTCTAATAGTCACTGGATAGCTAAAATATTAAACGAAAAAAAATAAAACACCAACGTCAACAAAATAAAAATTAACTGTTTCTACCTCAAGATAACACCGCCAAGGCTTTTCCTCACCCGAAACGACACACGCCCGCCGTTCCTGGTTCATAAACACTGGAGACCATCTTGATCCCAGACTTCCAATATTTAATTTGTAAAAAATACAAATATATGACACAAGGTCGAAAATTGGGTGAAAGGGAAGATGTTGGTTTGATGCTTCAAGTAGGCGACCAGATGTTGAGTAGAAAGAAAATGTAGATCTATAAAAGACCTTCAATCAAATCATCAAAATCACCATTTGCACTAGGTTTAATAAACTCAGAAATACACAATGTTACTTCTTTTCAAGTGATGAGCACAGATTGCTATATGGGCCCGGTTTCCAAGATAAAGAACTGTCCGCTAAGTATGCGAACGATGTGCCTTTCAACAAGCTTACATAACAGGCGTATGAACATGCAATGAATGAAGGCATCCTCGATAGACACCTCTAGATCACCGGAATTGATACATTTTAGCAAAACAGCAAGTCCCACAGTGAAAGACTTTTGCCACAGTGCACCACAAATCATCAATCATTTGAAGGTGTCTTATTATTATTAAAGTTTAAAGCCTTTCATCCCGGACAAGCAATTCTCTCCTTCATCTGAGTGTACGCTTTTCAAAGCCGGAAAGGTTTTCTTTGCATCTTCCTTACAAAACATGCTGTTGTCGTCATTCTGTGTACACAGCCAGCCTAGGAAATATAACCGTAAGGTATGTCGACGAATCTTTAGAACTGTTCTACCAATGCATTTTTCTTACACACACTATTGTCTTTCATTCTAACCCGAAGAAACAAAACAGCACACGTTCGGTGCGCCTGTAAATACTGGTTGTGTTGAAAAGGTTGATGTGGCTGCGTGTTGAATAGCATGTAACAATTATACATTTTTGTATCAAGGAAAAACAATGGAAAACCGATTTTTGTTTCAACGATAAAATATATATTAAAATCAACAAATACAAAACATTTTTTGTAATGTGTGAAACAATAAGATAGGAGAAGTTGTTTCCCTTTATCTGTTAGCTGAAAGATTAAATGTAAATAAACAAGTTTTCTGAAAGCATGTTCAAAGTTCTGTATTAGATAGAATGATGTTTTCAGAAGAACATGTAATAAATCAGTTGTGGATTAGATATAACTAACAGAGCTGTTGCAACTTGGCTTGTTACATAGAACTGATGGTGAATGATATTTAAGTTCTGCGTGCGTGCGTGCGTGCAGTGAGTAGAATAAATAGTCTGTGTAGACGCGTGTGAGTTGCTGAGTTCTACTGAGTTCTGCTTCTACTGTCTATTTTTGGAACGAATTCCGGTTTAAATAACCATGGGTAGGCTCCCAGGACAATGGCGGGAGAAATTTCGAGAGCGAACAAAAAATATCTGATTGGATGAAAAATTACCCAATCGGTGATTTTGTAACAAAAGCATGTTTGTGAATTAACAGTAGGAAAAATTCAGTGTGGTGAATGCGATCAGTAAATTGTCCTGTGATAGTATTTATTATTTGACCAATCACATCAAAAATGTAGGCGTGTCAAACATAGTAGTAATCGCTACATCACTCCCCCCAGATTGGTAATTTGTGATATTACTTTTAAACTTGCGAGGCTAATAGACCTCTCTTCCTTTCTTTGTATATTGGTGTGCAGGTCTTTCGGATTGCTGTTGTATGTTGCTCGGTGAGGTCGGTAATTGCGATGTTTGGTTGGGTTCAGTACTCCGTTCTATGTAAGCTGGCTTAAGGCGATCAATCGAAATGTTGGATCGTCCACTAGGAAGTTGAACGGTATAGAATTTATTATGCCGAGCAAGGACGCGAAACGGACCTTAGTAACTCGGGGTGAGTGGCTTTCTAACAGCATCTTGTCGAATAAAGACAAAGTCGCACTTGTTCAAAAAGGTAGGAACGAAGATATCCTTAGTTTGAAACCGAGTAGGGGTAAAGGATAAAGTAGACATCCTACTCTGTAGATATTAGATAAAAGATGAAGAAGGGTCTGAGTCTGAGCTATCACAGAAATTGCCCTGGCAAAACCAATGGTTGTCCAAAAACAAGGTCAGCTGGTGAACACTGAAGGTCCTCCTTAACTTGTGACCGGAGTGAAACCATTACCAGGGGTAAATTGTCCATCCAGGATAGTTGGTTATTAGCATTGGAGCTAGTTAATGCGGCCTTTAGCTGGCGGTGAAAACGTTCAACAAGGCCATTAGCACAAGGGTGATATGCGGTGGTAGATGTATGTCTCGCTCCAAGAAGGTTTATGAATTCCTTAAAAAGTGTTGACTGGAATTGTGGGCCGCGATCTGTTGTTATCACTGATGGGCATCCAAAAAACGAGATCCAGTTTTTCAGTATAGCCTTGGCAACAGATTCAGCGGTCGTAGATTGGAGAGGAATTGCAACTGACCATCTAGAAAATCTCTCGATTATTGTGAGAATGTATTGATGTCCGTGGGCTTCCGGTAATGGACCCACCAAGTCGACGTGTAGATGACGGAAACGGCCGTCTGGCGTGGTGAAATTACCAGGCAGTGACTTGGTATGACGATGGATTTCAGTACGTTGGCAAGTAATACAACACTGAGTCCAGCTTTTAATGTCGCTGTTCATGTTAGGCCAGACAAAGCGTTCGGAAATCATTTTTGTCGTAGCTTTGCGACCGGGGTGTGAAAATGATTGAAAATCTTCCTTCGCATGCTGACGGGTTCCAAAGGTCTGGGATTGGAAGTGCTTGTGTCACAGGCGATCAACTTTGCACTGAAAGGCAAGGGTTTCTGTTCAATTTTCAATGACGAATCTTGCAATGACTTAAATAGAGTGACGTCCCTTACTTGTTCGTCTGCTAAAATTTCCATATCCAGCTTTTCTTCAGTTGTACTGTGTAAGGAAGCTAGCGATAGCGTTACAGCGACAATGTTTTCGTTGCCTGCTATGTGCCGTATATCGGTAGTAAATTGCGATATAAAATCCAGCTGTTTATAATCGCGTAGATTATGTATCTGATTTTGTATGGAGGGCGAAAACTAAGGGTTTGTGATCGGTGAAAACAGTGAAGTTTCGACCTTCCAAAATATGTCTAAAATGTTTTATAAAAATATATCTAGCAAGCAATTCGCGAGAAAAAGTACTATATTTTTGGGGGGTTGAAGTAAGCTTAACCGAAAAAAAAGAAAGAAGTTGGAGTGGTTTGTTTCTCTGAGTGTTGATGTAAAACAGCTCCAATCGCTTCCGATGACACATCAGTAGTTAACGAAAGATTTGTTGTGTTGTCATCGCGTAAGTAAGTTAGCTTCGTGAAGTTCGCTAAAGCATTGCGTGAATTAATGAAAGTAGTGAGAGCTTCGTCAGTTAGTGTTATTGTGACGTTTTTTTCCCTTGACCTCGAAGTATGTTGGTTAGGGGTGCTAAAATTTGTGAACAATTTGGAATAAACTGACGATAATAATTTATTAAACCGAGGTACCGACGAAGTTGACGAAGTGTAATTGGTTGCGGAAAGTTTTGTACTGCTGTCACTTTTTCTGGAATCGGTGTGATTCCTGATTCATCAATTACGTATCCGTGAAAGTTAAGTTTGGAAACAGCGAATAGACATTTATCCGGATTTATTTTCAAACAGAAGTGCTCTAGACGCTCAAAAACTTGTGTCACGTGACGCACGTGGTCGTCCATATCAGCGCTTGCCACTAGTAGGTCGTCGATGTAAGCGAACGAGTGATCTTAACCGCGAAGTGCTTCATCGATCGATCGTTGAAAAGACTGTGCAGCGTTTCGAAGTCCGAAAGGCATTCGCAGAAACTCATAAAGGCCAAAGGGCGTTATTATTGCTGTCTTATGCACGTCTTCATCGACTTCTGGAATCTGATAGAACGCTTTTCTCAGATCTATTTTGGTAAACACTTTCGCACCTTGCAGAGAAATTGCGAAATCTGCTAAATTCGGCACAGGATATTTATCGGGTACCGTTTGTGTGTTTAGTCTTCGATAATCTCCGCAGGGTATCCAAGCTCCCTCTTGCGCCTTAGGTACCATGTAGAGCGGAGACGCAAAAGTGCTAGATGACGGGCGAATTATTCCAAGGTCTAACATATGCTGGAATTCCGCGCGCGCTAATTTGCATTTTTCAGGGCTTAACCTGCGCGGCTTGCAAGAAACTGGCGAGCCAGATGTTTGAGTTTTATGTACGGTGTGGTGCTTCACCGTTTCAGTATAAGTGAAAGAGCGGACAAGCGAAGGAAACTTATCCAACACACTCTTAAGAGGATTCTCCACTGGTAAGGCTATACACAATTTAGTGGAAGTGAGGGTGGAGGTAATTCCGTAATTTGTAAGTTTCGTGGTTTGGTAAGAGTGAGCGTTTTGATATGTCCACAATAAGTTTGTAGTGTGCTAAGAAGTCTGCGCCTAGGATGGGGAACTTGACTTCTGCTACTGTAAATAACCATTGGAATGTTCTCCTCAGGCCAATGTCCAAAGTCATCGATACTTGACCGAAGGTCAGTATTTGCAAACCGTTAGCAGCACGTAAGGTGATTGAAGATCTTGTGTTGGTAAAACCGGGACTAGGTGGGATCACGCTAACCTGTGCACCTGTGTCCACGAGAAACAATTGGTCGGAGTTTCTGTCTCTGACGTAAAATAGACGGTTGACGTTTTCTACCCCAACAGCAGACGCCATCTTCATGTGCTGTTGGGACTGGCGTTTCCCGCCTTCTGGTTCGATGTAGAATCCAAGTGATGTTTGAAACTGCACGGTTTGGTACATTTTCTAGCTGCTTGACCAAATTTGCGATGAAACCAGCAATACGTATCGTTTCTTCCTCGAGAGTTAGATCGAGAACGTCGTTGGGACTTGTATAAGTTGTGACGACGATCGCTCTCTGTACAAACGATCTATCTGTGCAGATAGCTTGTTAATTTGTTGCTGAAGCTTGTTGACTACGTCCTCATTTAGCGTGTGGTGTGGCACTGGAACGTCGACGCTGCTGATAGTTATAGCATCACTTATTTTGTCTGCTATTTCCGCAGTCTTTTCTAGGTCTAAGTCTTCGGGTAGTGTTGCTAGGATCTGGGTCGTGTGGGTTGGCAACTTACCCATCCACAGCTTGCGAAATAGTGAATCTGACATTGCGTTTTTGCCTAGCAAATTTCTCATTTTCCTCAGTAGTTGTGACGGCTTACTATCTCCCAATTGTAACGTGTTGAATAAATCATTCAATTTGCGTTCCTGAGACTTTCCTGTCCTGTAGATTATTGCCTCTTTCAGTGTGTCGAAAGGGTTATGTGTCGGGACGCTGTCCAACAAATCCAAGACATCGGACGCGATTTCAGGTGGCAGTTTCTCCACGACATAGGCATAACGTGCCATCTGTGACTGTATTTTTTTTGCTTGAAAAATAGCCTCCAGCTGAGCGAACCAAACATGCACGTTGGTCGTGTCATAAACTGGCAAGTTTAACATTACGGGTGCTTCGCTAGCGTTCTGTTCGGTCATGTCGGATAGATGTTTTCAACGCACGTGGTGGACAAAAGTTTTCGCGCCAAGTTAAAACTTTGTACGTCAATCCTTTGCTGTCGCTGGCACAAAATAGGGTTTACTTCACTTCTTCTTTTGTGTTTTTATATTCCTTCAACGACGGGTTTGACAATTTTTTTTTTCGGGGTTACCAATGTATTGCGAGTAGACCCCTTTTTAAGAACGTCGTCGGTCACCAATGTAAATTCGCACGTCGGGGTTACCAATGTAAATACTGGTTGTGTTGAAAAGGTTGATGTGGCTGCGTGTTGAATAGCATTTAACAATTATACATTTTTGTATCAAGGAAAAACAATGGAAAACCGATTTTTGTTTCAACGATAAAATATATATTAAAATCAACAAATACAAAACGTTTTTTGTAATGTGTGAAACAATAAGATAGGAGAAGTTGTTTCCCTTTATCTGTTAGCTGAAAGATTAAATGTAAATAAACAAGTTTTCTGAAAGAATGTATTAGATAGAATGATGTTTTCAGAAGAACATGTAATAAATCAGTTGTGGATTAGATATAACTAACAGAGCTGTTGCAACTTGGCTTATTACATAGAACTGATGGTGAATAATATTTAAGTTCTGCGTGCGTGCGTGCGTGCGTGCGTGCGTGCATTGAGTAGAATGAATAGTCTGTGTAGACGCGTGTGAGTTGATGAGTTCTACTGAATTCTGCTTCTACTGTCTATTTTTGGAACGAATTCCGGTTTTAATAATCATGAGTAGGCTCCCAGGACAATGGCGGGAGACATTTCGAGAGCGAACAAAAAATATCTGATTGGATGAAAAATTACCCAATCGGTGATTTTGTAACAAAAGCATGTTTGTGAATTAACAGTAGGAAAAATTCAGTGTGGTGAATGCGATCAGTAAATTGTCCTGTGATAGTTAGTATTTATTATTTGACCAATCACATCAAAAATGTAGGCGTGTCAAACATGATAGTAATCGCTACACACCATCATCTATAAAATTTTCCACTTTGTCTCATCATCTCCACAATAAACTTTGGTGACGGCGTTTGTCGTTGCTTACGACAGAACAATTCTCTTTCAACTTTAAAACTTCGATAAACCATCTGGAATCAACATACCACGCGCCTGAAGGCAGCTTCTAGTTGTTTTCTGGTAAACAAAACGAATTTTAAAAGGTTCACTAGACGAAGTGGTTTTATAACTCCTGGCAGAACCAGCAAAGTTCTACAAAATGATTAGGAGTATATTTGCTTAATTTCCCTCCTAAAACGGAGTAATATGCACATAACTCCGTTCATGTATTCTGCTATCATCTCAAAACTGGATCCCCACAAAGAATGCGGACTTGATGGTATCACTACAATAGTACTTAAGAAATATGCTCCTGCTCTTCCTAAATTCGATAATAAACGCCTTGTTGCTTCTTGCTTTCTTGTTTGCCATAAATTCTCTTCTGTAGTTGTAGTTTTTAAGAACTCAGGCGAACTAACTATCGGTCTTCTACCTTTTTTTGGTAAAGTACTAAAGTGTCTAATTAACGCTGAATTGGTTAAGCATCTCACCCAACAGTGTTTTTCAGACAAACAATATGACTTTCGCTACTCTAGGTCAACTGCTGATGCTTAAACGCTTATTGCTGAAAGTGCATGTCAAGCTTTAGAGGAGAACGGCGAAACTCGGGTTATAGTATTACATATCTCGATATATGGTGTCAGTAGCCGAATATTTGACAATTCAATCGTTCTTAACTAATCGTGTAATGTAAGATGTACTCGTCGGACACGATTCTAATTCATTTCACATAACGCGGGCCCCGGGCTCTATCCTTGGACCTACGTTGTTTCCTATTTTCATCAACGATTTTCCGATGTCAGCAGTTTCCAACTAGATGTTTATGCTGACACAACTGTTTACTGCTGTTTTAAAGTAACACTGGCAATTTATGTTCAAAAAAGACTTCCAATCAGTGGTTAACTGGGACAAGGAAGGCCTTGTAAATTTTAACGCCTCCAAAACGTAACTGCTATCTTTTAATCATAATAGAGAACTAGCATGGTTGATGTTAACCTGCAGGAAATAAACTAATTGCGCCTTCTTTGTCTCACGCTTTCCACTGACATAAGTGGGGCGATTATGTTAAATCAATTGCTAGGTTTGCTGCTAGAAAAGTTGATTCGCTGTGTCGTTCCATACAACTTTTCTCGTCAGAATCTATCTTGCACATTTATGAATCTAGCATTTGTCTGTGCATTGAATATTGCTGCCATATCTGGTCCGGTGCTCCTGCGATATATTTAGTGATTCCCGACAAAACTCAAAGAAGGAGCTGTAATGTTATTGGTCTTGACCTGGCACCTCGACTCAATCATTTTTTCACTGCTATGAAGTGGCTTCACTCTGTCTGATCTATAAATATTTTCATGTCAGTTATTCTAATGAGCTCTCCTCTTCGGGGCGCTGGTCTTGGCTGGTCATAGATTGTCCAAGTTGGTCGTAGCTGGTCTTAGGTGGCCCAAGCAGGTCAGAGCCGGCCCAAGCTAGTCATAGCTGTAATATTACCAGCGCAGGAGCGGATCTCTGTGACCGGTAAGTATCCGAATGTGTAAACCACTCGAGAGAGCGGTTTACATGTGCCGCTTATGTATTGACAGATTTCCCTGTCAACTACGAACGACCTTCGATTAGGCCTGATCAATTAACAGTTCATTCTACTTAACAATATGGCTGCACAATCTAGCCTACTGTACAAGGAAGTGCAACCCCACACATCTTTTCAGTTGATTTTCTTTTTTGGTCTGTTTCGTAACTCTTTCGTTGATTCGTTGTCTTTTAATGTTTCGTGTCAGGTTTTACTGAACAAAGCCTTCACGGCTTTATCCAGTTTCTCATCTTCGACGAACTCGTCCATACTCCAACGAAACAATGCTGGTTTACCTTTCTTGTTAGAAACACTTCTTTTATTAAATCTATTATGATTTTGGTTGTAGATGGAACTTTACTGGAAGCTTCATACTGTATCTTTGTAGCCTTTGCCCCAAACTCCAATATTTTGTTGTCTTTCTATGTATAACAGGGATGTGTTTAAGTATACCCCTCTTCCTATACGCATTTCATCGGTCTGAACTAGCCAAACTCCACAGGTTCAGGTTAAACGGTGTTAATATATACTTTATAAGGTACTTTTGGTGGTTCATCTGTCCGATGCCATTCTATGTAACATTCCCCCTCTTGATTTCCCCCATTTTGTCCACGCACCCTGTTTTAAATAATCAGCAACTATCGTAAGACATTTGTTCTCTTCAACAAGACGTAGCGCTTCTACTATCAGATCTTTTGTTATGTTCTCCATTGCCGTGGATAGTAACCAAAGATCGAATAGTGCTCATAAAATTATTGAATGACAGTGCCAGCTAGATTCGAACCTGAATTGAAGACATAGTTAACCAATTAAACCAGCTACACCAACCCAACTTTTTCAACCACCGAGGTGAGCAATGAACATGACAGATTTGATGCGAGCCATCTGCCCCAGCTCAGATAAATCGGTCCGAGGAAATTCTGGAAGATGAATATTTATACAAAGTATTAATGCCCCAAAACAAAAAGTGTATTGTTAAGTCATTGATCTGATTCGTAAATCGGTCGTGGGATATGAAATGAAGTCGACCTCGTTCTAAATAACACTGGTCAGTTACACCGATGATAATTTAGTATAAAACTTGTGGACGGGTGGGGAAATATGAAATCATCCATTTAGGCGTTTGACAACTCAGTAGAAGCGGTCTCTATAAAAGAATTTGGGTCCCAGTGAGTTCCAAGAGTTTGGACATTTTAAAATGTAAATAATGCCTAAAAAGGCGACAGCAAGTTTGGCAGTAAGAAATGTCAGTTGATAAGTGGTTGCAAGTCTGTGGAAGAGTCGTAGAAAACCAGTGGAGAAAGAAAGATATTGAGAATTTGAGTTAAGTGATTCGACCTGTGGGAGATTAAAACGTCAGCAAATCTCCCACTTTCTCGTTCCTCTCTGGCAATACAGTGGTTAGAGAATTCTAGTAATCCTAAATCGCTTTCACTCCCTCGCTCGAACATTGCAAAAAAGAGATTGGTCAGCTGACTGGCCAGAAATTAGACTAAAAAACTATCGCCGATCTAGCATCAGTATTTCCTCCAGTTTTAAACGTTGAAATGAAGGAATTACATTATGAGATAGAAACTAAAATTTAAAACGTGGGGTGAGGAGGAAAGTAGGTTTCCCAAACAGTCTTATACCCAATATGCGGACGTTAGAAAAAATAATCGTGAGGTATGAAAAGAAAGTTGTCAAACAGTTGGTGTTGGCTTTGAGTAAATTAAAGCAAAAACTTGTAGTTTGTGTCCCTAATAATAGATTAATATGAAACCTTGCATTCAATATTCACCAACAACTGAAACCACACAACAGCTTCTCAAAGTCAAGACGCTTGTAACTGTTTCTTCTCCTGTCAACTGTAAAAATGTATAAGTTTTCTCCATACATGACATGTCTATTTCAAATAAAAAGTCTACTGTAAAATCAACATTTACATATAAAAACTTTGTAAAAATTAAAATGAACAGCATTTTACATGTTACCATAATTACTGGAAAATTATTTCTTTAATGTACTAAATAAATTTCCAGTAATTATGGTACAATTTAAAACTTGCAATTCAGTTAGAACAAATTATCAATGTTGTCAGTCTCTGATATCGATAAAGTGAGGTTTTATATTTTAGTAAACAATCTGAAAATAAAAATTCTTTATATTATAAGGGACATATTAACTAGTTACTTTAATTTGTGGTTTTATTTTTAAATATATTATTGTATAAAATCTATTTTAAATTTTTTTCATGATTCTGAATTCACATAATTCTATTTCGTCTGTCTGTCACCACCACAAAGGCGATTAACTTCCAGTTCGGTTGATATAATTATTTTTTACGTAGGAAATGTTAGTAAACGACGTTCATATTTCACGTCTTTCCCAATGTGGACGGTTTCATTGCACTGTACGAATCTCTAAACATTCAACTTTATTATTTCCATGAAAAATGTTCAGATGAACTACTTCCTTAGTTCCGCCTGTCCATTATTTTCCACTCTACAACTCGTCCCCCACAGAAAAAACGTCGCAAGTCAGTCACTACTCTATCGCTATTTTCATGCAAGTGTTCTTATGAGCTACCTTGGTCCCACCAGCCCTGAGCTTTGCAGCTGAAACTTGCCATGCCCCGTACACGTTCTACTTGGACAGTGACTGCTGATTTGTGGAATAGAACCCCGGCAAGATGTTTTCCCGATCACTATAATCTCAACCTCTTCAAGTCTAGTGTTAACCGTTATCTTTTTCCTATCTAACCCCATCAACTGCATTTCTTGCTTTGTTTTTACATCATCATAAAATAACCCTCTACCTTGAGCAGCTTTTGGGTATTGTATCGGAGGAACTTTAGTATTAAAAAAATAAAGATTTAAGCCAGCTTGGCCAGTCGCTCTTGTGACATAGAAAATGTGATTTTTTTTATTAATTTCAATTTTGAAAATGACTTTTCACAACTTATGACTGAAAATTCGATGCCAAGCAATAATCTGTATGCAACGCACATCGTCAGAAGACCTCGAAACCACTTCCAAACTGAAGTCTCCAGAGCATGTTTAGGATTAGGAGGCATTGTATTTCCATCAACACAAAAAGAGCATCAAAAGATCAATAATTGTATATAAATGAATGACTGGCACATCATTAACATAATAATTTGCAAAGTCAGAACATTTCTTTTTAATCTCGCTTTCTTGTTTATCTTTAATTATAACTAAATTCAAATTCAGAAGAAATGAAACTGTCTGAGGACATGAAATATAACTACGTTTTTACATGGATCATGAACTCTACCATTCCTCTATTCATTTCTTGCTGTGTCGTCAGTTCATTATCGACATTGTTCTTGTTCGTGTCATTCGTATTCCCCATTTTCATAATATTCATTAGTTGAAAGTGTTGCATTGGAAATAATTTTGACATCTTTGAAATTCAAGATTTTAATAATAACTTGTAAATTTTAACAAAATTGCTTTCATTTAACCACCACAGAGAACCTTTTCTGCCTTCAATCAACATGGCTGATGTCAAACGCCAGCAAAGTAATAATTTGCCCTTCTCGGGCTCACATTTTCCACTGACATGAAGCGGAGTGATTATATTGAATCAATTGCTAGGTGTACGGGAGTGTACCGAAATGTTTATAGGCTGACTATGAAGGAATGACGCTAGAGATAAGAAATCTTGCATGCATTAATTTCAACTCTTCTTATTAATAACTGCATTGTTTCTTTCCAGGTAAAGTGACATCTGACTGTTCAAGAAAGACTTCAAATGTAACTAGTAACAACTTATCTTGAAAATGGACAAAATTTAGCATCGTGGTGTTATCAATTACCTGCAGAAAAAGGGTTTAGCCCCTATGGACATTCATTCTGACGTGGTTGTTACATTAATGGACGACACACAAGCTTTATCAACAGTGCAAAACTGAACAGCTGAATTTAGGAGGGAGAAGGGAGAGTCTTGAAAATGACCCAAAGTCTGGATGTACTGCAATTGAAACCACAAAGAAAAATATTGTATGATAGATGACAGAGGATTAATTATAAATCAAATAGCCACTACTATTAGAATATATTGAGATAAGGTTGAAACAGAAAACACCAAGTGAAGAGAGGCGTTTTCAAATAACCAAGATGTTAAAATGCTGTAAAAACTTTGAAATGTAAATGTTACAGAAAGTTAATTTAGAACACGAAATACAATCTTTTTGCAAGTGTACAAAAGATATCAGATTACTAATAGAAAATTACTAGAATAATGATAATTTGTAATTTTTAGAAAACGAAATGGATCTTGACACTGTAAGAATCAAAATTTAAAAAAAAGGATGTTTTGATTTAGAGTGGTTGATAGCGAACTGATAAACGATAATCTTGTTGTGAGCCTTGGAAACCAATCGATGATAAGCAAAATTGTTTACTCTCGGAGGAGTGAAAATGTACTTTGGAAGTATGTCAGTACATACTAGAAAACATATACGTTACCAGTTCTCTATATAAAGAGGCGAGCCAACAGGAAGATAGGAGAGTTTCGGGTTCGTCTGTCTTCGAATGCAGTCAAACTAAGTGGAGTGACGCCAGAGGTTCAAAAGAAAGCGTCCGCTGTGTGTTGCTGAAACGGAAGGCGAGAAACGAAATACCGCCGCTACTATCTAAGTACAGCTACACCTGTTACTACTACTAATACTAATACAACTATTGAGAACGAGAACATCGAAGGTTGTAGTAGTTGCGCTAAGAACAGACCAAAAAGGGGTTAAAACGAAGACCACATCTCTCCTTATTGAAATTATCCGAAGTATTTGTCTTTGTTTGGTTATTGTTCACACACAAGAAACATTCAACCTTGTGCAACAAGAACCATTATTTTTTTTGTGGTTGCTTTTATATATATATATATATATATATATATATATATATATATATAATAATAATAGATTCGATAAATAAATATATATATATAATTTATCGAATCGATTATTATATATATATATATATATATATATATATATATAATTTATCGAATCGATTATTATATATATATATATATATATATATATAATTTATCGAATCGATTATTATATATATATATATATAATTTATCGAATCGATTATTATATATATATATATATATAATTTATCGAATCGATTATATATATATATATATATATAATTTATCGAATCGATTATTATATATATATATATATATATATATATATATATATATAATTTATCGAATCGATTATTATATATATATATATATATAATTTATCGAATCGATTATTATATATATTTATATATATATATAATTTATCGAATCGATTATTATTATATATATATATAATTTATCGAATCGATTATTATATATACATATATATAATTTATCGAATCGATTATTATATATATATATATATATATAATTTATCGAATCGATTATTATATATATATATATATAATTTATCGAATCGATTATTATATATATATATATATATATATATATATATAATTTATCGATTTATTATTATGTTATTTATGATTCTCATCCGACCAACTCGCAGGTGGACCAAAGGGGAGCTTCCAGATTTCTACGACCTGATGACCACTCTCCAGGATCAAAACAATCACAACGTGGCTGGCGGGTGGCTTCGAATTGACATTGGGAACCGGAGACCTGCGTCTAACCTGTAATACTGGATCCTACCGGACCAACGGCCGGTCTTGTGGAGTTCGTGGGACCAGTGGGATGAAGATACGGTGTTACAATTGGTTGCCGTGACCAGGATTTGACCTCAGTGATACCCGGAGGACATTAAAGGAAAGGAGTTATAGTTGACGCCGCGACCAAAGATTATACCAAAGAATTACCTAAAAGATATTGGAATCGAAAGATTATATTGATCCGAAGAGCCGATAGTTACAGTAACAACAAAACAGCAGCAGAAGCACATCCCAGGTAAGTTACTTTTTGGTTTCTTTCGATTATTGTTTTTTTTGCTTCGTTCAATTGTGGTACACGAAAACAGCCAGTAAGGATTTAGTGTTACCCACGTCCTTCAAATTTACCTATTAATTGAGGAACACCGCCAGAATAGATGAGTATCGCTGGGTCAGACAGTACAGAGGGCGAAGCTACAGTCCCCGAAATAACGGTAGCCTTTAGGAATCTGTTAGGTGGGATGAAGTTACCCTCCTACCGAGGCAACCCGGCTGAGTTTCACAATTGGTTGGTAGCTGTACAAAAGAAACAGCTGGTATACGGGTTGCCAGACAGGGAGATGATTGTCGTTGGCATATGAGACAGCAGCTGGACCAGTCTCAAAATTTATCGGGGGCTTATACAGGGAAAACCCCCAGATAACAATGGACGAGCTGAAGGGAAACCTAATCAGACGATATGTTAGCGAGCGAACAACCGGTTCGAAAATTGTTTAGGATTAAACAGGAAGTAGGGGAAACTTTAGAAGACCTTGGAGATAGGATGAGAGGATTAGCGGGGAAGAATCTGGAAATAAGAGAAAATGGGGTGATTCAGGCGTTGTTAGCGAACGCTTTCATGGACGCAATCCGTGATGATGACGTGAGTGGTGACGTCCTAAAGGGTGGACCCTATAGGCTGACGGAGCTCCTAGAGGTAGGTAAAAAATAGCGATAGGATCTGGGAGTGGGTAAGAAATGGCAGAGACCAGGGTACCCAAAGACCCGGGGGTTAGAAAAGTACAAAGAATGGCTCCAGGAGTGGGGTAGTGAACATAAAACCCCGTAAGGACACGAAAGAGGATTGGGAGGCCGAAGCCGACCCCGACCGAAATGAATAGGATATATGGTACGGATTTTATAAGTCCACTCCGGGCCGGTACGGGTTGGTATGCTGGACACAGGGCCAGAGACTGTCCCACCAATTATGGAGGACACAGGGCCAGAGACTGTCTCACCAATTGGGGAGGTGATCCCTAATCTGTAGATCCGAATTGCACTGTGCGGAATTTTTGGCTACAAGGTAAAGTGGTGCACAGATGCAGGGGATAGGAGACTAGGGATTAAGAAAATAGACATCCTAGTACCCCCCGAGAAGAACAAGCGTTCGGAAAACGACAATGGGGTCCCCATAAATAAGAGGCAGGGTGGCCCCAATAAGAATAAGACCTCTGAAGTGCTGGACATGCGGTGTGACTGGACATTTTTCAGCGAACTGTAAATGGCGAAGCTGTTGGCAATGTGGAAAGGTTGGACACTTAAGAAGTAACTATCCGGAGAAAAAGGGTTCTGAGAGTGGAAGGGGAGAGGCAAGGAGGTCGAGAGAAACAGTCCCCACTCCAACCAAAGAGAGCTCCAAAAGAAGCTGGCTTAGAGTAGCGAATGATGAGTCCCTATTGGCAACACCCAGGTCGAGACTTGAGAGAGATAGGGATAGCCGACCGGGAATTAAAAATAAGGGGAGGTTGAGGAATAGAAACAGAGCCCAGATATTTCAGCTGTTTAAAGAGGGACTGAACTTCACCTGTAATGTATTGGTGGGGCACAAGACGGTAAAAACTTTAGTGGATACTGGAGTTTTGGTTTCCCTAATAAATTCCAAGGTGTTTAGACAGCTGGGGTTACGAAGAAAACTCCAACCAGTGGATTTCTTAATTAGCCAAGCAGATAGTAGTCAGATGAGAATAGAGGGTATGACATGGCTACCATTCAAATTGGCAAGGACCACAGGTGAACTGAAGGTGTATGTGGCACCTGATTTGTGTGGGGAATTAATTTTGCGGAGTGACTGGCTCAGGCTGAACAAAGCCCAAATCCGCTTTGACCCGGCTACATTGATCTTAGAAGGGATGGAAATCCTATTGGGGAATTAAGTGGAAAGGAAATGCCCCGTAGTGGCCCAGATCGATGTGAAACTTCTCCCTAGAATGGCTATTTCATGTGAAGGAAGGATAGGGTTAGTGTTAGGGTTAGACAGTAGAGAAACTAACGGAAGGGTTATATCAAATAACACCTACACAGAGGTATGATAATGTTGGAGAAGTGACCTTGTGTAGTTCCGTGGTAGAAGGGATGAAAACGGTGCCCCTATTGTTGGCTAATACAGCCAGTAAAACCATTACAATAAAACAGAGAGAAGAGTTAGGTTACGCCTGTCCGATAAAAATTATGAAGCATGTGAGAGTAAGCAAGAACTATGGAAGAAGGATAGAGACTAGTAGCCCCGAAATAAAGGAAGAAGACTTGATAGTGCCTGAAGGATATAAAGATTAGATAAGGAAACTGCTAGAAGCTAATCGAGATGTGGTAGCTAATACTGACAATAAGTTGGGACAGACCGGAACAGTACTTAAGAAATAGACACTAGTGACCACCTAACCATTAGATTGAGGCCTTATAGGACCCCAATCCATAAGAGAAAATTAGTGGAAGAAGCAGTAAATGAGATGTTGGACTAGGGAGTAATAGAGAGATCTAGGTCCCCATTGAGTTTTCCAATAGTTATTGTGGAAAAGAAGGATGGAGGGCATAGATTTTGCTAGGATTTTAGACAGTTAAGTGCCATTACAAAACCGTTAGCAGTACCTTCGCCCGGATCGATGATATTCTAGCACTTTTGGGAAGGTTAACCTGTTTTTCTACTTTAGATCTAAGGTCAGGCTATTGGTAGGTAGCTTTGGATGAAAAGTACCAGAAGACAGCTTTTACTTGTCATATGGGTCTTTTTGATTTTCGTTTGATGCCGTTTGGGTTATCTAATGCCCCAGATGTATTTACTCAGTTAACGTTCATAGTGATAGGAGGTATGGAAGATTTGCCATGGCTTACCTGGACGATATCATGGTGTTTTCTAAGACACCTGAGGAGAATTTTAGACACTTACAGAAGGTATTCGATAGACTGAGAGAGCACGGGTTAAAATTAGAATTAGTCTTAGTTTGTGAAGGATGAGACCAAGTACTTAGGTTTCGTCATAAACAAAATGGGAATAAAACCGGATTTAGATAAGTTAGAAGTGTTAAGGGCTATGCCGGAGCCCAAGACAGTGATGGAAAAAGATTTTCCAAATTACCCATTTCGAAAGGTGAGCATGGATATTTCAGGGCCCTATGGAGAAACTCCTCGTGGAAATTCATATAGCGTAAGCTTCGTGGACTGGCTGACGAATTAGCCATAAGCTTTCGCGATAACTGATAAGAAAGCACAAACAGTATCAAATATAATGCTTCAGGTGATATTTCCTAGATATGGAGCCCTGAGCAGTTGGTCCCTGACAATGGACCAGAGAATATAAATCAAATCATGGAAGAGACTCTGAGAGAATTAAATACTGTACACATTACCACCTTTCCATACCATCCCCAGAGCCATGCGAAAGCAGAGAAATTCCACTGGACCGTAGCCGATGTGCTAACGAAGTTGGCAGGTGATAATAAGGGGAGCTGGGATGAGTACTTAACCCGGGTGCTGACTGCTGTGCGATTTTCTAGAAATGAAACCGTGAAATTTTCTCCTTATTATATGCCATTTGGCAGGGATGTGATCTTACCGATAGATAATTTACTATGACCCAGAAGGAAATATATGGAAGATCACCATAAATTGATCTTGGAGCAACAACATAAGGTTTTTACGCAGGTGAGAAGAAAAATCAGGAGAACCCAGAAGAGGCGTAATGATAGAATAAATAAAAACAGGAAGGAAATTAACTTCCAACTGGGTGATCCAGTATATTATAAAGTACATCTGAGGGAAGGTAAATTGGATCGAAGATGGATTCCTTTTTATAGAATAGTGGAACAGACGGGACCTGTTATTTAAATAATTTGGGATCAAGTAGCAGGGAAAGTAAAACATGTACATGCTAACAATATAAAATTAGCATAGCTAGATGAATGGCAAGGAGCTAAGGAGAGGAGAGTAAACAGAGGAATGGGAAGGGCAACCTTGGTTGAACCCAAAGAATTACAGACTGATAGCGGGAGAAGGGGAGGAGGAAATTATGATTACCCCAGAGAGTTTGGCGAGAATAAAGAGGATCGACGATCATGGAAGTAGCTCCCAAGGCAATGAAGCGGATGGTGCACTGAAGATGAGTAGTGAAGAGTCGGATAGTTGGGAAGAAGAGAATGAGATTCCATTAGCTCAGGTTGAAAGAACGGTTAGAAACCGAAAAAGCATCTAAGGACGTAGAATTACCTATAAAGCTATGACTTAGAGGGACAGAAAGAACTAAAGCCCCAGAATAGAGAAAAGATTGATAAGGTATCTGCAGAAGAGCCCGTAAGGTAGACCGGATTGCCGTTATCGGTTATAACGTGTGTGTGGAAGAGCCCCCCATTGCATGCGTGACACCGCTGGCTGTGGACTGGATTACTTCCTTGGGTACTTATGCAAATAAAAAATTAGAAGTTGTGGCTGAGTACAAGGTGGAAGCGGACTTTTTAGCCTTTAATTTGGCCAGAAAATTTATGCTGCTAACAAGTGAAAGAGCGAACAGATGTAAAGTTGATGCTTTAAGCACCTGTGTATCCGCAAGGCCAATTTATGTGACTGGTAGACATGATCTGTGTGTATTTGAGTTATTTAGGAAAAATAAGAGGAATTAAGGAGAATTGTCAAATAGAAGTATTACCCAGTGTTATATCACCTTCAGCAATTAGCATATCGGACGGCAATTGGGCGGTAGCCACCCAAAGATAATTGAAATTATCCGAAGTCTGTGAAGAAAAGCCAACTAGAACTATAAAAGTGGGGCCACCATTGTTTATTGTAGAATTATCAATGAGGTGTGGCGCAAATGGATCCTCGTTGTCACCCCCTTATTACCAGGCAGAAGAAAAAAAAATAAAGAAAAACGAATCTTTCCTGAAATTAATGCTAACCAACGCGTGTGAATGGACAGAATTATGGGAACTTATAGTAAAGGAATTCCGAGATTTCTTTAAAGAAAATGCCTGACTTCTTGAGGCCCCTCAGAAAATTACACTAGAAGAGCTGAAATCTAAATTAAGCCTAGTGGGAAGAATTTATTTTTGTTAACCAGATTCTCGCCTGACGAACTCGCAAGTGGACCAACAGTGATCTTCTGGATTTCTATGGTCTGATGACCACTCTCCAAGATAAAAAAAAAAAAATCACAATTTGGTTGGAGGGTGGCTTCGAATTGACATTGGGAAGCAGGGACTTGTGTCTAACCTGTAATACTGGACCCTACCCGACCAACGGCCGGTCTTGTGGAGTGCGTGGGTCCAGTGGGGTGAGGATATGGTGTTACAATTATGTCTGAACTGTCTTCATTTGCTTTTTTGTATTTGTTAACCATCTGGTAATTTCAAACCTAATTCATCATTCAATTCCAAATTTAGATTGTTCTCCTTTCGATGTTTATGCTAAAGGAGATTACTTGTATCTCAACAAGAACATATGAATTGTCACTATCTCACAATCACCAGGTAAACCACATATACTTAACCAATGTCTCAGGGGATAATCAGGTTGACAATTCTCAGGTTACCAACTACTCTGGAAGAGGGAGACAATGTACAATGGTTGGAACAACCAAGGACCCCCCCCCCAGTTCAAAACATCAGCATATAATAATTAAAATGCCCAATCTTAGAAATTACACACACAAAAGATTAACTCACCTCATAGAAACTGAAGCATTGACAAAAATGTTTTTGTTTTAAATTGGGAAGCCAAATTGTGAAGGCTACAAATTTTTCATTGCCTTGAGCCAGGATTGTAACAGGTTTTTTTCCTTCATTCCCTATTCATGAAAGTAACAATGCAGATTCTGTAGCAGATGCATTTCACTTGACCAACTTATTCAGTGTTTTAACCCCTTTCCTGTCAATTATTTTGGAAAAAAACATTTCATTTTCAGACAATTTTTATTTGTTTTTAATATAGTAACTAAGAACCTGAGGAGCTTTGAAGTATCCAAGTATTGGCGAACACCTCTACCAGACATATTAGATATTGAACTTATTTCAAGTTCATTAGGGCATAAAAAGAATCATGATTGATGTATAAACCAGTCTGCTGGTTTGTGAATGTTATGTTTTCAAGTTGTTTATTTGTCCATGTCTGAAAAAGACACGTTTGGTAAAAAACGTATATACACATTACATCGAGGAAGGGGTTAATGACAACAGAAGTCAGTGTTAATTTCAGCAGGAATGACTGGGTGAAGACACAGAAAAAAAAATTGAAATTAAAGACATATTGATGAACAAACAAAAAACAATTTCAGGGATAATATTTTATTTGTCTTCCATGAGGAAGCCATTCTGTATAGATCTTCATTAAATAAATATTAGAGAATGTCACTAGAATTCTGTTCTTGGTTCTAAATGCTGTCATCAGTAAAGAGTCTGAAGCTCTGACAAACAATGGTACATGTCCGAACAGGCCAGTTGATAGGAAAGTAGCCCAATATTCCAACCCTAGGTTTATCTCTGAGATCCCAAACAGGAAGTATACACAATTGGGATGAAGTTCTTGGATGAAAAAAAAAAATGCACAAATTTACATAGAACAGTTCACAACCTGTAAAAGAATGTAGATTATGTGTTGATGGCAAAATGTTCAGTGAACTTCTCATATTTCTAAGTTACTTCCAAATTTTTACCAAGTGAGAATCACTATTAAAAAGAGAAAAAAAAAAACAACTTTTGCTGCCAAGCTATAGAGAAAGGTAATTTGCTAATCTTATTTTTTTTTTTAACCTGTCTATATTTCTGAGGACATGGGAAGAATGTCTACACAGATGTCATCAAACCAATCTTCAGAAATGCTAACAAACTGACAATTCTGGGTTTGGTTTGAGATTAACAAATATCATCTGAAGAAGGCCAGAGTGTACAATGGCCAAAATGTTTTGAATGTAACAATAAAGAGGACAACCGTCCAAACAATGTAAATAGTGTAAATACTTATTTTTTAGATGTTAGTTTGAAATTACCAGAGAAAATCCAAACAGACAAAACCTTTGAAGTCTTATTACATTTTCAGTGCTACAATAATACTCAAACCTATGAAGGAAGTTTGATTTCAACAGGGCAGAGATAAAATGTCAGCAAAGAATTAACTTCCACAACTTACTGTTTGTATGAGTTTCAGTCACATTAAATACTTCTCTTTTCTGTACTGGTTATACATTGAATGAAAAAACTGACAATTCATGCCAGCAAGTAGACCAGTCCTCTTCCCCTCAGATTTTTTTTTTTCTTGAAAATTACTCATGAAAGTTTTGAAATGTTGCTCTTAGTATTTGACATTTTTTAGAAATCTAATAATTGGCTAATCTCATTTTCTGAACATACCTGTCTACTAGGGAGGCTAGCCAATCTCTGTCGCAGACACATGCTCAGGCATATTTGTGTTTGTAGAATACACACAGAACCTACCAGTTGTTTATACAGGCTGAGTAGACCTTAGTTATAGTGTCTGGGAGAGAGAGCACCTAATCTGTTATAATCAGCAGTTTGAACAGCACCAGTATGCTCAAGCCTTTGATCACGATTTGTGACTTCATGCTAGCACAACCATCAACGAATTCTGAATAGTTCCGTCTACCCAATTTCATCCACAAGACATGTATTAACCCATGGTATGGTTCCCAGGAATTTTCAAAATGTGTTGCACACTAGGATCAATAACATCAAAAAGTCACCTTGATAAATCAACTAATTCCTAAATGGGACTAGAGTTGCTTTAACATTTACCAAAAACTGATACTGAATACTATTTTGACCACTGAGCAGAACCAAAGCAATGTAGCTGATAAGCTTTGTCCTTTTCTAAAGAATCAACAATTAAATTATTTATTAGTAACATCATATTTCAGATATTCTTACATTTTAATTACAATTTCATCTTTTTCTTTTATTGGAAGATCAATCAACAATGACTCAATCTACTTCTGATTTCTTGTATTATCCCACACAATCAAATACTATAATTTCTACAATAGACGAATCACTAATACACTGTGTATTGGGATTGCTTACACACACACACACACACACACACACACACACACACACACACACACACACACACACACACAAAACAAAACAAAACAAAAACTGACAAATCCTTCAGTGAACTCCCAACTGAAAGTTCAAGATAATAACTACCTGACAATACTTCTCCCAGATGATGTCTCCATTTCAATGAAAGGCTCAGAACATTCCCTAATTTTTAATATTCAATAAGATACAGAAGGTAATTATACAGGATTCAAAGGAACGTGTATGCTATTAACAGAAACAATTACAACAAAACAAAATGGTGGGGGTGTAAGAAAAAAAATATTACTGCAAGACTGAGTTCCTTCTAAAAGTGGGATAAAATTTATAGATTCAAATTCAACAGGTGACAAACAAATTTTTTCTCCTGCACGGTAATAACTTATCATGTCTCTGTTTTCCTCCGTGTGTGTGTGTGTGTATATATATATATATATATATATATATATATATATATATACACACACACACTTATGAATTTATTTTTTCAAAAACACTGTTGGTCTTATAAATTGTTTTTATCAAAGTTGCTGCCAAGTTTACAAATAACTAGTGAGTTCCTTAACAATATTTTCAATGGTTAATGGGGCAATAGATTTTAACTACATAAATATTAAAAAGCATGGAATTCTGAGAGTTTAAACAAATTTGGAAGAGGATCAAACTTCCCTTAACCTGAAATCATTTTTCACTGATTAGCAAATGAGAATTTGTAAATGACATTCCTCCAAAAACATCCACTGCATTATTTCATGCTATTGAGATAATACAACAACCATTAAACTGAAAGATAATTCTTAGAGCAACAACAGGAAAAAGACAACAGATACAAGAGCCCAAAATATGATAAATAAAGTTGTTTGAGAAACGAACATTTTTTTCTTTATGCATTTGATTTCATGTTGTTGGGTCATTCATATAAAAAGATATTCTAAATTCAAGTTACTTAGTTTTTTTCCTTGAAGGGACATTCATTTAAATAAACACAGAAAATTTTAATTCCCTAATATTAAAAGGCTAAGTAAGTAGGAGAATTAGTTTCTTAAAAGTTTTTAACATAAAAAAATCTCTTCTCATTAAATATTTTCCAAGTCAGTTTTATTTGCCATGAAAAATGTTTTGTTTACACTGAGTATTATTTGAAGTGAAGAAAACAAAATGAACAGCTATGAAAGTTGTTCCTTTCTGATTCTTCATGATTCATTGATTGATAAAAGAGTTAAATTGAATTTTATAGTTTGCTGTATTAGAATGTTTATTTCTTTTTATCAAAGACAGAAGCAAATCTAAAAAATCTGGGTCATTATGCCACTAGTGTCAAAGGTTAATCATCATTAAAGGCAATATACAACAGCAGTTGGTCTTTGCCTTCAAGGAAGCTTGGCTTTGAATTTATATTATTGCATGTCCTTTTTCCATAGGTTGTAGTAGCACTTCTGGTTCCAGTATGACCAGAGGTGGATTGTTTTCAATTACAACCCTTCCCATAAAGTCATTGTTTACAGACTTTGAACCTGTATGCTACATGAATTTTGCAAAATGAAAAATTAATAAAAACAAGATAAATTTTATGCTTATCTATTTTACTCTATTTAATATTATGGAATATTATTAAAAAAACTGGGCAAGATTCTAAACAACAAAAATATATTGAATTATGGCAAAGATGAAACTTTTTCTGAAAGAGAGAAATTATTAAGTTATTAAACATGAATAAATGCTTAATAATGGGAGAATTGTTTACTTGCCAGTTCAAATCTAGTAATGAAAATATTAGAAATTGAATGCACATTTCAATGTTAGGAAAATCTCTTGTAGAAAACCTTATTTACAAATTATGTACTAATCAAAATCCAACAGAAATGTTTCATCTTGAGATCAAAGCTTTTCATATAAAGCACAAATCCAATGATTAAAAGATAAAATGTCAAAGAAATTGAGTGATGTGAAGAATTAATAGTGAACAAAATTCTTGCTTTAACAGGAGCCTTCATTTTATTACAGAAAAAGGAGTTGATGAAAATTGTACTAAAGGAAAATAGTTTTGCTTAAATAAAATGATTTTGGAACAACTTTTAGAAATAAACTAATTTCATGGTAATTTTTTGTTCAACACACACACACACACACACACACACACACACAATCATGATGAGGCATAGAAAAGAAAATGTAAAAACACTGATTGCATGGGATTTTTTAAAGTTATTTTCTACTATTATAAAAAAATTTTAACAATGCATCTATTTTTAAAAATTTGTATTTTAAACTTTCAAAAAGAATATTGGGAATATGCAATAGATCTAATAATTTTAAATCTACAATATGGAGCAAGAGTTTATATAACATATATAAAATAATGGAATGTCCTATTGTGAATGGAACATATGTGTGTGTGTGTGACAATATTTTATAACAAGTCATATTTTAAAGAAGTTAATTTATTAACATGAATTTAAATATTAATGAAACTTAGATTTTAACATGAAAATTGGAGGAGAAATTCTTTTGATTTTCTTCTGTGTGTGTGCGTGGGGGGGTGCTAATATTTCTTAAGGTTAATTTTGAAAACCTCTTGTTATTATCTGTCTTAAGAAATATTAACCTCCACACAAGAAAATCACTCTAAAAACTATGTCACTAATATATTTAAAATAGGTATGTTAGTATATACATATGAATGGTAAGCTGTAATCTACTTCAGTAGAATGAAGAGGTTAAAGCTAAGACTGATCCCCAAAACAATGTTATGAGAGTTTAGAAGATTTTAATATCACAAACCAATATTCTGAAAATAAATGAAGTATAAATAACTTTATTCATCTACATTTGTACTTTAATGCGCAAATATCATGCATAATGCACACGCATACAAATATGTATGTATATATGTAGCCTATTTATCTTTCTATGAACTGGAAAGTAGATAAGTATATGATTACCAAATAGATGTCCATGAGAATTCTTCAAAAGAATTTTGTCTGATATGATATATAAAGATGTGTATGGTAATGTATTTCTAAATAATTTTTGAAGAGCACATTTTTCTAGATGAAAAAAAAAAAAGAGAAAAATCTTTGCACAAAACATTGTCTTGTTGCTAATTAAAACTGACAAATAAAATCCCTAAACTCCAAGGAAACTGAGACATATCCAATATTGATTTTATTATTTAAGCTCATACTCTGAAAAATAATTATTTTGCTCAATTTGTCAATTAAACGATCCCCCAATAGGATTAAATGTTCAACCAAAGTATAAGCATTAGCATGCCAGTCTCACAAACTAAAAAAGAGTTTGACCCTCAATAATGTAGCTTAGTCAAAGAAAATACAAAGTAAATATCTGCTAGAACCACTTTAAAGCACAATTCATGCAATCAATGTGTTAATGGTAACAAGAATGAAACCGACAAAGTAACTTGTTGTAAGTTTGGGATCTGGTATGATTAAGAATAGATGACATCCAGAGGGTGCAATACAGTCTTTTGACTTATTACTTTTGCTTTTTGAAAGACTTGATCAATTAGTAACAATGGATTAAATGAAGTTCAGTGTTTTGACCAGTAGAATCTCCGATCTTCTATTGTTGAAGGCAAGCAAGGATTTGAACTGAGAGATGACCACCTAAATGTTTTCAATTTGGGATTCCACTAGGATTTGATTATTGCATATTCTTTCTTATAAATCTACAAGCATCACAATGAGAATATATAGAGCTCAGAAGTCAAAACTGATAGAAAATTTCACTTTGTTTTCATTTCCTGCAGTAGAAAAAAAATGATACTTATGGATTTTTTTTTTTTACCCAACTTTTTCACACACATGCATACATTTATATAGATGCATAAATGTATGAATTATACATATACCTGCAGACATATATGCATAGTAAAATAGTACAAAGTGCTTATATTTTACCAGGTAGGGTTTATAATTGGAGAGGGTCACATCCACCCCCAACTGAATAACCTCAGTTAATATACATCTTATTAAGACCCAAGAAAAAATCCAGGCTATTAAATTGTTTGGCCAGACATCAAAGCAAACTCTCACTCCCCTGTTGAGGATCTCACAAAACCTGAAAATTGATTTTGACAAAGCTGGGGACTTCAATCTTCCTCTATAGCAGATGTGGAAAAAATCATCACATAAAATCATTTTTTCATGGAAGTATGGAGTCCTTCCTTTCCTTCATAATTTTTTGTAACAAAATCAGTCATCATATTCATTGAGCAAGAAGTGTGTAATGAATGCCACTCGCTTCTTTTCTATTTCCATTTGTTCCGTTTTCTTTGCGCCAACAGGGCTTGTGGCTTCTTCATCAAATGAGTGTCGCAGAAAAAGCCGACCAAATATAGAAGCTGAAAGTGGAATAAAAAGATCAATCAATGCAATAATCAGAACATGATGAACCTTGATATGTGGGCATCATAAATTGAACAGTGAAACAAACAAATAAATTGAAAGAGAATCATTCTATGTCAATTTAAGTCTGACATACTTCAGATACAAAAAGAAGTTTTTTCTCACTTTAGAAGAAATTCCTCAAGGTTTCTATTTTTTTATCCCAAACAAATAATCTGTCTTAAAATCAAAAGATGCAAGAAAGTTGGTAATTTTTCTATCTGCCACTCCCTACTGACTTAAAATCATGTGATAATGAAGTTTATTTAATAGCTATACATCAGGTGGGAGATCTGTAAGAAAGGCATGAGTCAAGTACTACAAAAAATCATCTTTCCTCATCACTTTAAACAAAGTTTTCATGGGTTAACAGAAATGTCTAAAGTTTTTACTTGTTCTAAATTATATAAATTTGGTCATGACTAAATAAATTTTACATATTTCAATACCTATAACAAGAAGATTTTATAGCACATAAGGCATTTACATTACAATAACCAAGTTAACATCATCAAATATTTCTGTATGTCTGCAATACCCTCATCATATTAGTAGGGGTTTCATAAGTGACTCATTTCCTCCTGAAAAAAGAAAAAAAAATATGCCTAATAAAGTAAAAGGTTGTTCAATACTATTGAATATCATGATAGTTGTCAGTTCTTTATATTAAAAACATGCAAATTGAGATGAGGGAAGAAAATAGCTGAAGGAGGTTATTTAACTTTACTGCAGTCTACTGTGTTCACCCATTTTGAGTGATGACGTCAGGAGAAAATGGTAAGCAGGGTCAATCAAGTGCATTCACTGCACATATGAGCAAGGTCTCACATTTAACTATTTGAATGAAAAATTAGATTGTTCAGCTATGTTGCTAAAAGGATTACCACTAGTAGTTGTAGAATAAAAATGATCAGATGAATATCAATATTGGTAGAATTATTAGAATTTGTCAAGATATGGAAAGGATGTGAGAAATTCTGTTCATTAGTTTTCGTGGGAATAAATATTTGGTTACTCACCCAGAGTTTTGACATCCAACTGATTACTTTCTGAATATTCTAACAATTCTCGTAAAAATGCACAGATATACTTGAAAACAGTTCTGTGATGTTCAGGAATGGTGCTGAGAACCTGCAGGAAAAAAAATGAATAAAAAATGCCTAAGAATTTCAAGAGTAGAAAATCAACCATATTTTCCTTTCAAGGAAATAGTTCTTAATAGAAAGCAATAAAACTACCACTGTATGCTTACATCAGTAAAATATGGAAGTTGGGGTGAAGTCAGCTTTTGGAGGATTTGTTTGCTCAGTGACCGTAACAAATCTCTAAGCTTGACTGTACCTTTCCACACCAGTATTTTTGAGCTGCTTCTATGAATGAGTTTCATTATTTACACAGATGCTATAATTTTTTTTTCAAACATTCTGATTTCTTGCATTTATTTTAATAGAGAATCATGCAATATATTAAAAACATTCTGTATAAAAATAATGCCATTTGAGATGCAATGTAAAATTTCATCCCTCTAAAGACATTATAGGCAAAGTGAGTAGCAATAAAAGAAATAAAATTAACATTTTCTTCCTTGGGAATTTCTGTATAAAGTACAAATCAGATGGCCATATCATTTAACCTTCATTATTTCTTGACAAATGATTGCAATTTTATTTTTCATTTAATATGACTTGAATATAAATTTCTTTGTAAGGGGTAATCACAGATTATATAGCCCATGTGTCTATTGCTCATACGTGCGTGTAGGATACCACAGCATTTAATAGTATTTGCTGGTATTTTAAGAAACATGATTCAATCAAAAATATCTTACAACCTAACTCAAATTCTTATCAACAATTGATGCATTGAATTGAAAAAAAAAACGTTTACCAAATGAGTGAGCATTGTTATAAAATTCTTCAAAGCCATTCCAAAAAGCCTACTCCACAGCTAAGTACTAATGCCTTTTCATCAGTCTAACCATTTCATATTGACTGCTAATTGAATCAAATTTTGATTCTCATCTAAAACAACTTCAACTAGGTTGAAATAAAGTGAATTTGATTATTTTTTACAGCTTATCAACCATTTGTAGGTTATTCAAAGCCAGAAAATATTTTTAGATTGTAAGAAATTTTTTTGAGATAATAATGATTCACTGATACAAGTTCGATAGATTCACCTTTAGCTTTAGATCCAGGCCTTTTCCAATGGTATTTGCACCTAGGTGAATATAACGGACTCAACTGAAATTGAAGTCATAAGACTTGCCTACCTGCCCTCAAGAATAAAAACACTTATGTGATTTCATAGAGAACACAAGAGAATATATGCTGCACTCCCACCTATTACAGCAGGAAATATTTATTTTTTTATCTCCAGTAGTCAAGGTAAAATACTGGCTTATGAAAGAGTCTTATCTTTGCCTATTGGATGCAGAATGATTTTGCATTATAGATTCAGTCTAATTTTAGATAAAGTAAGTCTTCTATGAGTTTTTTTTTTACCTGTTTGCAGGCTTTACAGTTATTGCAGACCTCAAGGCACTTTTGGTGGACATTGTATGGTATTACAGGTTCTGGTAAACACTTGAGGAAGAGAATCAAGGCTCCAGCCACAGAATGGATGCTGCCAGGTAAAAGAAAGTCAAGGAAAATGAAACCCAGAACAAACAATGAAAAGACATTCCAGTTTTAACATCTTAGTACTTGGAGATAACTGTGAAATCTAGGGTTCAATGCTAAAATGCTCAGTTGTTGAAACACCAAAAAAAAAAAAAAAAAAAAACTGAAATGAAATCATTAAGAGCGCACTTTTTGGGGATTCATTCAGGTATATTTAGGAATCATCACGTTTTACTCCCTGGCTAACATTATTACATATAGGAATGATTTCAAGAATTTCACTAGTTTTTTCAGAGCTTTTTAGTCGTTATTTTATTTACAACATTACCTAAATGGAAATTCACTTCTACCAAGTGAATTTATTGGCAGGGAAATACACAAAAGCTCCTTTTTCTTTTAGTCTGTAAATATTCAAGATACTCATACAAATGAACCCCATCAACACAAACAATGTATTTTACCATTATTTACACATTTCAGGTTTAAGCATAACATGCTTTGCCAAGATAGAATCCTGAGAAACATTAAAAGCTCTCCTATCTAACTTTGGATAATACATCAATAAAACCCCGTCAGATTACATAACAATATTTTAAACATTACTATTAAATGAACAGGTTCACATTATCAAACACAATCATCTATTATTTCTTCATTATCCTTTGCCTCAATATTTATTCTTCATAATGTTTAAAAAAGTTGTACATTCAAAAAGTAAAAAATGATTGTGTATATTATAAAGAGTACTGTCTCATAATAAAACCAACAATTTTACAAACACCACCAAATCAACATATGACCAATTATATTTTGGACTTTAAATTTAGAAATAACTTTTTAAAAAATCACTTTGTTTCTTTTATGTGTCATTTAGTAGCTGGCATGTTGGTGAAGAAATGAGTCGCATGTGCTATACACAGATTTGAAAAGGTCAATTGTTTTACCAAAAAATGGAATTGGCATGCAATCAGAGAATTCACCAAATTTCCATTTCTCTGAGGATCTTGGAACCAACAGAATGAGAGTGGTAAAATATCCTTTTGGACTTGACCCCAAAAGAGCAGAATTTATAACAACTTGTTATGCAGTTTCTTGGCAAAGTTTAGGAAGAATTAAAAACAAACAATGTTCAGAAAGCTTAAAGAAGGATAATTGATTTCTGAACAAATGTAACATTAATTGCTTTAAATTATCTTGCATAAAAGTTAGAAAATCTGTTACACACTTGAATTTGCTTCAAGATGATCAAAATTCCAAATTTCTGGATAAAAACTGGTGGGACAATGGTAGCATACTGCATGGTTTAGACACATAAGCAATACCAAATCATCACTTACTACTTTATTAGTCAGTTACCAAATCATTAGTAGAGAGATGGCTAAGATTCCTCATCAGAATGAATACAAACATTGGTATACTGTTTAAAAGAGTCCTTATTAGACAACAATAAAGAAACTCAACCTTAAAATGAAGAAGAAGCTTCAAGCAAACAAAAATTCCTCTTTCCAAATATTGTTCAAATCATCTTTCTGAGTTTATTAATAAGATTACTGCTTTAAGAAATATTCTTTTTAAGTTACCTGATGATGTTGGCAAAAGTGTTAAAATAGTATATCCCAAATATAAGATCAAGAAAATAAAAAAACAGCAAAGGATATGAATAGTTTCTGGCATGCCAGTATCCAGACAATCTCGTATTTTTTGAATTTCTCCAATGAGGCCACTTTCTTGGAAAAGACCCTCCTACAGAGAAAAATGATAATTCAGCAATCAACGGATTTCAATTAATCAAAATTACAATGTTCGTTTGTAAATTAAGTCAAATTATAAGGAAGTAAATCTGGAAAAAATACTAAAAGTCCAAAAGCCTTTTGGAAATATTTTAGGGTTATAAAAAGTAACAAGAACAGATAAATGCTTGAAAAGGAAAGTGAATTTGTTGTAGATATTTAAACAGAGCAAATGAAACTGTCATTTAGTAAATATAGTATAGTTCAAGTATCCATCTATACTGAATAAAAGACTTGAATGAAGCTGCTGTTATAATATCAATAAAATGATTTCCTATAGTTTTAAGTATTGTTTCCATCAGAATGAAGCTATTCAAAACTGATTAAATTATAAAACACAACTTTACATTTTTTTAATATGATCCACGTAAATTTTTATACTAAAGGAAAAAAAAAATGAAATGTATAAGAAATATCTATTTTCCAGTTTTTGCTTTCAATTAAAAATTTAGTCATTCACGGGCATAAATGATCCTTTTAAGTAACATTGGTCATCTCCAGTAACTTCATAAAGCAATTACTCAAAGAAAAAAAAAAGTTGATTTCATCTGTTCCTGGTAAATTTCCAATGATAAAATACTATGAAAGTAGTAAATATATTTTCTAGGAGAGATTATTCTGTGATATTGCTTTTTCAAAGCATGCATTTTTTTTCTTTTTTTAGAAATTATAGTTACAAATAGTATCTGTCACTAAGAAATATATTTCCAAATAACAGAAAAGAGGTTGAGCTCCCCACCCCAACACCATGAGGAGTAAAAAATTCTCCAGATCCAAAAGTATAATTAATCAAAGATTTATGAAGGAAGATTTACTGTTGTTAAATTCATTTTCACAATTTTTTTCAATTCATATGAAGCATGAGTAAAGTATCCAATGGTTCATGTTTTAAAAGAAGTCATTTAGATGACTTAATAATACTTGTCAAAAACTCTTTCACATTCTGCACTTGATAAAGGGAGATAATTATATCACCTTAGAAGATTCACTTAATTGCATCATTGCGAAAATCGTTAAAATTATTTTTACCAACGCATGAATTAAAGTTTGCATCAATTTTCATTTTTTCAAGAAAGCTGTTGACTAATTTCACCAGGGAAAATGGTTTCTTGCACATTTATGATGAGGATGATGATCTTAAAAAGATTTTTATGGTTTTAAAAGACTAGACTACAAGTAATTTTAATGCATATTATTGAAAGATACTTTGTAACTATTTTTAAAACTTCCTGAAGTTACAGCTTTTGGAGATTTACTGGCACTTGAAATTTGCTTATTGGCTATTTCTTGTAAGTGTGAAGCAATTGCTGTAAATCCATGCTCAGCCTAACAAGTTCCACCAATGCTCATTGGGAAAGCTGGTGGTAAGTGTAGGATGCAAATTGCTTTTTTGCATTGCTTGATTTAGTGAAAACTTATGACAGACATAAAAGGAATTTCAAAGACTTTTAGATTTTGCATCTAAAAATTCTTGACTACATCACCACTACATTGCCAATTTTTATCCATTGAGAAAAGCAGTGAATCTCAATATTTTTGTTTGTCTCTTATTTGTTGTTACTCCTTATGAAGTTTTCCCTTTGAGAGAAGTCTCATTAGAACAATTCCTACTGATTTGTTTTTGCATCATGCCAGCATAATGAATGAAAGTTTCTGCTGAAAAATTTAAACAAACAAATCTCCTCTTCTGTTGTTGATAAATCTACAAATCTGTCAGATAAAAAGCAAAAAGAATAGTTATCTCATTCTGTCTGAATTTTTAGGATACATTTATAATGTAATGAACTATGAACTATTTTTTCTGTTCCAGTTAAATTGAAAAATTTCCAAGGTCAGGTGAATAAACCTTACAAAGAAAAAAAGTAAACCTACAGAGATAGATTAACACTGACTTTGAAGTTCATAACCTATTGTGTTGGTTATTTTGACTCAGTGTTCTCCAGATAATGATTAATTTGAATGTTTTAATAAATAACAAAAAATATATGAAAAAACACTATTTTTTTAACTAAAAGTTGTGACACTTACATACTCCAGAGAGAGAAAAAGAGCTTACTAAGTTGAATTAAATCTTATAGGTTACTTATAATGGTTATTAACCCCATAAATGTAGTAACTATTTGAAAGTAAAATCTACAATTTTGGGTTATTTTGGTTTCTTTTTAAAATATCTAGTTTAAATATTCATCCTAAATAACCAATGGACAATTTATTCAGATTGATATAATTGTGTTAAAGGTTATGATCTATTCAGATATTGAAGGACTAAAAACTATTAACCGATTGTATTTGATAAATGATACTTCACTACTAATCAACACAACCATAAAATGTTAAGTACAACTATTTACAAGCCGGGCTTTTGTTCATAGATGTTTAATATTAGCAACATATTAAACTGTATCGGTTACAAAGGTGATAATTTTATTGATTTAGGAAATAACAATAAAAAATAGTGGAAATTGAAACACAAATGTTTGATTTAATTACTTTAATGTCAAATATATATCATAAAATATTTTCCTTATTAGGTAAACTTTCCATCCCACAAAAAAAAAAAAAAAAATCATAAATACATACAAGAAACCCTACAGATGAAACAAACAAAAAAGACAAATTATAATCATTCATAAAATTTGGAAGCATTTAAAAATAATGCTTTGAAAATTTATAAACTGATTTTTGTTGTCTATATTTAAATTTTTCTTCTTAAGAAAACTTATTTAAATAAGAAATCTATATTTTTTTTTAAATCGCAATTATTACAGGGAAAGAAGTACTGAAGTGATTTCAGTATTAAAAAAAGGCAAGGATACAAAAGATATTCAACTCTTAAAAATGAGCTTAACTCGTCATTGTTTCAAAATTAGCATAAAGGTCAGGAAAAACTTAGTCATAAAATTCTCTCAATATGGAAATGGTAACCACTAAAATGTTGATAAGGGGATTTAATCTCACTTGTGTTCGTCCAAACTTGTGAAGATGATCTATTAACCGCCAAATTTCTTTTGGTACTGCATATAGTCGACCTCCTGTGGCTGCAATATCAACTTGCTTTAAACTACCTGGCTGTTCCTGAAAATAAAATACAATGAAAGAGTTACTTAGATTCTGTGGTTTTTCTTTTAGAACATTTCAATAGCTATTTTTTACAATCAAGTACAACTTTACAAAATGGAGAAAATCATGAAATAGAAAAAGATTGCAACATAGAAAACAATGCCATAATCATTAAGAAATTTAAATGAAAATACCAAACAAATTGGAATATAGAGATTTCACTTAGTAAGAAATATGAACAGATTATCAAGTTAAATAATGAAATGTAATGTTCAAGAAATAATTTATCACCAAGTTGAATCTTGAGATTTAAAAAAAAAAATTGTATTATGTGTCAAGCTAACAATGATATTCAACCTCACAAATCTGTTTTGTTTTTACAATCTGGGAATAACCTGGCCAGTCTTTTATCATTTTGGCCTTTCAATAGATGATACTAACAGGGGGTCATATACTCCTCATTTAGTAAAAGCTTATTCCTCTATATGATGGGCTGCCATTCTAGGCTAAAGAGTTCCATCTACTCTGGTTTGTGAATTTTCTTTCTCTTAGGTTGACTGCTGGCCAAAGCTAATGAGCCTAATGTACTTGATAGCTGCAAGGCAATGAAAGTTTGAATTTAGAGTTTTCATTCTCCTAAACTGGCTGCAATTTAAGAGTCTGCCTTGCTATTTCTCAGAATTAGAGAGAGAAAAACTCTTACCAAATCAACAAGTTGAGCTACAGGTACTTCTCTGATAGGTCGCTGCATCTGGATAAGTGCTTCAATGGAAGACCCAAAACTGGTAGGAATGAAGTTACCATTTATGGTAATGTGACTTGGAGTTAAGAAATATATGGCTGAAATAAAATACTAACAAGCCCAGACACATAGTGATATGTACTTTAGAGACAATAATCAAATTTGTTATGATTTAAATAACATCCGTTGTATTTTTTTGAAGAAAACAGAATACAAAATTTTTTTTTTTTTTTAGAAAAATCCAAGATATATATAATTTCATATGTTTGATAGATGATAAGACACCTCCACTTCCAAATGACTCAAATCTCCCAGGTTTTATGTGTTTGCATGTTATTTTTTGTTCAGTATATGTAAATTTTAATTTTTTTCAGGTATGAAAAAAATTATTACAAAAATCACAGAAAGCTAAAGAAATTCAACAATTAAGTAAATTTAATAAGCTATATTTTTCAATGATTTCACCCAGAGTGTGAAAGAATATGGAATATGGGAAAAGAAAAATACTGTTAAGGGGAGAGAACAATAAAAGAACAGGAATTAAGACAGAAGATAAAGATTGATATTGAATTTAAATTTTTGAAGATCAAAGTTGATTGGAAAGCAAGAAACTGGAAGAGAGTTCACAAGTATGAGAGAAGAAACTGTTAGTATAGAACTTACAGTTACATCTAGCAATTTCAACTGCAAAATGACAAGACCTAGCTGCCAATCTAGTATTGCACTTAAATTCAGAAAGAGGAAAGCTCATCAGAACAATTACCATAGAAGTATTTACAGAAAAGACACAAGGAGGCTACATTATGGCAGTGGGAAATTGACTGAAGTGAAGATGCCAGTCAGGACTGATAACATTGCAAATTTTTCTTTGAATTTTATGAAGGATCACTAAATACATAACAGAAGCACTAGATCAGATGTGTCAGCAATATTCAATGAATGGATGAATTATAGGTTTATAAAAGTGTAAGATCAATTCTGGTGAGAAAGATTGCCTAGCACAACACAGTGAACCAACTTTCCTAGCAGCAAACCTAGCAATTGATTCAAATAATCTTTCCACTTCATGTCAGTGGAAAACATTAGCCCAAGAAGGTGCAATGACTCACTCTCCCAGAGGTTAGCATCAGCTATGCTAATGGGAGGCAAAAACATTTCCCTGAGGATTAAAAGAAAGTAGTTTTCGTTTTGGAGGTGTTAAAATTAATAAGCCATTTTTCACTCCATTTAATAACAGATTGTAGGACATTTTTGAGATCAGCTGCCAATTTGACCTCATCAAACTTACCTTTAAGGCAAGAGTAAAGAGTTGTGTCATCAGTATAGATCCGAACTTGAGAACAGAGAAGATCAGAAGGTTGTTGAGAAAAATTAGGAACAATGTAGGTACAAGAATAAAGCCCTCGAGAACACCCACATTACTGTTAAAATATTTAGATGCCATTCAAGATCATTTCGCGATTTGATAAGAAAGATTGAATCAGATCAAAAATTTGTCCAAAATTACACTTGTGACGAAAACCAGCATGTCAAACCCAGTCAAATGCCTTTGAGATAGTCAAAGCGACAGCCTGAGATTCAACATTCTTATCTAAAGCTTGATAGACACTTTCAGTAATAACTGTTAATACATCTGCAGTTGTCGTAGATAAAGCTATATTGCTTGATGAGGTGGGATGCTTAACCTTCATACTTGATTTAGTACTTTGCCAAAGAGAGGTAGAAAATTAATAGATCAACAGTTCAAAGGATCAGATGGTTCATCAGTGTTCTTCAAAACAGGAACTACAGAAGAGGATTTCCAACAATCTGGAAAACAAGAAGCTGCAAAGCATCTATTGTAGAGTTTAAAGAGAACAGGACCCAGTTCAGGAGCACATTTCTTAAGGACTATTGTAGGGATGCTATCAAGTCCATATCCTTTATGGGGATCCAGTTTGCAGATGATAGCAGAAACCATGGCCTGAGTTAGATATATATAGAGACTCAGTTCTAAGTGGAAAGTTGAGGATACTCCAGAGGTGTAAAGTAGAATTGGAATTCTCTTTTATTAGCAGAAAATGATAACATCTCAAATTGAGTGAAGAGAGGATGGATAGAAGAATTACATTCATTTAACACACTATTGCAGAGTTGCTAGTAATCATGAGAACTAAACTTGTTAGAGGTTATGCAGTGTCTCATTCTGTCAGCACAAAGATTTAGCCTCTTTGAGGACATGTTTGCAATTATTAAAAATGAACACAAAAAGACGCTTGTGGTGATCAGTACTATCACATTGGTACAGCTGGAAAAAGTGATTCCTATGGGCTATAGTGGCTGAAAAGGCAGGAATGATTTCCACTGATATTTTCATGAATGTACAAAAGTATCGATGCCAGCTTTTATTCAACAAGAAACCTCAGTGACACAATTCTCAATAGAAAGATTAAAAATTTTACTCCAAGGGGCATCACAAAGAAAAACATGAAATGAATTCCAATCAGTACACTGTTAACAGAAAGTCTTGTGGATAGACGGTTCATGTTTAATAGCTGACTCAAAAGAAATATCAATAGATACTACAGCATGATCCAAACAGAGTTGCTAAGTTGTCAAGAGCCAGAGGGTAAGGAACAAATCAAATAAAGAAGCATGTAACATTATTAGGGAAACAAGTAGGGAAATCCATTATTTGACTGAGAGAGAGAGATTTTTATACTCTCAGATACTGTGTCTAATATGTTACTCCTGAGAAGGAGAATGATAAAGGAAAAAGAGATAGATAACAGAGTGCAATAAAGAAAGTAGAAAACACATAAAAGTATCACCTGGAATCTTTCAAGTGCTTTCTACTTGCCACAGGAAGATTTTCCTGGATGTAAACACCAAGGCAATGTATATGTATCCTAGAATCTTTCCAACAAAGATAACCTGGAGCAGAGACTATATTGGTAGCAATAGAAGAGTATAAATTAATTTTGCAAAGAGCTAAAGATCTCTTGATATTTCAAAAAGACTCTACAAAATTAGGAATACCATAAATATTGAAGAAAGAAAAGTTGAGGGGTGATAGGTGATTTTTGTTTATTGGTGTAATCTTATTTCTTATAATTACAACTGTCATGAGATTATTTTAATTTTTAAGGTGAAAAAGGCCTAAATAATTATCACTATTGTCTATGGAAATACAAACTGGCTGGAAGGTGGCTAAGACTAAAGCATAACGTGTTCACAGGGTTGCCCACCAAATGTACTTGCAAGGACAACTATCCATGCACTATTTGGCATTGCAAATATCTATTATGCAACTGTTGACTAGAGCAGCCTCTCTAAGAACTACCAAAGAGCTCAGGCTCCTTGCTTCCAGTCAGGATTCAGTAGCCAGAAAACTGCCAACTTAGTACTCTCAAAATGAAAAGTCATAGGCACTAATCAGTTCTTTCTTTCTATGTGCCGTGTCCTTTCTGGACGTATGCAATCAAAGCTCTCCACCTCCCTCTATCTCTTGTAGCTCTCAACAAGTTCCTTCCCTCTGCCACCTCCCCCAGACCACGTTCTGTCATCCACTTGCATAAGATCACTAAGTATGTCATGTGTTGTTTTCCCTTGTCTCTCTTTCCCTCTATTCTGTTTTCTTCTTGTTTATGCTTAGACCCTTCTTCACACTCTCCATCATTACCTTCTGTAGGAGATTTAAAATTTCTTTTCTGTGACTGCTATCAGTACTGTGTCATGTGTGTATGTTATGTTGTTAAGATTGTGGCTGCCAATGCTAAATCCTGGTATGGTTTCCAATTCTCTCAGAATTGCCTTGCTGTATAGGTTGAACAGATTGGGTGAGAAAACGTATCCTTGCCTTACATCCCTTTCTATTTTTGTATATTTGCTGAACTCATTCTCTATACTCATGCATGCTGTTTGCTACCAGTATAGATTCTTGATTATTGTAATATCTTTCCCGAATATATCAAGGTTGTTGAGCAGTTCCAGCAGATAACTTATGGCATACTTTGTCAAAGGCCTTTGATAGTCTATGAAACAGATACACATCGTCCTGCATTTGTATTACTCTTCTTGATAACATTCTGAGCATGAATATGGTGTTCATTGTTCCGGTGTCTTTAACAAACCTGCACTGTTCTCATCCTATCTCTGGCCTGATTCTGCTGTGCTCTCTATTCATCAGAATACGGATGATGAGTTTTGCCATGTGACTCATTAGGCTTATTGTTCGGTGGAATTTGCATTCATTTGCACCTGGTTTCTTAGGCATTGCTATGAAGATAGATCTGCTGAGGTCTTCCAGTATATCCCTGTTGTAGATTTCATTTATTATTTTAGTGATCTTGTCTATGCCAAAGTCATCTAAGGCTGTCAGCATTTCCATTACAATTTCATCTGGCCCAGCTGCCTTATTTCTGTTCAATATGGCCAGTGCTGCTTTTACTTTGGTTTTCAGAATTCCAGGTTCTCAGTAGTTCTGTGTATTGCTGGTTGTTCTCTTTCATTGTGGAAGAGTTCTCCAATATACTCGCTCCAGTGTTGAAGAATTTTTCCTTCTCTATTATGAGCATTCCATCCTTTGATTTTAAGCAACCTGTTGATGAGCATGTCTTCTGTCCTGTTAGTTGCTTTATTTGTTTGTGCATAGATAAATCACTAAAAAGTTTAATCAGGTATTCTGTATTTATTGCATCAATGACTGAATTTACTTAAGTTTATTTATAAAAAAAAAAAATGGGTAAATATTTATCCTTTATATAACTACTCCAGACGATGAAGCCTTAGTAAAATGTCGACTGACCATAAGCTTTACATATTTTAAACAGTGGAGGTTAAATTTAGCCCCAAATTGGAAAATTTGAAACTGCACAATAAAGTAAAATAATACTTTGGCAACATTTTAGTTTTACTTGTACACTTTGACTAAGTAAAAAGAAAAATATTCAAGTTAAAATATTAAAATTTTCAAATATTTAATTGAATTTTTAAGAAAATAAAAAAAAGACAACATTTGACTCGTTAATGATTGACAATTATAGATAGATTAATCAATAATTATTATCCATTGTAGCTTTAATAGAATTTCTAGTTAACAAAAAAGAAAAAAGTATAAATTTAGAATACAACCAGATTATTTCCTCCTGATTTCCTTTACTACCTTGTCTAAGAGTTCCTTCAGTTTTTTCTAACATCTGTATGTCTTACACTGCTAAGATTTTGCTCACTGATAATAAATCCCGGTAGGACATTGTCTCACTGTAAAAGTTCAATAAATTCATTGAGAAGATGCATTCTTGTATTTTGGCCTTTTCAATTTATTATGTACTTACACAATTCCTTTTTTATCCAAATGCAGGTTGTTTACTCCCATTAAAATTCTAATATCTACCCTAAATAAATCAAGGTTTCTTAACAGTTCAAATAAATCTTTGTGTCATACCTCATCAAATACTTTTGCCTTGTCTATGAAATATAGATATATAGCTACTATTCAATCGAGAAAACCAATGGCATTGTACAGTGGTTAGTGAGCTAGGCTTACAAACTATTTCTACTATAATGAATTCAATCGTCACTGGGCATTAAACTAAATTTCAATAGGATCAAGGCAGATATAAAGGATATAAAGCAGTCCTTTCCCCCGTGAAGATGTAGCACCAATATATCGTCTATGGTATCTTCATTACTGTTTAGTTTACACACAGATGTTTCATTCACTTTGACCTCGAGTTCTATTTCTTGAAGGTCACCTGCAAATAAACAGCAAGCAAAAAATCATATATCATTATATATATATATATATATATATATATATATATATATATATATATATAACCTTCCATCTAAAGTTAAAATTATACTAGAAACCTAATATCAAAAAACAAATTTATGCTGACAACAAAAATTTACAGAAACAAGATTAACAATTGGCTTGTTTCAGCAGTTTTTCAGAGTCAGTGTGAATTATCCAGAAAGTTAAAAGCATGAATTATACTGGAAAAATCATCTTCAATATTGTCAGTTTTAGGAAAAATAAATAACGAAAAAAAAAAACATATCTCCATAATATTTGAAGGTGCAGTTCAAGATAAATCCTAAGTTTTCATGATTTTAACAGGACCAAAAATTGAAAGAGTAAAAAAAGAATTATCCTCATTTTTTTTTAAGAATGTTATATATTAATTGATTCATGTTAATGTTGTGATCCTTGGTATTGCTTTAATTTGCTATTACAAGTAATGTATTGTATTAAGTTGAATAAAACCACTAAGTGGATATTTTATCTTCTTATAATTTATTTTTTATTTTAGAATGCTAAAAGAAGAGGTAATTGAACCTAATGAGCCTCCATGGAGGGTCAAGGTGCTGAAGATCTTAAGAGGTTAGTAACAGATTTCTTTCAAAAGATAAACTGTTTCCCTTTAATGGATGCATATCTACTTCCACTCACTAATGTAATGATTGATAAAATTGAAAAAATGTAGCATATTTTCAGTATGTTGAATTTTCATAGTGTGCACCAACAGGTTGCCATCAAGGTCAAAGATATACTATACATGGCATTTGAGGTTATCTATAATTGTTGGAGGCACCATATCTTACCAATTTCACTGAATTCCTTTTGCCATCTATGATTAGCATCCATTTGTTTATCAGTGAAGAGCTACCTATACATGTGGAAAGCTATATCCACCTAGTTAACCACTCAGGGTTGTATGTTCCTCTAATGTCAAGTATCTAAAAACAAATATGACCCTCTTGTGAATTAGGGTGAGTTAATTGATATAAATCCTACAGATCTGTATGTTAGGCATTCATCACCTGGCACCAAAAGAGCATGAAATCCATGACTTCATTTAGCCTGTTACTAAAATAGAAGTTAAACACATTAAGAATATGAAATCTTATAATATACAAGGACAGTGTATACTCACATTAGATTTTACATCAGAAAGGACAGGAACATTATATTTCAGCTTAAAAATTAATATCAGATTATTCAAAGATTGGTCTGACAGAACAGCCTACTCTGCAGTGTTCAAAGCATTCTGGGCACCAGCCTTGACATTTAAGAGATTACTCCTTGTACATTTTAGATTAACGATGCCAACTAATTTTGTAAAATCTTATCAACTTTATTGATTGCAATCCTTATTCTTGTGTCTTAATCATTCTGCAATGTTAGATTAGAATGTTATAACTTCAGGTTATTAGTTTTGTTTGTACTGTGTAATAAAAGTAACAAGTAATTATTTCCCTTTATAAACATCTGACGCCTCAAAATGTATTTATTTACTGTTTAGTACATAAAATACCTAGGGGAGAAGGTTGTATATGAATTGTTTCTTGTAAGTTTTGTGACCTTTTGTGTAGTTTTAATTTGCTGTTACAAGTATTGTCTTTCTGTTGTTTTCAGATATGTTTTAAGCTGAATAAATTATATCTCCTTGTATTTATGACAACATTATAATTACATAAGACAGATGATCTTTCATATTTGGATTTAATGCTCACCACAAGTTCAAAATTTTGTCTTAGATCTCTATATGGCAAACCCAAAACAAATCAGTGTATAAAGGACAAACATCAATCAAAATTTACCTGGCATCAGAACAGCTTTGTATGGAGATACCTTCAACCATGGTTTGCAGAAATTGCTTCCCTGGGCTTTCTTTATAAATTCAAACTCAACTGGGCCCTAATCAGAATGAACAATTTTTGTTACTATATAAGTTTTATTTTTGAACAGACAAGAAAAATTCAAGTAAACATCCAAATTCACTGCATATAATAAAACTTAACAATTTCAAAATATACAAAATATGCTTTCTACAAAAAAACATAAAAGAAAAACTTGTCAAAATTATACATCCCTAAATATCAGTAAAGAGTGTAAGACAAGTTGCTTACTTAAGATTAGTGTTTCAACATTTCTAATTAGAAATAAATAGGTAAAATTTTGTTTAACTGTGCCTCAACCTTTGTGGGTAGTTTTATGATTAGTAGGTATTTTTCAGCATTTTTTCTGGCAATATTTAGAGAACTTAAAATAATTACTTGGTTAATTATTTTAGAGCATCATTTTACTTATGATTATTGCCACATGGTGCAAATAATAGTCAGTGTATTATTTAAACAAAATAACCATAAGCAATCAACAGTGCCTTTTTATTATAAGTGCACCAATCTCTGTGGTTCTCAAACTTTTGACATCTATAACATTTGAGGGGTTAGGGATGTATCCCTCTAACTTTGCTAAGATGTACCCAATTTTGATTTCAAATAGAGGCTTTGGTAAATTGAAAGTGAAATTTGTGTTTATAGGGTATTTAGTTTTTTTAATTGATGTTCTATTTACATCTGTAACCATTTGTTTTGCTTTTTTTAAAATTAGTTTTTATTTCATCCAGAGAGAAGAGTAAGAGTTCTGAACTTCTCACTAAGCCCTGAGAGGGTATGTCTTAATTTTTGTCAAATACTGTCCATTTTAACAGTTTGTCTGTTTTCAACTTCTTCAACACCAGTATGAGAATTCTTTCATTTCTTATCCATATTGGGGTCAAAATGGATTAAATCTTTTTCTTGATTTTAAAAGGAGATAGTTTTGTGACTGGTCTTTACTGAATTGATTCTCATACTATGAATTAATTTAAGTTTTTTGCTCTGTTTCATTATTAGAATTTGATTCCATGTGGGGTTTTGTTGCTGGTTTTAGTGAAAATTTTACTTTTCACCATTCTTGTTCCCCACCCACCTGGAAGATGTCATTGGGGAGAGGACCCCAATTGCTTGAATATAACAGTGATATAAAAGTGTTATATGCACTCTAGTTAGTAGCTACAAACACCTGCAGTCCTTTCATTTCTTCACACTAAATTGGCAAAGCATAAAGGAGACTACAGCCATATTGAAGATTTTCTTTCCCAAGGTGATTGACCAATGTCACCAACCTAAAGGGTCAATTGCTGGTTTTGTTGTCGTTTCATTTATTGTTAATGTTACAAAATTGCCAATGTATTTTTGATGTGTAAGTGTTAGTGCCTGATGAGCTGATTGATTTCAAATGGATCACTCTGACCACCTATCTACTGCAAGTACAGGCCTAAGTGGATTGTTGCAAATCAATAATACGTTTGCCATCACCCCATCCATACTCCTCCCCATTCTTTTGAACAGGAGTAATAGTTTATCCTTTGTTTCCTGTATACAATTGGGTTTCCGGTTCCTTCTAAAGTCTTCTCCGTTTCTTTCACTCAAGTAGCACATTGTGTCTTAGTGGCAACAAAACTATTTTAAGTAGAACAACTGACATTCTGAATACTGAAATGATTATGAAAGCAAAACTCTTTTCTTCCTTAAACTGAGAAGCAAAGATTTTTTTTTAAGAGCCCAATGTCACCAAGAAAGACATTTTAAAAAGGACAAGTTTTTTGGGGGTTTTTTTAAACTTCTGACCTGTTTATAAACACAAATAAAATTTGATCAAAATATACGTGTTATTTGACAATAAATTTGGCCAAAATTTTCTATAAACTAAAAAATTTAAAATTATTATCCAAATTACAAAATCAAACTTCCTGAAAAGAGAATTTTTCTCTTATAATTAATTTCTAAAGAATTAAAAAAAACAAAAAGAACAAAACAAAAACAACAGATTTATTTTTACTTTTTCAGAATTAAATAGCTTAATATTTTTTAATGTCCATCTCCATTCCACACACAAAGAAAAAATGATTATGAAAACTATTTATTATTGGTTATTTATACTGTTTAACTATGGAAAATAGAATTTCATTTAATCTTACCTGCCCAATATTGGCTACAATTAATTTTTGTTTCTGGGATTCATAAAATTTGACATCTTCAAAGATGAACTGTAAATAGAGAAAATAAAATTATTAAAAACCAATATTCATTAGCAGATATTGATATTCAACAATACAGAAAACTGTAAACTTAGTTAATTTTCATTAAATTGTTTCTGGTTTGCCTTGTGAAGTAAACATTGAATAGATATTAATAAGCAGATTGTTAAAGAAATGACATTTTTTTCATTTTCAATATTTCAAATTTGTGATAGTTTTAAAAAAAAAATAAAGATTTTAGTTAAATTTCATTATTAGTTGGGCTGCTGTATCCAATAGTTTTTATTCTAATTCATGTATGCTGGATAATTTATAGAATTGGCACAGTCATTAAATAGAGTGACATATTTTGTAAACTGCATGACTAAATGAAATTTAAATTGTTAGCAACAAATCTAGGGAAAATGCTTAACAGCCTATAACACAATTTCTCTACCAATCTTGAACATCATCTGCCTTGGATATTATTTTTATACAGAAAATCATCATCATTATCTATTAGTAGCAAAAGAACTAAGGCTTATCCTATTTTTTACTGGTAAAGGAATTGACAGTCATACTCACATCTGTGGTATCTATCTTCACTTGTGGCAGATATTCATTCTCAATTCTGTCTAATCGTTTCATAATGTCTTCGTAAACCTTCTTTGACTTCTCTTGGTCTATTACTTTTAACTAAAAGATAAGAAAATGGAAATTGAGGAGGAAAAAAAAATTATACCATTCTAAAAGCCTTTATTGATTTATATCAAATTAGGGTTAGGGAATTTTTTGTATAAGTTCAATGAATCAGTATAAAAGACTTTAAATTTCCTGCAGATCTCTAGCAGGAAAAAGTTTATCACAGAAAAAATGAAAACTAATGCATATTTAAAAAAATAGTACCATTATTTTTTGTTATAAATGCATTCATTCTTTTCAATTATTAATATAATTACCATCTTTAACAAATTAATCTGACCACATTGAATTGAATAATCTAAAAATATCAATCATTCAACATAAAGTTGATGAACAAAGTTAAATATGGAAATTCAAAATTGATATTAAATAAAACATAAATAAAGAAGAAATTAAATAGCTTAAAAGATTATCAAAATTAAATAAAATGATCCAGTAATATTTTTCATATAACTTAATATTTATGCTGTTTAAAAGAATTCTAATTAGCAAATAGTTAAATGTTAGTTGTGCAAATCTTGGTTCCACTGAGTTTGGAAGGTGATGCATTGTATTGTTCTATGACATATGATCAGTAGTCAACTTCTGTCTCTTACTTTACTATACACTTTATATTTCTATTTAACATATGCAAATAAGTATAATCCTATTTACCAATCCACTACATCTCCGTGAACTGAATCGGTTTAATGCCTTTGGTTGTTCTCGGACTTCTACAACCTCTTTTTTCCTCTGCACCTTGAAGTTTATGCCCTGTTTTTTTTAATGGAGAGACTGGTCTCATTTCATCTTCTGTGTCTGAGTCACTCTTACTATCATCCATAGGCTCATCTCCTATTGCATTATTTTGATCTGAATAACTCAGCCTTTATTCTCTGTCAAAATCTTCTTCCATCATGATGTCTTCCTCTTCAATTCTGGGTAAATTGGTCAGAATGAGTGAGTCATTAGGCTTTTCGTTTCTTTGAGATAATGGCTGTGTTATGTCCCCTTTGCATGATGAAATTAGCTCTCAGGACTTGCTACTTTGTCTTTTTTATACCCCATCTATTCATTTGTCGAATAAGGCATTGTTAATGGAGATCTTATTTGTCTTCCCATTAATGAGATGGGCTTTGCAATCTGTCTGCATGTGGAATCATCCTATAATTAAGTAGTAACCTTGGTAGGTAACTGTCTATAACATCTCTGCTTGGGGAAAATTATTTCATCCCATTTTTACTGTCTGCACCATTCTTTCCACAATCCCATTAGATTGTGGGTGATATGGTGGTGTTTTGTAAGGGAAGCAGTTAATCTGCCTCAACCAATTACATAGATCTACATCAGAAAATTCTGGTGTGTTGTATGATACCAATGTTTTAGGGACCCTATTTCTAGAAAATACCATTCTTAGTGTTTGTTTTATTGTAGTTGTTTTTCTATCTTTAACTTTAACAACTTCAGGCCATCATGAAAAGGAGTCTACTAAAATTAGAAATAGTCCCATGCCATTAATATGTGCTAGGTCCCTATGAACATGAGACTATGATTCCGTCTCTTTAGGCCATGAGTGTATTCTCCTTTGTTGAAAATTCTTTATTTCTGCACATTTTGGGCATTTGTATACATATCTTTCTATACTGCAATACCCTGGCTACCATGCCTCCAATTTTAATCTCCTCTGTGTAGTCATTATCCCACAATGCACGTCATCATGTGCACTTTTTAAAATATCTCTTCTGTTTCTGGTGGTACTATCATATCGCCATTGCATATAACACAGTTTTCCATCATTAATTTATGCCTTATTTCTTTTATAAGGTAGCTTTGGAACAATTACTCCATCTGTTTCTTTTTTTATTCTTTCTGCAATCTTGCTTAATTTTGGATCTTGTGTTTCCGATACCATTTATTTTTAGAGACAATATGTCAGTTTCAATCCAATGTAATATTCATTCATCTGAGATTTCCATTTTTTTTTTATCCTTATTAAATTGTAACCTTGACAGTACATTGACATGTAGTATTGTATTTCCTTTTATGTACTCAATATCAAAATCATAAACCATTAATTTTATGACTTATCTTAGAATCGTGGAAGAAGTGACTTTTGGTAGCTCCTTTCTGGGGTAAAAAATAAACTATAGAGGTCTATGGTCTGACTTTAATAGGAACTTCTAACCTAATAAAAATTGTCAAGATCTGTCCATTCTACAGACAATGGCCAATATGTGAATAATTTATTTCTGCTGCTGTCAATCATCTTGAAAGGTACATTATTGGTAGGCCTTCTTGCAATAAAATTGCTGACACAGCTCACTCACTTGCATGTGCAGTTAGCATAACCTCCTTTCTAAGATCAAAGATTTTTACAATGGGTTTTTCTGCAAGTATCCCTTTTATTAATCCTTGAATGCTAATCTTTTAAAATCTGGTGCCCTAAATATGATATTGTATCGCAATCAAATTCACATTTGTGTCTGTTTATTGTCATCCCCACATTTTTGTCATTTTCACTCCAAAAGGTATTTTTGTCCATCTTAATAATCCTATGGGGATGTTTAATGTGGTAATTTCTTTGAATTTGTATTTGATTGTAAGCTGGTTTTAAATCAATCTTTGCAAAACATTCCATGCTTGATAATTTGTTGATAGCAGTTTCAATATTGAGAATAGGAAAAGAGTCAACATATTTCAGGATTTACACCTATTAAAAAATAACCACATATTCTTAAATCCCCATCTACTTTTTGCAAGACTACAATAGGAACATGTTCTACCATTTTCTTTAATGTAGCAACTACCAAAGGTGAATAGGTAATTTACGAGACTCAAAAGGGGGGGGGGGCACTATTTTCATTTGATTGTATACTTGCTTTATACCCATTTAACACTCTCATTTTTACTTTTTCTGATTTTACGTTACTAATTTCAACATATCCACCTTTAGAACATCTACACCTAGTAGTCCATCAATTTTTTTACATTCCACTACTGTAAAAGGAATAATTTCAAATCACACACAAAAGTTCCATTGAAGTATCTTAAAGTTTTTATAAAAGATCCATTGTCTCAGTTTCAGATGACTTTTTCTCAATTTTGGTTTACCCATTTGTTACCAAAAATTTCTTGGGATCAGAGTGACATCATTCCTCATATCCACGAACATTGGAAATGCCATCTGTCTATATTTCCGAGATGAGGTATTATCTACACTATTTACATTGTTCAGACCATCATCCTCATCTTTGTTGCCATATTTATCACAATTTATTTATTGGTTGGAATGTCGAACTGAACCCTTTATTTCATTCGCTGGAGTAGACTGTTCTAGTTCCATGTGCCAAGTCTAATAGATGTCAGTTATCAGTTATCTCCTGTTAATTCCCCTCTCCAAGTTCTCCACCACCTTAACTCACACTATTAGGTTTATAATACCCAGAAATTCATACACAGATGTCCCTAAGGACACATGGCACAGTGGATACAGGTGTTAGTTAGATCCAGTGACAGGACCCAAAGAGTGTGAGTGTGAGTTCAATACCTGGTTATGGCAGTGAGAACTTGGAGAGAGAAATTAACAGGAGATAACTGACATCCATTAGACATGGCACATGGAAGTAGAATAGTCTACCCCAGTGAGCAAAATAAAGGGTTCAGTTTGACATTCCAACCACCTGAAGAAGGCCAAATTTTTTCAAAAGAATTTTTCATTGGGTCTTTGTATCGAAAAAAAACAAAGCAAAACAAAATGTCAGCAATTCTCTCTTTTTCAGTTTTTTTTATATGGTCTATTTTCTTTTTAACTTTGCATACAGACTGAAAAAAAAATTATTTTCTTTTTGGCAGTTATGGCAAATTTTTTTTAAATGTGGGGCACTTTTTTCTGTCAATTTTATGCTCATAGTTACAGTAATTGCATTTCTTGTGCTCCTTTTATTATAGTGTACATTTCCACATTGTCCTCTGTAGAATTATATTGTTTTTATCAATTCCAGTTGTGGTATAACTTCCACACATGCAATTAGGGACAAATTATCCAATTGTAATTGTTCCAATATCTTATATTTATGAAATGTATCAATCATACTTTCAATCAACTGTAATTCAATCAAGTCATCCTTAATAGTGAAAACTTGAGTTCCAAGTTTCTGAAATTTGAAGAATCTGCTAGCTTCTCTTAATCTGTAAAGATATTGCATGATTGCTTCATCTTGTTTCTGTTTAATGAACAGAAATTTGGTTCTTTCTGCTAAGACAAGTTTCTTTTTAGGCCATAAACTTCTTTTTATAATTTCTGAAATTTCAATGAAAGTCAAATTCTCCAATTGTTTGTAGGTATATCATAACAGAAATTTTCATTACAGCTTCCCAAACTGCAGATGCTAGAAAGCAGTCAGTTATTTCATTTTATCCCCTTCTTGCCTAGTTGTCTTTCAATTTTTTAGCCCTAGCATGGGCTGCAACACTCTAGATCCAAGCCTCGATAAATTCTGGTTCATCCAAGCAACTTAAACATCCTATTAGCAATGCCATATTGTTGTATTGTGTTGTTCTATGACACATGATCAGTCAACTTCTGCCTGTCTCTTAGTTTACTATACACTTCATATTTCTTTCACTTAACATATGCAAATAGGTACAATCTTATTTATTTATAATCAACCACAGAAAGAAAAATAATCTTGAAAAATGAATGGAATCACATTTAATAATATTTTTTACAGCATGCCACGAAAAATCATGAGAATAAAACTTAAAAAAATAATATCTGCAGCTTAAAGAAAAAAAACATTAAATTAAAATGTCTTTTTGTAAGAAAAGTATTGCATAGAGATAGGATAATCATAGTAGAATTCTGAAAAGGTTTTATTATGCCTAAAGTTTGTTGGGCAGAATATCTTCATAATAAATAAAGTTCAGAAAAATATATTTTATTAATTTTTTTTTTTTTTTTTTTACACAGCTTACCTCTTTGCATAAAAAACTATCATACAATATTTTAAATACTTCCTTTCACTTTGTCAATGCATCTGAAAATTTGAAAAGAGAATACCTACTCACCCCAACACTGAAAACAGCACTGACAGCTTTGTGATCACTTATCTTCAGTTCATTGTGAGATTGGTAAGAATTTTGGCACACACAATTACCTTTCCATAATATTCTGTCACACCAAGCAGGAATTCGAGATTTTTCACTGCAGAAAATAATGGAGTACAATATATAAGAAAAACTTGCAATTAAAAAAGTGTTTAATATCTAAACATTATTAACAATGTTATCAGGATTAATCATTTTTTCAATTAATAAAATTCAAATGTCAAAAGATGACAGAAAATTCTTAAATAATTTATTGGATAGCAAAAAGCTAGATTAAGATACGTGAGGTTTTAATAAATGTTACATGTGACATTCAATGGACATTATGATTGCTAGAAAGGATCCAAGATCTATCACATTACATGTTTCATGTCTTCAGATGTTATGATTGTTTTCAATGAAAGTTAAAACTGTTTAAGTGAGAAAACAAAGTCTTTTAAAGTATAAATAATGATGAGCTAAAACAAAAAGTTAATCAAGAAAATTTTTTTTTTACAAAAATGATATTCTGTCTAAAATAATGAATATCTTGTAGAATATTTTAAAATTTCCAATTTTTGAAGATTGGGGGAGGAATGTTAGTAAAAATAATACTGATTTAAAAATAAAACAAACCTTAACACATAAAATAATATGATTTTCTTTATTCCAAATAGAATATGAAAATGAGTTTTTACATTCAATTAATCCTAACCTTGAATCCCAATCATCAGTGCCAGAATTGTATTTGTAAGTTGGTTTAAAGTTCACTTCCCCTTCAATAAAATTTTCAAAGACATCACTATTCCCAAGTTGTTTGTAAAGCTGTAAGTATTTAAAAAAGGAAAAACATTTTTGCATTTGAAACAATGGATTAAAAAAAAAAAAAATCATTGTTATTTTATATTAGCTGCTTTCCATTGATACAGATGTGAGTAAACTCCCTTTATTACATATTAATGTATATATTATCAGCTGTATTTTCAACTGCTGCGCTTTAACTATCTTTCTAATGAATAAATAGTAAATAATGATTAAGTAGTTAGTAACTGTTTCTAACACAAGATGCTCATCAATATTTAAAAGATGATATAAAAGCATGAGTGGCATTGTGAGACTGACTTTCAAGCATGTGGCAAACCTTTTGCTGCTCTATCGCTACTTACATGGAAAGTGCTTGGACGAACTACATTCATTGGTTCCACCATTTCTAATCTTCACAGCAAGGACCTGCCATGCCACTCACATTGTAGCAAGCCACCCACATTGTAGCAAGCCACCCACATTCCATCAGTAAGTTCCACTCGAACAGCTTCTTCCCATAAATCACTGCTTTGTGGAACAGACTCCCAGAAGGATGTTTCCCCAATCACTACAATCTTAACCTGTTTAAATCTAGGGTTAACCATTATCTTCCCTGCCTATCCATCCAAATTGCTTCCCAATGTAACCTTCTATCTGGAGTGGCCCCCAGGCCTTGTAAAGGGTGAATGGTTAAAAAAAAAAAAAAAAAAAAAAAAAATCAATAATAGTAAAGAACACAAACAATATTCAGTTTACCTAGTTGCTGGCAAAATTTCTACTTTATACATCAAATGGAGTCAAAATTTATGATTGATAAAATTTGAGGCAATCACTTAAATTATGGTTATGAACAAAAACAATCCTTGTTTAATCCTTTCACACCATTCCAATCAAATCATTGAAGAGAATAAGAAAAAACACATAAGAAAATCTAAATATTTTTCAATAGTCACTGAAAATTCAACCTATAATAATTTAAGTAAAATCTCTTAACAAGATTTACACACCATTAGGACACAATTTCCAATGTAAAAACTCAAAATAATATAGTAGCAGATTAGAGCCAACATCACTGTAAACTAATTACAATGTAAACTTAGTTAGGTATGATGTGTAAAAAATGTCTAATTCTAGGAGAATATAATTATAAATATGTTATACAGATTAAGCAATTTTGCCTTTTGAGAATTGGTGAATGGGTTAACTATTTGTTAACATGAAATAAAAAAGTAAAAATTTCCTGTCTGTAAGAAAAATCAATTCTTGAATAAGCATGAAAAATAAAAACAAAAAAAAAACTATTTCCATTTGTACATGTTATTAAAACAAGTTAAAAGAACTGTATTAATCAACTTACTTGATCAAACTGTATGAGTTTGTTGTACATTTTGTGCTCAATTAATTTTTTTACATCAACAATATCAATATCTGATATTCGGTAATTTAAATCACCAATCCAAAAAATTATTCTGAAAACAGAATGAAATAGTTCAGTTTAAAGCAAGTGAAATACAACAAAAGTCCTTTCTTTGTTTTAACATGGAATATATTTTTAAAATAGTTTTTTGCTACTTTAAATTAAAAGTTGTAGCCAAATTAAGATTACAATCAATTCAAATGATTTGGCATGAGATGCAATTTGTACATTTACTTCTATGACAAATGAAGATTTATAAAAAATATCCCAAAATTTAATGTGGCCTTTCTAGACTGGTTTTGTTTAAAAATGAGACACTTGATTACACATTAGACAACTCAGTCATATCTCGAAAAACATACAATTGCTTAATCTTATCAAAACCCATAATTTCTATAAAGATTGCATTTACAATAACTTTAGTTTTTCATGCAAGATGATTAAATATGTAGAGAAAGATGAGGATATTAATATAAAAAAGAAATTATAAACTGACTTACTCATGATCATCCATGGTAAGATTAGGAACAAACTGTCGAAAACGGAGATGAGAACTGATATCTCGATAGTCCTGAATGAACATTCAAGTAGAAAAAAAAATAATCAAAGGTAAAGCTACAAACTTTTTTTTTAAGCAACTTTGGAAACTTTGGGCATTTAAAATGTTTAAAAAATTTATATGCCAAAACAATAAGCAATAGAACTGAAAAAAATCAGTTGAAAGTTCATGACGTAAAGAAACATGATTGATGAGTAAATAACCAAATTATTTTGAACATTTTGTTAGTGCAATTTTATAATTACATTCTTGAGCTAGTAAGATATTAATGTAATGGAAAGAAAAAATATTCACACATGTATTTAATATCATCTGATCTTCACACCTCCTGCTTCTCCATTATCTTTTTTCAATTCCTTTTTCCTTTTCTTCATCTTCAAGTGCTAGTATGCCTTATTCATCTCCATCACCAGACCATTGTTTGGTGGGCTTTCTCTTTTTTTTTTTTGTTAGTAAAACTAGCATGCACTACTTCCTCTGTTCTGAGCTCTCATTAGGAAGGTTTTGCATGTCATTTTACCATAGGGTTTCTTTTTTGTTTGGGTGGGGGTATGTTGAGTTAATCATCTACTAACAAGAGCTAAAACAAATAGTTCAGTTGAAAGGAATTACCAATTCTTCTCATTCTCATGTAAACCGGTTCATTGCTACTCAAGTATAAAAATCATATTTGGATAACGTTTATACTATAAATCCACTGCTTACAATATTCAGGAAACCTGAAGGATTCTGTCTTTACATCAACAGGATATGATAGAAATCCTCTGAAAGAAGTCTGTATTAAATATCCAGCTTATCTTGTGCTGATTATTTCAGTTTTTATCTTGTTTAATTCTTATTGTCCCATAAAGCCCACAGTGTCAAATTTTATCGGTATCTAAATAATAATGTTACTGTTTTGTGAATAAACTTACTGATCTTTTCTTAGATCCTGAGCTTTTGAGAAAGAAAAAGAAGACTGATTACCTGGTTTCGTCGTTCAAATTCATCTTGGTGAGCTGCTAAATGAGAGCTGATAAAGCACAGTGATGTGTTATGGATGGTCATCCTCACAGCCACACCTCCTTTATTGCCCTACAAAATAACAATGATACCAACTAAGCTTATTAATTGAAAAATAGCTACAAGAAAAATAGCTTCAAATAAATGTGTACCTGAAAGGCACCTTCTATTTGACTCATTTGGGGTTGGAGAGAATCCTCATCTTTTGACAGAAAATTTGTTATCACAAATATTTAAAACCAGAGATATTTATAGTAACATCTGATTGCTTAGAATTGAATCTGGTGAAAGTTTTATGAAAAATATTCAGTGCTGAAAGTATCTAAGTAACAGAAAGTGAGAGATTAATTATGTTTTGCTTTTCACTTCAATTATATTTGAAGAGAACATTGAGCTGTAATATCCATAGAGTTGAACTATTTGAGAAGGGAGGAAAATGAGAAAAAATAATTAAATTTCCTTTTTATTTTTTGTAGAAGTTTAAATGATTTGAAAAATTTCATGTTTCCTCTTTTCTATTATAAAGTAACAATTTCTACTGTTAATATTCAATGAAATTTAAAAGCATATATATACAGAAAATTAGATACTAATATTTAAATGTTTTGCTTCAATCTAAACTTATCAGAATCAAAGAAGAATGAAGTGATTGTTGTGAATATGTTCTGGCTTGGCTGACAGAAATAAACAAATAACAATTCCTTTTATAACTGGGTATTGCAACTCAACAAAAACATTTGTATAAATGCTACACAATTGAAATGCAGAAACCTATGCAATATATTTTAAGTTGTCGATAACACTGATTTGAAAGATTAAACTCTAAGAAAAAATTGTTGTGCCCACAAAAAATGGAGTGTATAAAGAACAGTTTCTCCATGACTCCACTTTTATTTTAACTACCATCACTCTTCAGCAATATTTATTGTTTTAAAATGCAATGATTAGAATTTAAATAAAACCTAAACATATGAAAGTTAATTTATACAGTGTTATACTTTGCCCTTGAGAATTGACAACAAAAATAATAAACACTATTTATTAATTAGATTGTTTATTGGAATGGTTGGCAAAACATCAGCTAATTGCCAATTCATTTGAACTTTATAAAATGATAAATAATGACTTCCTTATAGTTGGTCCATATATTTTAAGAATTTAGTAAATGTTTATAAATTTATGAATAAAAAAATTGGTTTCATATTTATTTCTTTATATAATTGTATAAGATTTTATTCAAAATTATATTGTAAATATAAAATTATTCTTGTAAATAAACATAAAATAAATATTGTACAAATTCAATTTCATCATACGTTTAAGTTTTATTTCAATTCTGATCATCACTTTTTAAAACAAACATTACAGAAAAGTGAATGGAGTTAAAATAAAAGAAGAGTCAAGGGAAAAAAACTGTTTTTTTGTGGGAACAAAGGTCCAGGATTACCAAAATCTAATCTTCCACTGTTTTTAGATTTTGATTTTTCAAAATCTACCAACATTAAATATACAAATAAATTCAGAATAAATGGATTAGGAACTTTCTAATAAAATGATTCTTATTTCTAAAAAAATATTGATGAGGCTCTTTGGCTAGGTAACAATGCTGAGCTAAAAACAATGACATTTCTATTGAAATGATCAGACATCATAAAGAGACTTAAGATGTTAAAATCATTTGAAACAATAACTGTAGAAATCCAATGGCAAGATGAATAAGGTCATTTGCAGTGGTATTAATAACATTGAAACCAATTGAATCATTCATGAAACCATTATTTATTTAAGGAGCTTTTTCATGTAAATCAAAGAAAATCCATTGTCTATATTTGGAACAATTTGAGTTTTGCTGGAGTTATCAAAAGTGTCCAGATTGAATCCTTTTTCTTTGCCATTATCTTTTAGGTGCCATTCACTGATTCTTTATGAAATGCATAAGCAAGTAAATAATGACTTCATTTCTCACTTCCTGTAAGACTTGTTAAATCAGTGATACTTACCAAAAATCCCATGATGCCAGTGGCCACAAAATCAGAGTCCACACAGTAGACAAAAGAGGCCAATTCCTGCCGTACATAGACAATTAGCATTATTCCAACTAAACGGATTAATTTTATCTGCAAAAAAAAAAAAAAAAAGAACATTGTTGTTAGACAAAAGTTTGCATATTTAACAGAAAATTTGGCTAAAAATAAAGTTTCAAAAGTAAATATTCTCTTTATAAAAGACAAAACTAGCAAACATAATAAATTAAACAATTTAAATCTTTGTACCTAAAACCAGAACAGGTTAAAAATGTAGGTTAGCTAATTTGTATAAAATGAATCACTGTAAATTTAGTTTTTCTTACTATATATATATATATATATATATATATATATATATACACACACACATACATACATACATACATATAGCATCCTCTATGAGATCGCTAAAAAAAAGAGCATAGCATGATGAAAAAGCCCCCAAATTTGACAAAAACAAAATTTTATCGTCAAAATGTTTATGTTATTAAGGAGAAAGAACAAAGTATTTTTAAAAATTTTCCTTCTATTTAGAACATTCTAACATTTCATAAAAAAAAAATATATCTTGTTTCTCTTTGTGTCAGCGGAAGTACTAAATAACTACAGCAAATTTTAGTGCATTTTTTTTTTTAATGACAAACATTAATTTCAGAAACTATTCACAAATGATGGGAATTATTATAAATATGTTTTCTTTTTTTAAAGTCATGGCAAAAATATTTTTTTTTATATTTATTAAATAACTAATTTTATAAAAACTCTAGAAATTTAATACTGAACAATTTAGTGATTATATTAGTTAAAAGCCCAATGGTTTGAGGAAAGCAAATCATGTTTTTTTTTTTTTTTTAAATCTGATCCCCTCTACCTTAAAATCAGCTTTGAACTGTAACATACAAAACTCAATAAAACAAAGATATTTAATTTCAAATGCTTTTAGTTGTTTTTATGAATATGGATAATATTGTCTGAAAGCAAAAAACTTTTTTGATGACAAATTAATTTTCAAAACAATTATTTATTTCTTAAATTATTTTATTATTTTTAAATTAAAGTTGTTAAATATTCTAAAATTAGTGAAAATGATGTATAGTTTAGTCAATAATGTTATTAAGTAGATCTATCTTTACAGATTATAAATTGTAAAGCTGGTTACAATCAGGAGACCCCCAGTATATAAAAAAAAATAATTTCACATGGCTTTTATGTCCATAAAACAGCTGTAATTGAAATGTACGGAAGACCAGAAATAGCATTAATACCATAAAACATGACACTATTACTACAAGTGTTGTTCCCCGCTGTTACGGCCTTTATATATATTTTTTTTTGCAAATTGTTCGTATGAAATGTGTGGAGAAGTTAATTTAATTTTTCAATTTCAACTGAGAAGGGTACCTACAAGTATTAGGTATCTATCCTATGAAATTTATATGATCTTATTTTTATAATAATATGAATGGAAATACAAATAATACTGTAAAATGTAATAAATAGACATAAAATTATAGTATTTCATGTACACTTCTGATAAAATTTCATAAAAAAGGTACCTATAATTAGATACCTTTCTTATAAAATTTTATTGTACTCCTAACAGTTTTATTTTAATTTTTTTTATAATATATTTTCCATAAAGCATCATAAACAGAAAGGTGAAAGCTAAATAACAAAAAAATAAAAAAAAATTAGAGTGCTGAAAGTTTTCCTTAAAAATAACAAGGTAAATAAGTTGGTTTACATAAAACTAAATAATTATGTTACTTCTGTCCTTACATACAATAACTTTCTTTATGAAAGATGTCAATATGTGATGAAATCATCACCATACTTAAAACCTGCTTTCACTTATTTTTAAACTACATTTTTTTCAGTGCAGAAAGAAAGTAATGTTTGTTTCAAAATATGTTAAATAAACTTTATAATTTCTAATTTTCTTAAAATAAATTTTGAAGAAAGGATAATTGATTTTTCAAAGATTTTTTAAATGGAGAATTTCACTTTTGTTTACAAAATGGAAAAAATGGTTGGCATGATCAATTTTGTGTCAATC